>CM031236.1:306486732-307086732 GCA_018340775.1 Taxus wallichiana var. yunnanensis
TTATACTTCTTGACACATGGAGCTATAAAAATGTGGACTAATACTAATCAATACACCATACATGACTATACCAGCAATTATCTCTCACTTACGAGCCCATATTTCGACTTGAGCCATCCTACTTTCCCGCCTATTTTCACTGATTAAAATAGCTTTTCATGTTCTTGAAACATGATAAGATTTTATATTACAAGATCATATTTGTCTTGACAAAACAATCCACTACTCATAGACCAATTAGAATCCTAAAACATAGTCCAATGTCCAACGATGCACATATTCACTCTTCAAGCATCCAAAATTTATTTAAAAGCTCACATGTACCTTTTTATCACTATCAACAAACTAATATAACACTCCTTATGAATCCACAATGGTATTCATTCCTTTTTCAAGCATATAGGATAATTATCTCAGACCTATACAAATTCTACAAGACATCTCTTACAATAGTATCACACATATATTTGTAATATTTACTACTTCAACTAACTATCTTCCTATTATGTAACCATTGAAGTATGTCATAACCTTCATATATTATATCCTCACCAAGTAACACACTTTCATGATTGTGACAGATCTAGTCAAGTCACCACACATTCCAAACGTCTTCGATTGCATACCTTTACATGATATTATTTCTTGAAGCACAACAAGATGTTAAGTTACCAAACATACCTCTATGATAGTTTTCATACACATATTAGAAGCACCTCAAAAGCATCTTCATCATTTTGAAAATTAGGTATGGAGGTCACAAACCCTCTAATATCGTTAGTCATCATAGACCTAAATCAGGGCCTAAAAACACCATCAACATGTCTCCTGTAATTTTATGCTTCAAACACATCCTTGAAGCATATTTCTCTCTTAACTTCTTAGCAAATAGTACTACATACATTAAAATGATGACTGATCTGATCAAGACATCTCAACACAAAGCTTCATAAGTTTTCAAACAACACTATAGGCCTTCATACATCATCTCCAGGTCTTCATACCTCAAAATATACTAGCTATATTATATATATTCACACTTTTCACAATTGTATGACTTCAATCCTACTTATAAAACTTTATTATAGGAGCATAGGTTACTAACACATGTTTATTTCATATAAACTAAGTATATCATGAAAACACATACCTCAAACATCTTGACCAAGTCCTCAACATGACCAACATATCATAATGTTTCTTTAATTAGATGATGAATTCCTTCAAGAGTCATAATGAAGACACGACATATAACTTAGGGCTATAAAATATCATGAACTCGGGAGATTCCTAAATCTCCATATCTTTCTCATCCAACTTCTAACTACAAGATAGATTAAATGACTTTAGTAACCTCTTGGTCTTCTTAGACACTCCAGGTATTGATGATTTCATCATTTTTCTTTTCTATATAGAATGACAACATGTACTCTTGGATATTTACAACATTTTATTTGTTCTCTTTCATAGAAAATAGTCCACTATGACTTATAGGAAGATTAGGACTCATCTTGACTGTTTCTTTATCCTTCTTCATAGGGTCTTCATGATTGGAAAGTTTTACTGTCTCAAGTTAATTTTTGACCTTACCAATAGGATATACTTTCATGATAGGCTTGAAATACTTACATTCCTCCTTATTAAATTTAGGTTCTTGCTTCACCTTAGTACATAATTTACCTTGACTCTTGGACTCAGTAAGATAAATTCTTACTTGACTTAGGTATCCATATTTTTCCTTGAATTCAACTACCTTATGGAAAAAAAAAATTCATTTAGTATAACAAAAAAACAACCTTCTTTCAAGAAACAATTTGTTTTGACTTGAGAACCTTGTAGCTCTATTAGGAAAAAATCTTGCAATGTGCCCTTTGTCATGAAACTTCTAGCACTCTTTTTATTTATGTACACTATAATTCCTTCCATCACTTACCTTGCAATACTTTTCAATATGACACATTTTCCTATAATTGTAACACAATACTCTTCTCCTTTCTCTACTATTCCTCCATGGTGAATGATGAATGCAATCCATAGCCCTATGACCAAACTATTTGCATGATAAAAATGTCCTTTAAATGAACTTACATACCTTTTACTACTTGAAATATCATTTCCATTCGATATTTGATTATCCATATCCACATTTGAGAAACATGCTTGCTCCTTCAATTATTTGAGTACAAAACTCCATAGCTTTAACATCTTTTTGCTTCAAAGGATCACCTCAAGTTTATTCATATTGCTTCAAAGGCCCTGTTTTGATTCCAATTTTTGGAAGCATAACCAATGGGGGGAGTGAATCATTTTTCATTAAAGAATTAATTAAACGCTTCAAATTTATCCATTAATTTATCATTAATCAACTTAACCTTAAATCATGAACTTAGCTTATTCATTATGAATCATCAAGACAACATAACCATCAAAAGATGTGCAAGAGAAACAAAAGAAGATAAGAACACCATATTTAAGTGGGAAACCCTCAAGGGGAATAAAACCCACTGAAAAAAAAACTTTATTATATCCATGATTCAAATTTATTTGAGCACCAACTCAACAAGGAGTAAAGAACCCCTAAGTTTAGTAAGACACCAACCCCACAAGGAGCACCAACATTTAGTAGAGATCCAACCCTATAAGGATGATCCAACCCCCTAAGATGACTCAGCACTAAGAAAATACTTTCTTCAACAACTAATGATGAATAAATTAAGCTCACTCTCCTTTCTATCTTTCTCAAAACACATATCTAGTCTTCATGCCTAAGAACTTATTTCTTCAAGATGATTTCAACATCTAACCTAGCTCACCCATATCTGATCACACTCTAGAACATCATAACATCTTCATTTCCATCTCATCAAGGTCACAAATAGATTCTTCGCATCGTTCAAATATCCTTCTTGCTTTGCACTTTTCTCCCACTTGATAAACTAGCTCAAATGAGCTTTCTAATTTTCCTTTATACACTTCTCATGATCATAATACATGTAGGTCATCAATCATATAGAAACAAAAATTAAAAATCATTATAAAATCCTATAAAAATGATCCATAATACCATATATGTCACCACCATCATCTAGAACCACCTAGACCACCATTAGGACTCAAGAATCCCTAAAGCACCAAAACAACCAACTCGCCACAAAGGGAATGTTATAGAGAAAAACAACCTTAAAAACATGATTCATAATTATAAATGTTTAATAATCCTTAATCAATCTCCAAAACCATGAAACACATTACAACAACATCTCATGCCATGAAACCTACTTGAGACCATGCACAACCAAGCACCCTCAAAACTAGTCTTGAAAACAAGTCATAACTTCATCAAATGACCTCAAATATGAAAGTGTGATATACCAATGGAAATATCATGACATTGGGGTCATGAAAAACTAAACGCATGTCATAAATTAGAATGTAGCACCTCCAAAAATCCTTTACAACCAGACTACCTCAAACTACCTAAAACTTCCCAAAAACCAGTCATGCAAGATAGGGCATAATAGACATCCCAAAATTTCAACCATGATCTAAAACCATCATGGAAATGAATAATATATTCTATAATTTCTTAAATTCCAATTTATCCAAAAGTTCTAATGGAAAAATTGAGCACAAACTAAACTTTTCCAGAAACTTTAATTTTTGAGTGGGGCCCACATAGTTAACAACCTCTTAATACAACCTAGAGAAATCTGGAGGAGACCTATTCAGCATAAAATAATCACATTTTATAAAACAATCAATTATGGACCACTACAACAAATATCTCTCAAGTCTCTATACACCTAGGGTTTATAGAGGGTTTAAAACTCAACTTGTCCTTCTTAATGATGTTCATAAACACCGATGAAAAAATGGCCTCATTCTACTTGAAAAATATTCATAATAGACCTATTAAACTATCCCTGGTATCTTGGTTCCCCATGTAAATCACACACTTTCCAATGAGCATCATAAAGTCAACTTTGAGCTCAAAATCTCACCTTCAAGAATTCAGTTTTAGCAAAAAATTGTAATATCTTTTAATTTTTTTCTACAAACATACATGAATTTATACCACACCTTCATATAAAATTTCCAATACATATACATTGATTTATTTTCCCAAATACACAAAAATGAGATGACTCCACCAAACTAGCCTCTACGATATGTTTTCTTAAGGGTTGGGTCTAGCAGACAAACCAAAAACTCACTTTTCATGTAAAATACTCAAAAATAGGACTTCAAACTTCACCAACCTGCTAGAAACAACATTCCATTTCTCTAACATTGCTCACATAATCATTTCCAAAATTAAATCATACTAATTCACCTCATTTGATCACCTACGGCTTGGGAATAGGTCTAGTGAAGACCTAGAAACCATGTCCAACACCTGAACCAACACTCTAAGACACTTTTGAGTGTCCCAACACATCATACTCATGATTCCCATGATCTCATCATGCTAAAATATCTCATACATATATGTAATCCATCATACCACACCATAACTTTTGACTATACCTTATAAACACGCACCTTGAGCGTGTTTTTGTACAAATATGACCTTATCATCACTTAAGCACACTTGAAAACCGGTAAGAACCTTCTCACCATCTCATGACATCTCAATAATATCATATACCTCATAAAATCATTATCACACTTCAACAGTCACTACACAGCTCAAGAACCATACTACACCATGTAGTCTCGAACCAAATACTCACCTTGATTTAATACTACCAATCAACATTCATGATCCATAAACCTTTTGATATCAATGCAATCAATGAAAATACTAACAACATCATGCCAACAAGGAAAATAATTTATATGGTTAAACCTTTCATCCAAGATCTTACATTACTTGAATGGTTTTACATCTGCAAGTAAGGTAAACTCCTTACCATTATGGGGAATTTTATGCATTAATGAAAAGTGGAAGGTAAAACTTACATTGTATAGATGTAGATCTGACCTAGAAGTATATTGTATGAAGTATCAACATCAATAACATGGAAAAGGCATATGTTGGCCAACTTGTATGGATAAGGTGATTGTTCCAAAGGATTTTTAATTCACTATTGTCGTAACCACAAAGGATTATGACATTAGCTCCCAAGATTTCTTCTGTATTACTAAGACATATCAGCATCTTCGTAGATCAAATGTTCAAGACAACTCCATTATAAATAAGGAATCTTTTAATATTATGATTGGTAATGTAGGATTTAATGTACAAAGAGTTATTATTCGAATATTTAGGTTTAGGAGGTCATGAGGATTGAATGACAGATATAGGGATATTAGGTGAAAGGTTAGGAATAAGCTCTTGAAATTTTTGTGTATTAATGCCCTTTAGAACACATGATTCATGAATAGAACACATAAGGATGTCCTGAAGTATGGATGGTGTATTTAGTAGCTACATGAGGAAGATATCTGTGGGTGTCTCTTCAACTATCTCGACAAGGTCATAAGTTCCAGATGTGGAAGCTTTAGTACTAGATGTTGTATTAGGATTGCTTATAGATGTAGGGTTGGTGGAAACTTGAGGCATGGATGAGGTAGATGGATAGTTCATTGCAAGAACCTACACCTTATGTTATTGTGTGGACACTACATAATTAGGATCTTAATATTTAATGGTGGTAATAGAATTGGGTGTTTATTCTATGAATGAAATGATCGAGTTAAACTCAATATTTCTTAACGAGTGGCCCTTCTCGGAATTTTCCACTTACACCATGCTTGGGAAAAGAGTTTGAGAACACCTTTATATTATTGTTGGGTGTCTTATTAGGTGATGGGTTTTCAAGCGTGATGTTTTTCATCAATGAGATCTTTAATATAGTGGTAGAGTCTCATGTAATGTTTTTTATTGTGTCATCGATGTAATAGAAATCACAATACTCACGAGATTCATACCAAGATGGTTTTGGATTCCCTTATTTTAAGGTTCTTTTTATGGGGTAAGTAACCATGTTGGAACTTACTAGTTTTCATAGGACGCTTGAAATGATTTCTCCTAATGGTGTGAATTTTCTTCACTTATAGTCACGAGGGGATTAGCTTCTTTACTTAGAACATTTTTGTCTTGTGTTGATTTAGATTACTTCGTTTGATTATTTTGGATGTTATGTACATTTATATTGCTTATTACTCCATCATTAATAATATTTTGGTTTCAATTAATGTAATTGGATTTTTCTTGTGAATGGTTATTGTTATTGTTATTTTTGTGGTCCATAGAAAGAGGTGTAATTAAACCTTTCACAATGAGGGATTTTTTAATTTGGGTCCCCTTTTTAATAATTTCCTCAAAACTAGTGAGACAATGCATCTGCATGTGAAAGGATAGTTCATTGTTAAGGTTCAATATAAATATATTTACCAATTGTTTATCTTGAATTGAGGAATGGAATTGACTCACAATTCCTTGCCATCATTGGATAAACTACATGAAGTTATCATTTTTCATTTCTTTGTATTTCCCAAATCCATCGTTGTTATCTTAGAATCTAAATTGAAAGAGAAGTGCTTTATGAACTTCTTTGAGAGGTATGAAAAATTAGTGACTATTATTTTAGGAAGATGGAGGAACCATTCTAAGGATTGAATGCCCAAAATTTTATGAAATAAGTGCAAAAGATACATGTTGTTGTAAGCACCTCTTAGCATGCTATAAATAATTCCTTAACACGTTCTCTAGGGTAATTATTTCCATTATATTTTTCAACTTGGGAGTTTGAAATATTTAATAAAATTTAATCGTAATATATCCTTGTCAAAAGAATAAGGATACATTATTCAAAGTTGAATTGTTTTCTTTGTTTTTACATTTCTAGGACAGTATCCTTCATAGTTTTCCCTTCTTGTGCAAGTGGTGAATTTTTGTGTGATACTCAAGACATCATCAATTTTTGGGTTTGTTTTCTCCTTTTCCTTTTCAATGGAATAATTATTTAATTTTGAAGCCATGGACCCTAGTTCTTTGGTCATTTCATTGATCTTGGCAAGCAAAGCTTAATTTTACTTACTACATTATCACTAGATTTTACTTTGTACTTGTCCTCACTTTTTCATGATTCACCTTCATTATTATTATTATATTGGGCTTTTTTGTTCTTACTTGGTTCAAGTTGTCTTTTAAAATGTTTAAAATTCTCATCACCAACATCCGAAGTTAATTTGGCTCCCATCTCAAGCGAGATGGAGAAGGAATTGATCTTTTTCACAAGATTCCTTCAACGCTTACTTTTTCTTCTATGGAAATGTTGTATTGTTGTTTTTATTCTTCCTCATTAGAACTATTAATGTGAAAATGGTTTCTATTTTTTCCAAAAAGTTTATAATTTGAATGTCTAGTTTCCACTATTGTGTATGAAGAAAGTGGTAACGTGGAATTTGTGATGTAAATGTGCTTATACTATGATAAAGTGAATTATAGGATACAAGATGTACGGATGAATGCACAAATTTTAATAAAGTGAATGTTAAAATGAGAGGTTTCAAGATGAAAAGGGAAACACTCAGATTTCAACAAAGTGAATGTTGAAATAGAGGAGGCTTGGGGATGAAAAAGTAAGTAATCAAATGTCAACAAAGTGAATGTTAAAATGGGAAGTTTGGATATGAAAAGGGAATTACTCATATTTCAAAATGTGAATGTTGAAGCACTCAAATTTCAACAAAGTAAATATTGAACTAAGAGGCTTTAGAGATGAAAATGAAAATGGTTCAAATTTTAACAAAGTGAATGTTGAAATAAGAAACCAATTCACTATTTTAATTGCTGAAGTGTCAAAAAATTGAATGTTGAAATGAGAAAGTTAGGAAGATTTTTTAAATTTCAACAAATTGAATGTGGAAATAAGATACGTAGAAATAAAAATGATGTGCTCTAATTTCAATAAAGTGAATGTTGAACTAATAGACTTAGGAATATTGTTCAAATTTCAATAAAGTGAATGTTGAAAACAAGATACAAAGGGATGAATGAAAAATGACTCAAATTATAACAAACTGAATGTTGAAATGAGAGATGAAGGAATGCAAGAAAAATTATCAAATTACAACTAAGTGAACATTGAAATGAGATTCATGGAAAAAGAAAAGGCGGGGGGTTGTTTATATCTTAGAAAAGTGAATGCTAAAATTAAAAACAATGAAAGAGAATAGATTTTATTGAACTTTGAAAATTTTAATGCCAAAAATACAAGACTTAAGGAGATGAAAAAATTAAAAATTTACAATTGAATTATGATTGTGCTTAATATTTTATAAAGTTAATATCAAAGATAACACTTTGATTGAAATGGATTTGATTAAGTTATGATGTGTATCCTCAACTTAAGACTTAAACTCATATTTGAATCAAATAATTTTCTTAAAATTTGGAAATGAATCCCAATAGTAAGACTAAGGCATGATGAGATCAACTCGAAATATACACCTAATGAAGAAATTTTCGGAATGTTTGAAAAGAGGTGATGAATACTGATAAGAATGCGGAACACAAACTTAATGACACATAACTTGGATGAAAATAACAATGATATGAAGGCCTCTAAACTTAATTTTTCTTGGTCAGTGGGGATTCTTATAAATTGGTTATCTCCTAAACACCATGTATTATATGAACAAGCATGGTAACCATTGCTATTAAATCAACTTTACTTTACCCCTTGATTATATAAGCATTTTTACTCCACTCAAATAATCAAACTAGCATCATCACTAAGGATAATGTCGGCTCTATCTCTCTCACATGCATACTAGTTAGGTAGGTAGGGGTACCCATTTCATTGGCAGTTCCTTAAGGTTCCAAATATTTTGAGGTTCTATGGTTTTCCTTATAATTCATTTTTGGCCCCTAGCCATTCACTTCCCATAATTCTGATGGATGCGGGAATAAACTGTCTTAGAAAATTTAATTAAAAGTGTTTTATAATGTTTAATAAAAAGATGTGATAAGGTTTGCTTGATTTCATGAGTAAGGCAAAATGTAGTTAGAAGTATTATTGGAATACAATATTTGTAGAGATAGTCATGCAAAAAAAATGTTAGAAGTTTTCCTAAGCTAAAATCAATATAGAAAACACAAATGTAAGCTCACGTTTACGGTTTTCAAGATCACCCAAAGGGTTCAAAAACAAGCATACGAGATTTTTCAATATTATACTAAATAAAACTTAAAATCAATTTATCCAAATAAACTGATTATATGTGAAAAATTATAAGAAAATGATTAACGAAACACTAAAAATAATTATTAGAAGTAATTTTACATGCTAGAAAATAGAGAAAATTACAAAAACACAAATAGATCACGTTAGTACATGCATTTGGATGTGCTAGCATAAAAAAATATGATAGTGTTTGAAGGAGAATGATAGTGCATGGGGAATGTGTAAGTGCATGTAGATAGTTTTTTTATGATGGTAGTGTGTAAATGAAGATTCTAACGCATGAAGGAACAAATTTGTTTGACGCATGTAGATGAGTATGTAAGCGCGTCTGAGGGAAAAGGAAGAAAACTAGTTAGACAGAGTTGCATGGATCATGATGCAAGTGCATACATTGTGATGCTAGTGCATGAAGTGATACACTAGCATAGGTCCCATGTGACGCTAGTGTGTTTAACCTTTGAATGGATAGAATCAAGTAAATACGGCCAGATACTTGGTTTTTTCTATTTTCTCCTTCTTTGTTGCACCTAAAAGCTCGAAACTTGAACAATGAAGTTAAAATAACACTAAGAAAACAATGAAATAATCATATTAGTAACAAGTAACCTAAAAACTATAAAATAAGTGTTAGTGTCCCATTGGGCATGCCGAACGTAAACTAAGGAAAATCACAAACAAAATGGAAAATAAATACAATAAAGAGTGCAAACCTACCATTATAAGAATCCTAAACCACCTCAAATCAGATATGTTAAAAGGAAAGGTTTTATGATACCCTTTGTTGGATTTATAATATTTTATGGATTTCGGATGCTCAAGTATCTTGAATGAAACACGCTAAGTCACGAACATGTTTTATTGATGGATTTTACATGATTCAAACAATGAAATAGTATGTGGAATGCTTTGATTCACTAAATGAATATGTAAAATAGAAACATGAATTATCTTAAGCTTTGGTCGATGATTTTCTGAGGAGATTCATTGATTTATAGCTAAAGAAATTGAATCTTCAAGCTAAGTTTTGATTGAGTTAGATTAGAGATAACTAAACATGTCTTTTCTTGTTTAGTTGAGTTTCTATATTTGATTGGAGAGTTAAATTGTTGTACTGAGACTATATGGATGATTCAGGATGAGTTGGAAAGGGGTTGCACATGATTTTGATTAATAATTCCATTTCTAATTTTTTAATCACCCAATATTTGTCATGAATAGTTAAAAGGTGGAAGAAGTTGGATTGAATTTGATTTGGAAGATAACTCAAATGTTTCTTTGAGTAAATTTAGACATGTCTTTTTATTAGAATAATCATTTTTATTTCTATTCAAGACTTGAGTTAACTGGATTTAGGAGGTGCATATGATTTGATGTTATTTAATTTATTTAGATGTGTAAGTGGATATGTGGATTTAACTATTAATTTTGATATTAAATTATCTAGTAAAATTAACTAAAGGGGGTGATAGGGGTGTAATAGAATTAATTAACTTAGTTATATGTAGGAGCAAGGTGTGTTATGATATTTTGAACAATTATGATTCATAGTTGTAATTTGGGGGTGTATATAGGGGTAAATGTAAACACTAAAATATGCACAAGTTATTACTATTACAGTAAAATTTTAGTAAATTGTTATATAAATGGTTTTAAAGAAATAATATTATACATTTATGGTACAAGTCATAGTTTTCTATTAATTTTGATTTATTTTATTGTTAATCCTCATGGTTTTATGGATTCATTTCTCCACTCTTGGTCTTTTCACAGGGATCCCTATCATAATGTCTTAATTGTTTAGTTTTTCTAGCTTTATAGATTAAAGCATACCAAATGGACCATAATTTGGTATGGTATGAGCCATCCCATTCACTTTGGTCTCACCTTGATTTTCTCTTAAAGCTTTATATTGGGCTTCTCCATCACCTTTTTCTTATTTGAATTTTTTATTTAGGTTTATCCTTCAACATCACGAGTTTTGAAATTTGAACAAAGAAACTCATATATACACCTAGTTTATTAAGATACTTGAGAAGGAAACTATTACTATCTAAGATCATCTTTTGAACAAGAGCACAATATAAGGAATGCATTTTACCTAAATTATCAAAACATAATAAATGAATTGTTCTAAATTCCATATCACACATCTACATTGGGGGAAAAGTAATATAGATCGCTATTTGGTGTAACGTGTATAAAGGAAAACCTAGCTTTAATGTGACACAATTACAACCACACATACACCGAACTACATAGAGTCTAACATGTAGTGTAGCACTCGGTGAAATCATAGTGGAGTGACCACAAAGGTTAGTTTGAATCAAGAATATGCATTATTTATTTTATGTTAATGTGTGTTTGCACGAATATATGCAAATATTAGGGTTCCAAGCGAGGTTAGAGTGAAAAGTGCAAAAATGGAACAAAGAAGCAAGCCACACATGAACCATACCTGAAGGGGAAAGAGGGTTGAAATTTAATTGAAAGGTCCATAATGGTTGTACGCCTTAGCTCTTAGTATCCACTTTGGCTATCTCATATATAATTTTGGATTGAGAGATAGTTCAAATCATTACCATCCTATTTCAGGTTGTCGATCAACCCAAATAAATGCACAAAGAAGTATATTAGCTAATTCATCTTATCTATCTCATTAAAAGTGCTTTTATCTATCATTTCGTATCATTTCTTAATGGTTATCCACGATATTTTTGTAATTATATTTGGAAACTAATTGATTAGGATAATCTACCATTAGTTAACTACCCCTAGAGATATTAACCAATTCAAGTTAATTCAATTAGTAAACCCTAAAATTATAAAACAAGGCAAATTTCCATACCACTTGATGACAATTATAATTTGTAGAGCACCAACACTCATATTTATAAAACTATACAAATATGAGACCAGGTTGTAACATTCTCCAAGATATACCATATTATTTCATGCTAGTGTAGTTTGTTTTCAAAATTCCATAGGTGAAGCATCCTATATCATGTCAAGTATGTACAATCACTCTACACATATAAATCATCTTCATACCTCTTCATTCAAAGAAGTGCACTTCTTACCTTTTGTTTCAAGTAATCATTTCTATCATTACATATTATAAATTAATTTGGGAGATATATTTTAATTCATATGTTAACGTTTATCAAATAAATGAAATATACAACCTATACTAACATTATAAATTTTAAATAAATAGAAACACTTCACCCTCATTTTTTTCTTTAGGGTGTAATCATTTGGTGAACCTAATAATTTATCAAACCCTAGTTCCATATGGATTCTCCTCCTTATTTGGTGTATTATACTTTTGTTAACCCTTGGCTTTATTTTCCTGTATGTCTTCATGACTTGCCCACAAATCTTGTATGATATTATCCTTAATCCTAAGGTTCCATTCCCTTAAAATAGTATGGGATACCATCCCTTTAACCAATTCTATGCACATGCTCTCTTGAGAGGCATGACACACATATTGATATTGCTTTCCTCATACACCTTCCTCAAATGGATATTACTTATATTGATGTAAAATATGATATTATTACTTATTATCAAAAACAATGAGACTATCTACAACTTTCTAATTTGTTCTCTATTACATCTCCTCACCTAGACATCCACTTTATTGGATTCTTATCGATTATGATTTCCCAAAATAAAGATGAAAGTGTTTTCCTGATTCTTCATTCAAATGGGATATGGTAGTAGATCTTATCGATTGAAGCATAAGGGATCATGTGGAATATTTATGAATTTTTCATTTTTCCTCCCATTGAGTAGATTAGCTGAGGATTATTAAATTGAGAGTTGGGAATTGTGATCGTTGAAGTTGGATGTCGAGTGGAACTCATAGAACTCTACATTAGTACCACCTCATGATCAAAACTATAACTCTTATGTGTGGTTGGATCAATCAATTATAAGTGGAATAGTAGAAAATGTGCTTCTATTCCATCACTTCCTTGACTAATGACTTAACCAATGAAAATTTGGAGTGGGAGTTATATTAGTAAATTCATCCACATTCAGCACCTTTAGAATTCTTCTTATGTTTCACCTCAGGCCTGATTCACTGACCAAAGCAAGTTCTAAAATTATAATAATAATTGAATTTTATATCAGAAAACCCATGTGGAACTATTTTTTTAGTCCCTCGGCAACAACTGATTCATCGAGTAAACATGAGTATTTGAAAGGACTATGAAAATCAAAGCACCAAAGAAAGGGACTCTACTAGATTATTTTCTTATAGAAAATAATTTTATATCTTCACAAACTTATAATGGATATCTTGGGGTTTCTCCTCTAGGGAATATAAACTTCCACCATCAAATAATGTATCGGATAGTACAGGTTGTGATGGATAGCCATTTTACATTCTCTCAATGGACACATGTCCATGGATATAAGTATATAAAATGTAATTATCCAAAATCAAAGGAGTGAAGAGTCTCCATTGAAATCTTTGGTTGCTGAAGTGGAAAAAATAATAAAAGTATTAAATAAATCAAGGCAAAGCAATGGAGGTGTTTGAGAATATCCTAATCAAGATAAAGGACCACATGCGATAAAAATGGAGCTAAAACGCCAAGTTAAATTAGTGTATATGAGATTATTTAATTCATATATTGAATTAATTAAATTATGTAATAAATGAATAAATCAAATAAGTTTAAAATTAAGTGTCAAAAACTGGGTTCATTATATTCAAGTTAAGTTATAAATTAGTTATGTAACTATTTTAGGTTATATGTGCTTATAAAAGGATTAAAATCATTTTTAAATGGGCTGCCAATAATCTCTCCTTCTCTTCTCATTTTTGTATTTTGGAGAATTACTACTATAAATATGTCTACAAGTTTTCTCTCTATTTCATGAATGCAATGGTTTTATCACTATAGTGTTAATGTTCTTCAATTATGAACTTTTCTTTCTATTTATGCTTGAATGATACCATTAATGTTGTTTTTATCCTTTGTTGTATGTGATGCTTTGATAAACCATACTTTGAACTTAATATTGGTGTCTTTGGTGTGTGCCATATCTATATGGTTTGGGGTGTTTGAAAACTATGTGCTTCATATTTTCATTGATCATTGTATTATGTCCATCAAGTGAGAAAGAGGTTTATATATTATGTTTATGTTTGAGATATCTTGGTAGTTACGTGAGTTTATTTTGCTATATATTTATCTCTTTCTTTATCTTACGTGTCCTTCCCAATTTTATTTCCCTTTTTATTTCAATTTAAAAGCACAAAAAAAAAAACAAATAACCCCATCATATGAGGGAAATTCCCCTCTAAAAAAATATGAATATCACCTTCTTTATAGGTTACCTTGCCTTACTATTGCATATTTTATACCACTTTTTATTGGGAAAATAAAGAATATATACTGATGACATAAAAGTATGCCAATAGTTTTGAAAACTCTGTTAGGGAATGAATTGATAGCACATTCATTTCTCACATCAAAGGACCTTCCATCGAATATAATCTAACAAATTTATGCGTGGTTGGTACACTGAAGTCATAATATTTCAAGAAAATTAAATTTATCAATTTGCACCCGTTTGATAAGTAAAAGTTATAATGATGAGGAAGAATAAAACTATCTCCCTTTTCGAAGCATCCAAGTTCTATATGATCCAAAACAAGCACACATTTTGAAAAAATCTTAGAAGGTATGGATTTTCAAATAATGAAAAAATGTCCTATTTTTAGTTTATTTCTATAGTGTTCTCATGTTCCATGTACAAGAAATAAGGTCGTTCACACATCTATACAAGGTGTGGGAAAGAATAGAAAATTACATGCAAGGATATATAGATTGGATAAGATTGTTATATCTAACAACTCTATAATTAAATATTTGTGGTTGAAGTTCAAAAAGAGTTTTTCTAAAGGAAGAAAAATGAGGATTGCACCTATTGATGATTAGGATAACATGTATCTAATGAGAGAAGTGCAAAAAGATATAGAATATTACATTTGCATGACAAGTCAAAACAACTTAAATATGAATCCCTTGATGAGGTAAGAAATGAAAAAATGTTTTTAGAAGTATATCCTGAAATTGATGTTTTGGATTATGCCCAACTTGTTATAAAAAAACATTGTCTTTCATTTCTCTTCCTTTGGATGATTTTCTTGCTTATGGAGATGAGGAGATGATGGTCTTGAAAAAGGAGTACTTACAAAGTATATTAAGATTTGAAAGGGATTTCAGACCCTAAAATCAATCTTGAAGTCTTATTCTATGTTGTGGCTATGAAAAATAAGTTTGATAATCTTGAGACACTCCATATTGATAAAGAGAACAATCATCTTCTATAATAATATCCTAGTTATTCTCTAAACTATGAAGTGTTTATTCATGAATGATTCCTTAATGTATTAATGAATAAATTCTTTATGAACCTTCTGTGAAGTTCAAATTGAATCACTACAAATAATGGAGTAAGTAAATTGATTTATCATTCACAGCTTCAATTCATCTTGGGATAGACATTTTTGAATAAGTGTCATGCATAGAAAGTGAAGATAGTTATCTTAAAATAAGTGATCCAATGCTTGTTAAGTTTGTTTCTCATCATGAAATATGTCAAATATGAATCCTCGTTATATGTTAGAGATATTTTAAGAGAGAAATTTTGATGTAATTATTGATTATTCCTTTCTAGTTTTGATCCTTCATATTATGCACAAATATTCAATTTCAAAAAGATAAAAATTAAGAAATCAATGTACCTCTGAGACATCATTGATAATGAGTCCACATAACCTTCTAAAAGAAATAAATACCATATAGTTTTTGCTTTTGATCTTCCTTTTAAACATAAAGGATATAGCAATACTATTATTGATTATTTCTTACTTGGTCTTACCACTATTGGATTCTCTACTTATTTTGAAAAAAAAATCAAAAACACACATTTGGTATGGAGATCATAACCTCCTAGAAGCCGGAAGTCACGAGGTTGATTTTACAAAGATAAAAGAATTTCTTCTAATATTCATCATAACTGAGATGGATACTATGAAATAAAAATGTATAAGGTATTGATGATGGATCATTCCACTTTGTCAGGGAGAGTGTACATCGATGGTCAAAGCTTATCATGAGAAGAGTTGTGAAAGGCAAGTGGTTCACAAACATCAAGGAGGTAATCAAGGTTCATATATGTTAGTGCATGGTGTAGGCAATAGTTTCATCTCAACACTTCATCATTAAAAAGGAGTAATGTTTTTGACAAAATGTCAAAATAAACATTTGAATCAAGAAACTTCTCAATAAAATATCGGTCTGAGAATAGAATTTTGATTTCTATACTTCTTCTCACCCATGAAAAGTTATCATGAATTTATGGTATGATCATCTAATAATCTTTAGGCCTTAAAATTTTATGCATTTAACCCACTAATCCATAATTTTATCTACTTATCTCATCATATTTTTGGGTTTTTGTAAAATTTGTTTATTCTTCCCTTTCTATGTAAATATATCCTTTCTCTTTGTACATAATTTCCTTTTTATGGCTTGTTTACTTTTCTGTTTTGTTGTTGTGTGTTTTATCAATAAATATAGCTTAAAGAGACCACCCATGCAATTATATTGAGTCTAATTTTATTACTATTTTCATGTAAAATCACTATCCCAAAATTGTAAAATTCAAAAATGACAACTTAGCCATAATGTGAATTCCACCTTCCTACCCTCCCGAATATCTCCTTAAAAGCCTACATCTTGTTTCATCATCATTCAATATCTAGAGATGGTCCTGAAGCATTTTTAAATCACGTATTAGTGTTCAAATAAGTGTGGTGAGGTTCATCATTCAATTCATTGAAGTGTTGTGAAAGGCTAGTTTTCTTGGAAGCCTAGAAAGGCATACTTTGGCCCTTTCGGAGCATGTGTACAATCCATGGGAGAGTTATGAAAAGGTCTTAAGAATACATAGGTGGTATTAGATGGACTTGAAGGTTTTGGAAATAATTTATTAATATTTAAGGAAGGTTTGATTAGTCGGTGATAGTTTTCTCAAAAGCGGTTTTTAAGTGCGGGGAACAAGCAATTAAAAAGTAAACCTTGACTTCTCCCGATGATTTTGGGAGCTTCGTAAGGATTTAGGAGGAAACAAATTAGAAACCAAAATTATTTAAGATTTATCTACATGGTGGCAACATTAATTTTTATTCCGAGTTTAAAGGTTTCTTGAAACATTCCAAATAGTGCAAATGTATGCCTTTGTTCCAAACAAAAGGGGACAAATTTTTGACTTTCAGGGAATATTCAAGATCTGAGGCCCATTCCATTTATCTTATAAATTTTTTTGGATTCAAAATCATATAACCCTTGGATCCAAAACTATCCTAAGACTTTGGGGTGAAAGAAGTAAGTCTTCAAGTTATTTTTGGCCAATTAGTGTAAAATCTAGCTTTCCATTAATGGAAAGGTGCAATTTAGACCTCCTCTTGTCATTATTTTCCCCTTAGGGAAATAGGTGACACACAATTTCACCCTCATCCTCCTCCCATAAGCGCACTTTGGAGCACACAGGCGTCCTAGGTATCTCGCGTGTCTCATTTTTCCCTAGGACAAGGAGCCATGAGGGACAAAAAAGTGTGCCCTCACTCCCTCACCATGGATTTTTGTCCCTAATGTCCTACATGTACCCAAGTGGAAATATGGTGCAATAAAATGCACCCATACCCATGCTCAAGCCTGTGGACCTCTATATGACCTCTCGTAGCTCTGCAGTGGTTTTCCCATCCCCTACACCTCACTCACACTTGCTCCCATGCTTCCAGGTTGTCTCGATCCTACTCCAAGGAAAATTTAGATCCCTAACTATCCATTTTTTCCCCATTACACCATTAAATCTGATTTAAACCTCACATAAACTCTCATTTAACACAGGTTTGATCGTGGTCGTGAAGAAAAGTATAAAATTGTTTTAAAACTCATTTTAACACATTTATTCAACACGAGTTGACCATCCTCCATTTATTATGTTGTAAAACCTTGAAAAATACCATTTTCTACCAAAAATTCTATCAATTTTATTCCATAACAACCATATCCTTAAAAACCAATTTTTATTCATATCTCTCTAACCGTGAATCGACAAGGTTAAAAAAATTCTAGATTTACCTTCTCTAAAACGCCTTTGGGAAGATTGCAGCTACATATCCTATTAATCCCCAGATTTTTATACAATAATTTGAAAACCAAACCATATAAAAAAAAAAATTTATTTCCAAGAGTTTTAGCAAACATAAAACGATGAAAATTGGAGCAGGAGATCCCAATGCAAAATAGAACATAGTGATGGTAATTTCATAGTCCACTTACTAAAAATATAATATGATCTTAATAGTGATATTATTAAACTCGTAAGTTCCCAAAGTAGCAAAATTTCAGCATTCTAGAACATCCTAGAAACAAAGTAAGAAACATAAAAAGGGTCAATTGGGAAACTTTCTAAAAATAACATGTTGGAAAAAGTAGATGTATAAAAATAGAAAATTTCTAAAAATAGATAACCCTCATCATTCAAAATATCCTAAGTGGATTAAGATCTTTAGAGAACAAGGATCATCTTTGCACAAATTTCCAAAAAAGTAGTTTTTGACCCCACCGCTAAAAATAGAAAGTTTCAATTTTTAGTGCAGAAAGTTGTTGGTGGCTCTATTTTCACTCATATTTTTAATTTTTCCATCATCACAAGTTTATGAAGTTGTATTTTTACCCAAAAATAAAATAAACCCTCTGTAAACTCTCAAAGGATCCTAAAACATCATTATGAGGTGGTTTTGTATGGCACAATTCAAGGAAGGAAGCGGGATGACCTAACTCATTCCAATTATGGTAGATGGAATTCATTCTAAATTCATGATAAGGACATCATATGGATCACACTTATGTTAATGAACATATCTGACCACATCAATATATACCTGGTCAAATTAGAAACATTACGAGGTTAGTGAAGAGTTTCAAAAGATTCAAGATCTTTATTGAAATTTAAATTCATCAAGAGCGTGATTATCATAATTATGATGAGATAAGATAATTGTGAGTAATAATAAAGGAAATATCAAGAAATGCATACCTTGAAAAGTGTTTCTAAACACTTGATCCATGCTTGATAACGAGAACACATATTGCAATTCAGAGGAGGTATAATTTGTAGTATCACGAGTGTAATTTAGAGGTTAAAACATGTAACTCATTATCAAGATCCATTCAGAGGTCAATCCTTCCATATGGAGGAGGAAACCCATTTCCATGAGGATAAAATTGAGTAATGGTGTCAAGATGTTATAGGCATGTTTTCACTAACGTAGCATCTCTATTGATAAAGTGAATTGTGAAGCGAAAAGGATGTCATCGTGTTCAAAAGTAAAAGGGAAGCTCATGGAATAGGTCAAAAGTTATCATGTCCTGAATTTTCCATCATCTCTTAGAGAATCAGATTGAAGTAATATAATTAAGTTATCAAGGCACTCAAAACCATCATATGTGAAGGATCAAGAAATTATATTTTCCCATGGGAGGCATATGAGCAATAAGGTACATAAGCATCCCCAAATCTGATTTCATTCAAGTACTCTAGAGTTGAGAAGAGTAAATAGGTGATCTTCATGAAGCACCATGTATTCAAGAATGATAAATCATATCATTTCCAGTTGATTTCATCTCCATAATAGTGTTCTTAAACAATCAATCAAACAACAATGGTAGTGTGGTCATTCCTTAAAGAAATAAACATTGTAAGGAAACCTCATTTCAGTGTAAGCTGAGTTTGATTAAGTAAGAATTTGTTAAAATAAATATTAGGAGAAGAAGGTGCATAGAGGTTCCTATTCTATAAAGCTTCATAAGAAGTGAGAATCATCAAAAATCCCATGAAGCCTCTTTAGCCATGTAAGATGGATCCATCGCAACACCCTTCTCTTAATTGGAATCCAAACATTTCTTTCTTGGTGACGGAAACTTTCCATAAGAGGAATATGAGAAATAAAGTGCATGATCATTCTAAGAATGATTTCACTCGAGAGAAGATCCTGAAGCTAGGAAAGGTAAGAAAGTTATGATCTTCATTCGAGCATCATATTCAAAAGATTAGGAAATCATTTTTTTTTCATTTATTTTCACCCAATTGGTATTGTTATTAAACACTCCCATAAAACCTTGTAGTATGATCATGCCTCAAAAAGGAAGAACATTTTCATCACCTCATTTCATTCTAACTAGTGACCACATGAAAACAATTTCACTCAGGGTATTCCTTTCACTAGCATGATGAAGACCCATATCAATAAGAGAAAAACAAGTACCAAAAGGTTTGAGTATCATGGAGTTGGCTCTTTGTCATAGAAGTGAATTGTGAAGGTATAGAGACATGAGAAATTGATCCTTATGACCTAACTCATACTATATAAACCATCATGTTTCCATCACAATGTACATATCATAATAGTTCTCTTGAACACTAATTCATTATCATGGAATTTTTCTACATCTCATCAAAAGAGTAATTTGTAACCAAATTCCTCGACTCCATATATGGTCACTCATGCAATAAGTGAAATCAAGAATATCATGAAGCCTATGTGATTGTTGAAACATTTAGTTAATTAAGGAAACACTTATAAGAAACATGATAAGAGAGGATAATCATTGGTAGTGTTAGTGATTGTCCCAGGTTCACTTTGAATTTCCTCTCAATAATGTTTCTGAAAACTTATTTAACACTTTGCGATGTTCTCGCATCTCACGGCAAGAGGAAGCATATGAAATTTTAGTTTTCAGTTTAACGAGAGTCGGGAGGTCAAGAATGTCATCCATGAAGCATTTCATTAAATAAAAGTAGCTCATTCCAAGAAATCTCCTTCAGGGATCATGAATGATTAGTGCTCCATCAACAAAGCTTCATCTTTATTAGATTAGTCAACCCTTTCTTCTCTCCTTACTCTAATTTTCAATTAAGAATGTACTTTTTCTATTTCTTCTTATTGACTCAAGTTACCTCTAACATTAACATTGTAAGGGTACATTTTCACCAATAAGAAAAATACTCACTTCTAAGAATATGAAAGGTCACAAGTTATGGTGATACGTGAAAATTCATGTGGGGGTAGATGAAGATACATTCTTGTAGGTTATAAATTGAATGGATTCTCCATTCGATGGGGTTGGAAGTTATTGATTAAATTTATATTGTTGAGATTTAACACAACTACATCAAGTATTAAAAGTTACAATTCTTATATTCCTCTCTCTCTCTCTCTCTCTCTCTCTCTCTCTCTCTCTCTCTCTCTCTCTCTCTCTCTCTCTCTACTTTCCAACTTTGCATACATGATAATCTTGTAAAACCAAGAAAGGTGTGAGCACCTTTGATAAATGAGTCAATGAAATTCTATGTATATGCTTTGTTATTGTTATCCAAAATTCACCCCTCAAGGTAATTTTGATAACATGCATCAAATTCTTTTGTCCCAAGCAATTATATTGAGTCCAGGCAAAAAGTCATATTTCTAGGGTCCCCTCATATTTTTTCTAACTCCCCTGTCCAAGAAGAAGAGAGCAAGTTCTGAGAAAATGTAAAAAATTGCAAAAAACAAGCTCGGGCCAGAAAAAATCATAAAAAATGGCTAAGTCCTAGTCCTTGCAATAGTCGGGACAGTTGGGACATCTGGACGCGAACCGGCCGAACCGGGCGAAATGAGTCAAGGCAGCCCGGAATAGTTGGGCCAAAAGTACGTGAAATCGCGAACCGGCGAACCGGTGAAATGATTCAAGGCAGCCCCGAATAATTGGGCGAAAGTCGTGAAATCAGCGAACCCGGCCGGATCGGCCGAAATGAGAACTTAAAGTCTGGGACGCGCGGGACAAAAGTACGCGAACCGGCCGAACCGGCGAATCGGGAAAATTTGTCCCGAATGGTCCGAAAGCAAATGGGACATCCGGGTTGCAAGTCGTGAACCAGCCAGTTTAGGCTGAAACAAGGAACTTCAGCCTTTGGGCCAAATGGGACAAAGGGACGCGCGGGACGGATAGCCGAAGGAGCCGAAGGCCAATCAGATCACGCCACGTGTCACCGGCAGAAAAGGGACATGGAAGCCCATTTCGGGCGGTTCGGAAGAATTTGTCCCATGCAAAGCCTTTGGGACATTTGGGACAAAGGGACGCATGGGATGTGAAAAGCCGAAGCGGCCGAAGGCAGAGGAGAAAAGTCAACATTTGACCCGTGGAACTTCAAACGGCCATAACTTTTGACTCCGAGCTCCGATTTTCACAAAATTGGACTTTCTGGAATGAGCACGATGTCCTCTATGCCAAAAAAACTATATTTCTTAATTTTAATGAGGATAGATATATTTAAATAAAAGAAACATATTCGGCTCCAGTCAGTTAATGCTCATTCCCGTCAAATGACAAAAAATGCCTGCCGACCCAAAATAGCTGCCCGCACTCAGAAGGCCATAACTTTTGCATTTCTCAATGAAATCACACAAAATTGGTACCGTTGGAATCGTGGTTCTGAGCCTGATGCACAAAAATCAAGAAATTCCATATTTGATTAGAAATTGATTGAGTTTTTAAGAAAACGTGGCCGGGTTTAGAACAGTGTTTTATTTGGTAGCTGGGAGTGCAATTAAGAGGCATGGTCATCATTCTTTCTCTGCTGCAGCACATGGGACAGTATGGGGAGCCTTTTGCAAGTAATGTATAACCATTTCACTCAATTTAATGCCTCTTACAGGTGGTTGAAGGACAGATTTCAGGATTTCCATTTTCCCTTCTCTTCTCCTTCTCTTTTTTTCTATAAATTGGAGTGTTGGGCTCATTGTAAAGAGAGAGTTTTTGGGTAGCAAAGCTCTGCCAAAATTGCTTTGTGAAGCTAGTGTGTTGTAGGCCCTTGTAGTGGACTCCTTGCATGGTGATCCAGGCCCTTATCTTGTAATAGATTGAACTGTGCATATCATGAAGCAATAAAATATCAGTTTGTGGATGTATCTTCCCCTGCTTTGTATTTTCTTGCATTCTTCTTGCCCCTTTGATCTTTCTATAAGAATATTATGTCTATTTATTATGTTCTTGTAGGGATTCATTATCATTGTGTATGCTTGGAATATTGTTGTGAATCCATTTTGTTATATTATGGTGAATTGTCATCACCTCTTCTAGTGTGCATTTTGCCTCTATATTTCACACATTTGGAGACTACTCTCACACCCTCCTTTTCTGGTGTATCACCGCTTTAGTGTAGGCTTTCATTTTATGCATTCTCTCTCCCTGGTCCCTTGGAAATTTAGATTAGAAACGTTAGCTTATCTGCGCATTAGAGTAGATTGTGGCAGGTAGTTTAGGAGCAAGAACCAGCTTTCTCTGGAGGTCTATCTCAAGTAGCAAGTCCCACAACTTGGAGATAGTACCCATGTTATCCAATCAAACTTGTGAGTTCAAGTATATGCATAGGGTCTTTGTGATTCGGTGATAACAGATTATTCTTATCATTTTTAACATTTTTGTGTTCTTCTAATTGAATTTGGACCTAATTTGGTTATTTTATATGAATTTTATAAGCCTACTCACAACAAAGAACCCTTTCTCTCCTTATTTCCCCAACTCTCCTTTACCTCTCTTCACTAAAAATTTGTCACTTGTACCTTGTAGAAGAACTTTACCATAGGTTTAGTGGAATATCCCTATGTGATCCTCGATC
This sequence comes from Taxus wallichiana var. yunnanensis, assembly GCA_018340775.1. Lineage (NCBI taxonomy): Eukaryota > Viridiplantae > Streptophyta > Pinopsida > Cupressales > Taxaceae > Taxus > Taxus wallichiana. The sequence continues at coordinate 306,510,684 of CM031236.1, forward strand.
TAACGACCACCCACATGTTTTAGCTATTTTATATTAAATAATGGGATACTCCCCTTATAAAAGGATGGCTTATACTTATGACTATTGGTGAAAACCAATAACTTGTAACATGAAAAATTATTTGGCCAATAGTTTTGGTGACTTCATTGGGGAGAGATCTAGCATCATGCACCTTTCAAGATCTCGTAAAATACAAAAAAAAAAACATATTCCAAAAATAAAATAAAAATCAGATATCAAAGTGAAAATTAGATTTTGAAGGTGACTCTATTAAGGAATGAAACCATGTCATGAGATTGGTGTTTAGAACCAATAAGTGATAGCAAGCTGTGAAGAAGAAGATGATCACCAAAAAATAAATATTTTTGATCAGCCATCACTCTAGACCAACTCTCGCAAAAGTAAGGATTTTGACATAGTGAAGAAGTATCTTGCTTGAACAAAAATATACAACAAAAAAGGAAATAAGGTTAGTAACATTTATGTAAAATTTATGAAAAGAGTATCTAGAATAGATAAAATTGCTACTTATAAATATCCTACCATCTTATTTAACAAAATAGAATTTTATTTAAACCCTAATTACATAGTAACTAAATGTACAATATGATATGTAACTGCTAAATACAATATGACACAAGCAATAAGTAAGAAATGTAAGAAACCTAAGCAATAGATATAAGAAATATGGCTTAGCTGATTTGTGTTTGATGTTGAAGTGTTTTGAACCGAGAAAATTCTTGCATAGGAGGTGAACTATCTCATCAATGCACAAGATAAATTATGGAGCTCATGGATGATGTCAAAAATGGGTTCCCATGGCTCGATAGGGGAGCACAGGAAGCTAGAGACTACTACTTTGGGTGTCGTGACTATGCAAATGATCGAATGTGATTTTTAGAGTGTCACACAAGTGTCACAAATATTCCATGTGTGTCACTCTTTGATCGTTGAGGGTACATGTAACCTAAAAAATAGATATCACCTACAAAACCCACAATACCACATCAAATCCAAAAATAAAGATGTAATATGGGGATTCGACTGACCTCGGTGGTCACCCCGAGAGTGAACTTACAACTGAGCATTGCACTACATCTCATAATCCATGTAGTTTTTGTGAGTGTGTGTAATAATTGTGCTCTAGGATTCCCTTGTGTAAGTGCACTTGATAGCGAGTTGTAGCTAGATGTAAGAATGTAAATAAATGTGTGGATGGAATAAAGAAATTCCCCTTCTTATGTTGTGTATGCATAAAATGCATTCCCTTGTCCCTTGAATGGATGCTAGATGGATTCCTTAAAGTGTTTTAGGTTCTTTTGGATGCAATATTAGGTGATGATAGTATATGCTTAGTGCTTGGTCCTTGATTTTGAACACATAACTATGTATTTATATGATTCCCTTGTTTGAATTTTGTAAGGACAACTAAAATATGGACCCACAAGTTAAAAAAATTCCCATAAGATAAAAGAGACCCAAAAGAAGAAAGTAAGATGTAAAAGGGTCATGAGCTCCCATAGGGGATAGGGCGCCATGGTGCTCCTATCCTAGTTAAGTGTTGGTCTCTGGAGCCATAAAAGATAAATAAGTAAAATACCGACTAGGTGTATAGTGTGTAAGGAAAATACAAAATAATAAACAAATACAAAAGGCCAAAGATAGTTGCCAATTACTAGATTTCTTTTTTAGGAATTATATGAATGATAGTATGTGTTTAGGACCTAGAAATATACCCAAGTGCTTGATTTTTGTGTCTAAACCATCAAATACTTATGGCTTTAATTCAAATAGACTACTCCTAGAGGAAATAGGATGGGAATTGCACTTGTTGATGATTAAGAATCCTAAATTCTGATGAGAAATATACATAAGAGATATGAAATGTTGTATGAAAAGCATAAAGATAAAGAATCTCTTGAAGGTAATGTTTTTAACTTCACATAGTTGATGGACAAACTCAAAGCTTTATATTTTTCCTCTCTTCATCTGGATGTTTTTCTTGCCTATGGATACAAAGAAATGGCAACATTGAAAAGGTATTTTTACAAAGTATCTTGAGTGTTGAGAAAGAAAATTTTGATCCTCAAACCAGTATTGAGATTCTAAATTATGTTGAGGCTATGCAAGAAAGGTATGAGCATCTTAAAGCACTCCATAATGGTTAAGAAGAATAGATTGATCTTTCAGAAGAAGATTCTAAAAATTCTCCATATTATGAGGTGTTTGTTTCTAAAATAGTTCTACATGTTTCTCATGACTACCCTTTTCCAGAGCCTTCCAATGAAAGTTAATTAAACACCTTTAAGAATAATTAAGAAAGCATGAAAAATAAAAAATTTGTATCTTCATTTTGGCTCGAGGAACCATCTATTGGAGGATAAATATACACGAGAGATGAATATTATTGTTCCATGATGGATGATTTAGCACTTGTCACAAATTCTACCGATCGTAAATATGTTCAAGAGACAAACCATTTTACCCACCACAATTCCTTCGAAGGATAACTTTGAGGTAATCATTGATTTTGTTCATCCAATTATAACTCTCCTTTTGATTTACAAAGGCTCAATGATGAAATGAAGAAAATGGAAGAATCCAATTTCCTTTTTGAAACAATTGTGGATGAAAAAATGAAACATAGTTTCTCTAAGGATTTGATTTCCTATCGTCACTAAAGGAGTATAATACTGATCACCATAGCAATTATGGAGTCTTCCCTTTTCCATGTGAAGAAGAAGACTTTCTAAGATATGTTTAGATTAGAGTGGAGGATTATTCTCATGTTGTTGTCCAAACATTTTATGCTTCCTCCTATCATGAGGATGATTTGAAAAATCTTGAACTGAAAGATGTACCCTTCCCATGCAACATGGATCTCTTCTCTCTATTCAAAAATTATGAAAGCCAGGCATGCCCAAACTTACAATAAGGTAAACCCCAAATGAAAAGAAATCTAGATTAGGATAAGGAGGATTTTCCAAATGAGTTTTGGCCATGTAAATATCATATTTCTAGCTATCTCCTTGAGTCCCGATGGGAATAATTTTCAAATGTAGGTGAAAATGAGTATGTGGCATGTTTTGAAGAAGACTTTGTGGAAGACATCTTAAATATTGAAAAAGAGATGAAAGACCCTAAAATCAATCTTGAGATCCTAACCTATGACATAAATATATAAGATAATTTTGATCTCAATTGTGATCCTTCTCTTTATACACAAACATTCAACAATGATACAAAAAAAGTAGGTAAGGTCAATGTCATGTTCGAAGCCTTGGTGGATGAGCATGAATGTGAAGGTAAGTCTTCCCCTTTCCCTTTTTGAAGAAGATTGCATCCATGATGAACCGAAGGGAAAGGAAATTATTGAATCTCTTGTGGATGTCTTCAGTCATGAATATATCACCTCCATCATATAAAGTGATATCAAGTTCGGTGATGAGCTTATAGGAATAGAGAGAAATTATTTGGAAAAACTGAATGAGAATATATAATAGTCTTGTGAATGGAATCAAAATCAGCTTTATTTCACCATTTCCAAAGCCCCTTTTGATTTTGAACATGAATCCATACTACAACATTCACTCAAGGATGATGAATGCCTTCATGTCAAGAACATAGGCTCCATTTTTGAAAACATGGAAGAATGGCTTCTCGTGGTAATAATGCATCAAATTAAAACTACAAGAAGCAAAAATTCCAAATGGGTAATAAAAAATTCATTGGATGTGAAGTAGTTTTATAAGTAGTATTAGTAAAAACATGGAATCTTGGTCTCTCTCCTTATTCTTAAACCATGCAGAGCCATCATAAGATCATGGTATGATCATTTGATTATCTTTGAGCTTTAGACTTTGAATTTAGCCCATTGTTCCATGATGGTACGTAAATTTTTCAACCCATTTTTAGGTGTGTTTACATTCTTCTCCAACCTCTATAACTTCCCCTAATGTAATATAATTCCCCTTTCCATTTTGTTATTTCTTTTAGTTTCGGTGTTTTTCATTTTAGTTTAGTGTGCTCATTTGGTTTTCCTTGTGTGTGTTTGTTGTTTGTAGTAGTAGTGAAATAATGACTCTATTACCCATTTTAAACAAGAAACTGGTCTTCTCACCAATGATAAATATTATTTTCTTTGTTTCTCCTTGTGATTGAATTTCCATTAGTTAGATCAAGGTATTGTCATGTAAAACTAATATCCCAAAAATACAAACTTAAAAACATGACAACTAAGCCACAATGCAAATTCCACCTTCCTACCCTCCCCGAATCTCTCCCTTGACCAACCCGCCTCCTAGTTCATCATCATTCAATCCCTATATATGGTCCTAATTCATTTATAATTCATGTCTCATTTTTCATATAAGTGTGACAAGGTTCATCATTCCATTCAATTAAGTGCAGTGAAAGGCTAGTTTTCTTGGAAGCCTAGAAAGGTTGATTTTGGTCCTTTTGGAGCATGTGTAAAATCACTAGGAGAGTTCTAAAATTTACTAAGAATCCGAGAGGTGGAATTTGAGTGATTTTAATGTCTTGGAAACAATTTAGGAATATTTAGGGAAGGTTTTATTAGTTAGGGATAGTTTTCTCAAAATTGGGTTTTCTAGGTGCAGGGAACAAGCAGTTCAAAAGTAAACCTTAACTTATTTAGATGATTTTGGGAGCCCCATCAGGATTTATGAGGTGAAAAATTACGCAATAGAAATATTTAAGTATTCTTTACTTATTTAAAATATTAATTTTGATATGAGGTTTAAAGGTTTCTTTAAAAATTCCAAATAAATAAGCGCACTTTTGCCTACATTCATTCTAAACAAAAAGGGGGAATTTTGCATTTTAGATATATTAAAGGTACTAGACCCATTTCATTTATATTCTAATGTTTTTTGATTCAAAATCATATAAAATTTGGGTCCAAAACACCATCCTAATCCTTTGGGATGAAATATGTTTTAAAACTATTTTTGGCTAGCTAATGTAATATTTGTCTTTCCATTAATGGAAAGGAATAATTTTGACCTCCTCTTTTCCATATTTTCATTTTTGGGACACGGTAAAATTGAGGTATAAAAATTTCACCCTCATCATCTTCCCATAGGTGCACTTTGGATCACCTAGTGTGCCGAGTGTCATGTGTGTCCTATTTGCTACCCAGGACACATGGGACATGAGGAACACAAAATTTCACCCGCACTCCTTCACCATGTGTTAAATTTTGTGTCCATGATGTGCTCCATGTCCCAAGGGGACATATGGGACAAGAAAATGTGTACATTCCAATTTTCAAATCCTTGTACCTCCATACAACCTCTCTTGGCTTTACAGGTGGTTGTCCCAGCCACTCCATCTCACTCACACTTTTTCTGTGTTGCCACATGTCTCGAGTCTAGATCCAAGGAAAATTTTTATCCCCCACTATCCCTTTTGTCCCCATTACACCATTAAAACCTTATTTAAATCTCACATAAACTCTCATTTAACACGGGTTTTGATTTGTGGTCGCGTGGAAGTATAAAAGTGTTTTAGAACTCTTTTGAAACCCATTTCTTCAACCTAGGTCAACCATCCTCAATTTTTGTTTTTGTAAAATATTGAAAAATACCATTTTATACCAAAAATTATAGCAATTTTTTTCATAATGACCATATCCTTGAAAACCAAATTTTATTCATATCTCTCTAACCATGAATCTGACAGGGTTAAAATTTTCCAGTTTATCTTTTCAAAAGCACCTTTGGGAAGATTTTAGCTGTATATCCTATTATTACCTTTCTTATTGAATATATAAATCCAAAAAACCAAACTCTAGTAACTTTCTCTTTGATTTCCAAGAGTTTCTATGAGCGAAAAAACAATGAAAATTGGAGTAGGGGATCCCGATGCAAAATAGAACATAGTGATGGTGATTTTGTTGCAATATGACATAGGTAAGTCCACTTAATAAAAAAACATATGATATGAATAGTTATATTCTAAAAATATAAATTTCCCTAAAGTAGAAAACTTTTATCATTCATAACATCTTGGAATAGTAAGAAACATAAAAAGGGTTAATTGGGTGACTTTCTAAAATAACATGCCGAAAAAAAGTAGATTTCTAGAACTAGAAACATTCCAAAAATATATAATCCTCATCAATGGAAATATTCTAAGTGGATTAGGATCTTTAGATAATAATGATTGTGTAAAATTTCCATGAATTTCCAAAAATTGGTTTCCAACCCAACTGCTAAAAAAACAGAAAAGTTTTAGTTTTTCAATATAAATTTTTAAGTGGCTCTATTTTCACCTATCTTATTTCTCGTTTTCCATCATCACAAGATTATGAAGTTGTTTCATAGCCCAAACAATAAAATAAACCATTTACAAAGTCTCAAAGGATCCTAAAGCATCATTCTGAGGTGGTTTCTACATGGCACAATTCAAGTAAGGAAGCAGGATGACCTAACTCATTCCAATTGTGGAAAATAGAAGTCAATATGAATTCATGCTAAGTACATCATATGTATCACACTTGCATTAAGGAACATATTAAATTGTATCAAGGTGTAGTAGGTGAAATTAATAACATTACGAGGTCAGCAAAGAGTTTGAAAAGAATCAATGGCTTCATTAAAATTCAAATTCATCAAGAGGGTGATTATCAAAATAATGATGAGATAAGATCACCATGAGTAAGAATGGAAGTCATATCAAGAAATTCACACATCACAAATTGTTTCTAAACACTTGATCCATTCTTGACAATAAGCACACATCTTTAAATTTAGAGGAGGTGGAATTTTTGGTGTCTAATTATACTTTTGAGATCAAAACATGTAACTCATTATCAACCTCCATTCAGAGGTCAATCCTTCCATCTAAAGGAGAAAACCCATTTCCCCAGGATAAAATTGAGCAATGGGGTTAAGATGTTATGGACATGTTTTCACTCAAGTAACATCTCAGTTGAGAAAGTGAATTATGAAGAGAAAAAATGGTGTCATTATGTTCAAAAGTGAAAGGGGAAGCTCATGGAGCATGTCGAGAGTCAACATGTCATGAATCTTCCATAATCTCTCTACGAAGCAAGTTGAATTAAGATAATTGATATATCAAGGAACACAAAACCATCCTATGTTAAGGATCAAGAAGTCATCTTTTTCCCATAGGAAACATATGAGAAATAAGGTACATAAGCATCCTCAAATGTGATTCTATTAAAGTACTCTAGAATTGAGAAAAGTAAACGAAATATTCATGAAGCACCATGTATTCGAGAATGAGAAATCATTTTAGTTCCACTTGATGTCATTTTCATAATAGTGTTCTTAAACACTCATTAAAACACATGGTAGTGTGGTCATTCCTCAAAGAAAGAAATATTGTAACCAAGCCTAATTTCAGTGCAACTAAGAACCATTGATAAAGAATCTATGAAAATTAATATGAGGAAAAGAAAGTGCAAGGAAGTTCCCTATTCTAGGAAACTTAATAAGAATTCAGAATCATTGAAAATCCCCATGAATCCTCTTAAGCCATGTAAGATGGATCCATCACAGCCCATTCGCTTCATTGGAATCCAAATATGTCTTTCTTGGTGATGGAACCTTTCCATAAGAGGCATCTGAGAAATAATTTGCATGATCATTTTAAGGATGATTCCATTTAGAGAAGATCCTAGAGCTATGAAAGGTAATAAGGTTATTATCTTCATTCAAAGCATCATATTTGGAATAATGGGAAATCATCTCTATTTCATTTGTTATTACCCACTTGGTAGTGTTCTTAAACACTCACCTAAAACCTTGTAGTGTGATCATTCCTTAAGAAGGAAGGACATTTTCATCACCTCATTTCATTCCAACAGGTGGCCACATGACAATAATTTCACTCAGGGGTAATCCTTTCACTTGTATGATGAAGACCCATCTCAGTAAGAGAAATATAAGAGCTAAAAAAATTTAGCATCATGGAGTTGGATCTTGGTCACATAAGTGAATTGTGAAAGTCTAGATAAATGAGAAAGTGATAATTATGACCTAACTCTTGCTATAAAAACCACCATGTTTCCATCAAAATTTAGATATCATATTAGTTTTATTAAACACTAATTCAATGTCTTGGACCATTTCTACATCTCTTTAGAAAAGTAATTTGTAACCATAGTGTTTTGATTCCACATATGGTCACTTAGGAAAAAAATGAAATCAAGAACATCATGAAGCCTATATGGGTGTTGAAACATCAAAACTCATGTCAATAAGGAAATGATCATAAGAAGCATGATAAGATAGGATCATCATGGGTGGTGCCAGTGGTTATCTCAGGTTCACTTTGCATTGCCTTGCAATAGTGTTTTTAAACACTTATTCATCACCTTAGAGTGTTCTCACATCTCACGTCAGGAGGAAGCATATGTAATTTCAGTATTTTAGTTCAATTGGGGTTAGAGATGTCAAGATCCTCATATATGAAGCATTTACTAAAAGGAAAAGAGCTCATTCTAGGAACTCTCTTTCGAGATCAGAAATGACTAGTTCTCCATCAACAAATCTTCATCTTCATCTGATCAGTCAACCCATTCTCTCTCTCCTTCTCTCTCAAACATTAATTTTCAATTAAGAATGTAATTTTACTATTTCATCTTATTCACTTCAGTGACCTCTAACATTAACATTGTAAGGTTCCTTTTTCACTAATAATAAAAATACTCACCTCTTAGGAATATGAAAATTCACAAGTGATGGGGATAGGTGAAAAGTCATGTGGGGGTAGATGAAGAGACATTATTGTATGCTTCAAATTGGAATGGATTCTCCAGCTCATGGATTTGGCAATTTTTATTGAATTTATGTTGTTAAAATTTATCACTAATACATGATTTAATAAAATTTTCAATTCTTCTATTCCTTTTATTATTTTTCTCTAATCTCTCTCTCTCTACTTTTGAGTTTTGTATACATGATAATCTTGCAAAACCAAGAAATTTTTATGCACATTTGATAAATGAGTCAATAGAATTATGTGTTTATGATTTGTTATTTTTATCGATGTTAGCATTTTTGTGTTCTTTTAATTGATTGTGGGCCTACTCTCATTATTGTATGTGATTTCTATAAGCCTACTCACAACAAAGTAACCCTCTCTCTCCTTATTTCTCCAACTCCCTTTATATCTCTTCACTACAAGCTCCTCCTTGTACCTTATAAAATAAATTTCCACAAGTTTAGTGGAGTATCCCTCTGTGATCCTTGGTCTAACAGTCACTCACACCTTTTAGGTAGTTTACATTCATATTGGGAGCCTCCCCATATCAAAGAAGGGGGCTTATCCCCATGACCATTGGCTGAAACCAAAGATGTATAACATGAAAAATTATTTATACAACAATTACCCAATGGATAAAATATTGGTATGATGAACCACGATATTCTAGAGTCTCGAGTTAAGCCTTATTTGTGATTATCTCAATCCAATTCATGTCCCCAAAACATCCAGATTATCATCACAAAATATCAAATCATCCAAAACTTTGCAATTTATGCCCCATTACAACACCCCGTCTGGTCATCCACTTAGTTGGCTTCTTATCGATTATGATTTCCAAAAATAAAGATAAAATATTTTCCCCGATTCTTCATTCACATGGGATATGGTAATAAATCTTATGGTTTCAAGCATAAGGGAGAGCAAGGAATAGTTACACCTTTTTATTTATTCTCCCATTGAGAAAATTAGCTTACGAGTGGTAAATTGAGATTTGGGCATTATGATTAGTGGATTTTGTTCCTAATGGAACCAATGGAACTCTACATTGGTACCACCTCGGCCCAAAATGCAGACTCTTATGTTTGGTTGGATCAATTGCTTCTAAGTGAAATAGTATGAAATGTGCTTATGTTATGTAACTTACTCAATTGGCCAACTTATCCCATAAAAATTGGCGTGGGAGTTATATCAAAAAAATTTGACTGCATTGAGCACCTTCGTAATTATTCTTATGTTATTCGTTGGTCTTGATTAACTAACCAAGGTAAGTTTTAAAATCCCAAAAATTAGTGAATTTTGTCTTGACCAAGCCACGTGAAATTGTTCCTTAGTCCCTCACTAAATCTTGACTCACCAAATAAACATAAGTATTTGGAGGGACTTTGTAAATACAAACACCTAAAATAGGGGCTATAATACATGATTTGCTTATAGAAAACATCTTTTTAGCTTCAAAAAAATCTAATAGATATCCCAAGGTTTATTCTCTAGGGAAATCCAAACTTCCACCTTCAAATAATTCCTCTAATGGAACATTTGTGATGAATAATCTTTTTCACATTCTCTCAATAACCACATGTACATGGATATAAGTACAAAAAATGTAATTTTCCAAATTCATAGGATTTAAGAGCTTCCAGTAAAATCCTTAGCTTTAGAAGTGGAAGACAATCAAAGTATTAAAGAAATCAAGTAAAAGTAATGGTTATGTTTTAGAATATCACGGTCAAGATTGTAAAACAGGACGGAATCTGTGATATTTTATTAATAATCCAAATCAAGTACAATGGTGCAAGCTACAATATTTATAGATATTGGATAGCCGGATACAAAAAATGAAAGATGTTGCACAGGTGCAACAATAATCCTTGATTACATAAGCTTCCAAAAGATCATCCGGGAAGCATAACAAAACAATTAAAAAAATATTGTTGCAACAATAATGCAACAAATAAACAATACGATATAAAATGACAAATATTGTTATAAAACTATATAACAATATATAAACTAATTACCTTAATAAATAATTAATTACTTTAAGGTAATATAATGCATAAATTAACCTAACATTCCCCCCTTTAATTTTTCATTGCCTCAAGGGATGAGGAGAGGAAATTTTTGAACAACTCAAACTTGTCACATGCAAGTGACTTCGTGAAGATATCTTCTCATTATTCAGCTATTGCAAAAAAATGAAGTTGTACATTGTGCTTTAAGACATGCTCACATATGAAATGTACCTATACCTCAATGTGTTTTTTTATTTCATGAAAAATTGGATTGCGAACAAGTTTGATAACACCTTCATTGTCAACATACAAGGTAATTGGTTTGTCTGGCATGTAGTATTCCAAGTCCTTCTAGTATGGGACGTAGCCATATCACTTCACATATAGCTTCACCTGTAAAACAATAATCGACTTCTATGGAAGAGTGAGAAACAAAGTGTTGTTTCTTGCTTCCCCATGATATTGGTTGAGATCCCATAAAGAACAAAAACCCTGAAGTGGATTTTCTATCATTAATGTTTCTGCATGATCTAAATCCTAATATACTAACAAGAATAAGTTTTCATTCTTATTTTATTCTAGACCAAGATCCATAGATCCCTTGAGATATCTCAAGATGTGTCTTACTTACCTTCTAATGAAAAAAATTTGGGTTCGTTCATGAACTGGATAGATAGCTTACTACAAAGTTGATATCTAGTCTAATGTAGGTCGTGTGAATGAGACTCCCAATCAACTAGTGATAAAGAGTGGTATTTACTGCAAGAGATGGATCTGAATGAGATAACTACAATTTGTTCTCCATAGGTGTAGAAATCAGTGTGCAATCCATCATCTTGAATTTCTCAAGTTTCGTTTTGGTATATTTTAACTGAAAAATAAAGATGTGATTCTCTTTTTGTCATACTTATAATCCAATACAATAGTGCATCACCCCAAGATTTGTCATGTCGAATGATCGTTTAAGATCTTTATTTTTTGCATTGATCATCCTCACTAAACTGCTAGTGATGAATAGATCATCGAAATAGACAACAACAATCACAATCTCCCCCCCTTTATTTTTGAGGTAAAGATTGGGATTGTATGGATTTCTAAAAATCCATGTTGTATGAGATTCTCATCAATTTTGATAAACCATGCCTAGGGTGCCTATTTGAGGCCATACAGAGATTTCCCAAGTCTACATACCTTTGTTTCTTGACCAGGTACAAAATATCCCTTAGGTTGAGTCATGTAGACTTCTTCTTGTAAATCTCCATTTAGAAAGACACTTTTTACGTCCATCGGATGGACTTTCCAACCAAATTGTGTAGCTAGAGAAAAGATCATCCTAATTGTTTTGATCTTAGTTGTGGGATAAAATGTCTCCTCATAGTCAATGCCTTATTTTTGTGCGTACCCCTTTCTAAAAGTCTCGCTTTATACTTTTCTATGGTCCCATCTACCTTGTAATTTGTTTTGAATATCCATCTGCATCTAATGGGTTTCTTCCCTAATGGAATATCGACAAGTTTCCAAGTGTTTGTTTTCATCACTAAGTTATATTCAGCATCCAAGGCATATTTCCAAGATTTTGACTGTAGGGCTTCCTAGACTGTAGAGGGCTCATTGGATTTAATAACTCTACTCATCAAAGAAAAGTTCACTTCTTCTCTTTCTTTACTACAAGTTTGTGGTCCAGCGGTGGTTGTATCTAGTGGAGCATCCATTCTTGTACCTCGTAACCTATGAGTATACCACTTGGGCATATGCTAAACTATTCCCGTGGGTTGTGGTTCTATTAGATGATCACCATCATCCCCATCATCACTTTCATCATATGTGGGAACATCAACTTCATTTTTTACAATTGGTGAAAAATCTACATGAGGTGAGTCTAGAGGAGGAGATTTTGCTTCCTTCTTTTCAAAGAACTCAACATCTCTGCTAGTGTATACTTTCCTAGTCTTTGGATCCATCAATTTGTACCCAAGAGTCTCTTCATTGTACCCAATGAAGATGATTTTTTAACATTTCATATCTAACTTCTTTCTTTTTTTCTTGGGTATATGCATACTTTCTTTGCACCCGAATACTCTGAGGTGTGCAGCAGATGGCTTCCTTTTTTACCATGCTTCTTATGGCATTACTCTGTCAAGAGAAATTATGGGAACTTTTTTCAACAAATACACTTGTTGTATTTATTACTTCTTCCAAGAATGTCCTTTGCTTTAGTCTGGAATCATCAATCATACATCACACCATTTCCATGATAGTACGATTTTTTCTCTCAACAACATCATTCTATTTTGATGTGTGTGGAGGCATTTTTCGACAAATTCCATGATCTTGAAGGTAGGATTTGAACTCATCAATGGTGAATTCCCCCCCTTGATCTGAGTGGAGAATTATGATGTGACAACCAGTTTCATTCTCAACAATATTTTGAATTTCTTGAACGTTTCAAAAGCTTCACTTTTCTTCTAAAGTCAGTATATCCACATGTTCTTGAATAGTCATCAACACAAAGCACGAAGTATTAGAACCCGAATGACTTGGTTGTATTGGATTGCAAAGATCGTTATGAACCAAATAAAGCTTACCATGATCTTGATACACACTCTTCTAGAATGAAACTTTGTGTTGTTCTCCTGCAAGGAAGTGAGGACATTTATTTGTATCCTTCTGAAGAGATGGTAAACCATTTACCATATTGCATTGGTGAAGTGTCTTGAGATACTTGAAACTTATATGATCAAGTATTCGATGCCATAATCATGTAGAGGTATAATTCTTAGCCATAAATTCCTTATCATCTCTCTCGTGTGGACAAAATCAAGTGGAACATGTGTACCACATTGGAGGCTTTTGCAACTATTTTTGAGCCTCGTGATTTGTCTCAAATTAAACACACTTTCTTGTCGAAATGACTATCAAAGTCAATTTTCAAGTTGTGATCTAGGAATTGAATGACTGACATAAAAATTTTAGTCAACCTAGGGACATATAGTACATCTAAAATCTACAGTTGTGTGAACCAAGGGGTAGATAAATGTTCCCGATCCCCTTAACTATGTATGAAGAATCATCACCTCACGAAACATGGTTTTTCAAAGGCATGTCCCTCATTGAATTAAACCAATCTCTGTGGTTATTCATGTGTCAAGTGGCTCCCAAATCAACATGCCATACATCACTAGATGATGTGGATGGTTCAATTGATTGAGTAGTGTACAAGTAGTCTTCAATATCTGAATGTTCTTCTTGCTCTGCAATATTACCTTCTTGATGGGGTCTTCTTTTCCAGTTCCCCTTTTCTACCCTTGATTGTAGTTTATATGTCCCTTGTGATATTGTTGGTGTTGAGGTCTAGATTTTCTTGATGAAAATTTCTTATAAGTGTTATACCAACAATATTTCAATTCATGTCCTCTTTTATAGATTGGACATTTCCTATTTTATTGCTTATCCCCTTGTTGATTTTGATTCTAATATTGGGAATTTTGATAGGAATTAGGTTTTCCTTTCCATTTTTGATGAGAAGAAATTGGCTAATCCTCTTCATCATCGTTATTATATAGGGCTTCCTCTTGTTGCAGTAGGTTTACTAGCTTTTCAACACTAATTATTGTATCTAAACAAGTTTAGGGTTGTCAAAAAATGTGATATGAAGAAGGGAGGGATCTCGGAACAATTGGAGCAAGAGCATCATCAAGTGACCTCTCTCTCCTAGGGCTAGAAGTGAAGCCCTCAACTTTTAACTCTTCTTAAGAAGCTTTGATTTTCTCATTTTGCTTAAACTTCGAGTATGTGTAACTAACTATGCAAATTAAGAATGAAATTCTTGTTTTTGGTCTCATATACTATGCTCAACTTATCCTACACTTCTTTGGCTATTTTTTCATCTCAAATGTGGGGTTGTACATCATCAAACACTCCAAACAAGATGATTAGATTGGCCTTCTGATCTGATATATCAAACTATCATTGTTGTGTTGTATCAGTAGTTGATCTAGTTAGAGTACCATTAATAATAGGCCAAATCTCTTCAAACTCAAGTTGTGTCTTGATTCTTTTATTACATACAACATAGTTGTTTCCTCTAAGTAGTTTTGAATATGGAAGAAATAATTTGGTGGCATTGGTGCCCATTTTACAGAATCCACTAATAGGTTTAGGCTCTTATCACTGCAGGTATAAGGTCTCCCAATCTATATAACATCGATCAGATATACTAGAACCTTTCCATATATGTGCCCTTCCGATATACCCATTAGTACATGGAAGAATCTCACCCTTTCTATATACACGATGGTACGTGAAAGACGCATTAATGTACGTGAAATAATTTGATACGTGGTACCAAGAAATTACTAAAAGGGGTCTATGTGATTATTGACACCGGCTCAAAGAAATATCCTCATATGCATGAATAACTTTGTTATATACTCGGATAATTTCTCGATGTCTGGATTTATGTCGTGTAATCATTCACAGGCGAATGGGATGGATCATAGTGTGTGCATTATGTCCTTATTACTCATTGTTGATTTAAAGGGTTGATTCCCGAGACTACATTGTTTTAACTATATTAGGTGTTAAGTCTAGTAGTATTCTGACAGATTTACCCGTAAGTGCTTCCCAAAGGCACTGTTTATACCGAACACTACAAATGAGATCTAGGATCTTGTGAGTGTTTTTAGAACTAAATTTCTCTATTTTTTATTACAATTCTCTATCATTTTCTGATTAGTTACAATTTTTTGGTTGACTATGACAACCTAAAAATTAGTACAACATACTTGAAGAAAGCAATTACATTCAAAAAATTTGAAAAATTGAATGGCGAGTAAAAAAAAATTTGTTTTCGGGGCCTGGTGGCCTCCAGAGCCCAATACGGCTCTCTGAGCAAAAAACCATAAAAATATCTCAATATGAAGTTTTCCGATACCCCTCCTTTGGAAAAAAATTTGTCTAGACTAAAAAAATGAGTAATTTTGGGGAAAAATTTGACCCTTTGTAGGATTTTCTCTTCTAAGTTTAGTGGCTTGTTTAGTTGTAACTAAGGGATTTAAAGCGATTTTCCACTAAATATGCTTCTATATTTGCGCTTCTATCAAATTTTCCTCTAAAAATCAATTGATTTAAAATACAAATTGGGGTGGGGGTCAAAGCCCAAACCTCACCCACCTAAGTCTTTTGCACTATCCAATGAAGCACTCAATGCATTATGCATATCAATTGAAGAAAATTTTATTTCAACAAAGAATTAAAACCTGACCTTTCCAAATGTGACATGGCTGGAGGGAGGATCCATGTGGCTTTAGTTGAGAGGACTTGGATTAGGGTTTTTGTTGGTGTCGAAGCAGACACCCACAGGACTCTGCAACATGATGGGTTGAGAATCTCGGTGCGTTTGCACAACATGGAGCTTTTCCCAATTATGGGACCTTGCGAAATCGGAAAAGCTCTCCAGGATGAAGGCCACCTCCTATTCCTATATTCGGATGCACGAATAAAACGCAGAGGTTTTACCAGAAACCTAATCTAACTTGCCAAGGAGACAGGGTAGAGAATGCATAAAAATAAAACCTAAACTACGGAGGTGATGCACCGAGGAATGTTAAACACTCATTTTGAAAATTAAACACAATCCAGTCGTAGTTGCGTAGAGGACACTTGAGAGCTTTCCGAAAATTCCAACCTTGTGTGAATCCGAACTCCCTGTGAAAAGTTATGGTGATCTGAATATTTCCCGCGTCAGGGTCTTACCGCTGTCGGGTTCGGGTTCTCCTCTGCATTTGCATCAGGTTTGGAGGATGCCTCAACATGTTTTCACCCGTGCTTCGTGCCATGTTTCTCCGTCTCCGAAACCTACTTTCCCTTTGCATCGAGTTTTCCAACCCTTGCATGATGTTCTTTGGCATCGGGTTTTTTAACCCCTCCGACATGCTTCTGCGCCATGTTTCTCCGCCTCCGAAACCCGCTTTCCCTTTGCGTCGGGTTTTCCAACCCTTGCGACATGTTCTTTGGCGTCGGGTTTTAACCCCTCCGACATGCTTCTGCGCCATGTTTCTCCGCCTCCGAAACCCGCTTTCCCTTTGCGTCGGGTTTTCCAACCCTTGCGACATGTTCTTTGGCGTCGGGTTTTTTAACCCCTCCAACATGCTTCTGCGCCATGTTTCTCCACCTCCGAAACCCGCTTTCCCTTTGCGTCGGGTTTTCCAACCCTTCCGACATGTTCTTTGGTGTCGGGTTTTTCAACCCCTCCAACATGCTTCCATGCCATTTCTCCTCCAAACCCGTTTTCCCTTTGCGACGGGTTTTCCAACCTCGACATGTTCTTTTGCGTTTATCTATATTTACCCGGGGGTAAATATATACAACAATTTGGCGACTCACGGGGTTACCTGCCTACTAGGTAGAAGATCAATGGCCTTTTAGCGATCCATTGGGCATGGAGTCATAAGCAATAACCTGAAACCGACCTGATACCGCAACTCCTTCTCCGAGAGCACGCTGAACTGTAGAAAACCAACCCAGGAGCAACAAAACCTATGCCAAAGCACTTAGGGAAACTGAAACCTAACTACAACAAGACAATGTGCATACGCACTTAGAGGAATTGAAATCTAGGCTAATATTTACAAGGGTAAAACTTTTTCTTTTTAGTAGCAATGTTTAAGATAGATTCCGTTGTCCGGAATTGAAAGTTCTTCTCCGTCCAATGTAGACAATTGGAAGGCATTACTATTTTTACATCCCGTGACCATTTAGGGGCCACTCCAAATGGCATCAAACTTGGAATGCCTTCCTGGTTTTTCCCGATCTACATCCCATTTCAGAACTAGGTCCCCTTCCTGAAGGTCCTTGCTCTTGCTTTCTTATCAAACCATCTTTTCACCAAGGCCTGATCTTTCTCAATTGTTTGAACTGCATGTTCTCTAATTTCTACCAATTCCATCAACTCTGCATACCTAGCCTCCATTGGTTCGAACTCAGCCTTTTGAACTCCAATGCAGGCGAAGTTCTAATGATATAGGCAATACTGCCTCTTTTCCATAGACCAACTTGTAAGGGGAATTACCTATAGACCTCTTTGGTGTTATTCTATCAGCCCATAATGCTGATTTTAGCCTGGTATGCCATGTTCTTTGATTTTCCTCCAGAGTCCTCCTGATGATTCTTAGCAAATTTTTGTTCGTGGACTCTGCCTGTCCATTACCCTACGGGTAATAATTTGAAGAGGTGCTCAAATAGATTCCATTCTTGACAGCCCATTCTGTAATCTTGGAACCTATGAATGCCAATGCATTGTCTGATATGATAGTGGCCGGCACACCAAACCTGGTCACTATTCCTTCATAAAATTCTAATATATTAGACTCGTTTGCCTCTTTGAGCGCTCATTTGCTTGATCCACTTGGTGAAATAGTCCGTTGCCATGAGAATCCACTTGTGGCCTTGGCTTGAGTTTGGATTGATGACCCCAATGAAATCCAATCCCCATTGCATAAATGGTTGGTCAACCAAAATTGGGTGTAATGGAAGCACTGCTAGTCTTTCTTTTCCTGTGAAGAGTGCACATTTCTTACACTTTCTTATCCATGTATAGCAGTCATTAAACACTATGGGCCAATAATACCCTACCTTCATTATCTTGAGAGAGTCATATTACTGTGGGGCAAAATGTCCGCTCCAGAATCTCCATCGTGAAAATCTCGTAATGCCCTCTCAATTTGACCTGTCCCAATGCACCTCAATAGAACTCCATTGATGTCTTTCTTGAACAAAACACCATCGACAAGCACATATGGAATAGCTTGTAATCTAAAGTATCTCCTCTTTGCTTTGCTCATTTCTAGAGGGCATAGTCCTATCTGTAGGAAGTGTATCATAATCTGAGTCCAACAAGGAGTAGGCACATAATCATTTTCATATTCTTGACCATCCTGTAGTACCAAGACAGTCTCTTTTTCATCACTTGCTTCAACTTGTTGACTCAAGGCTAGTTGTTCACATAGTCCCTTTCCACGTACTAGTTTGGTGACCTTGATCTTGATGTCATATTCCATGACACGAGTGATCCATATTGCATGCTTCTCATTCAGATCCTTGTTTAGAAGGAAGTCCTTGACTCCCGCATGGGAGACCATCAATTGGATCTTGTTGTTTGAGACTAGGTGCTTGAATTTCTTTAAACTCCTGATCACTGCAAGTACATGCTTTTCAATGAAAGAGTATCTAGTTTCATATTCCTCCAAGCCTTGACTGAAGAAAGCAATTGGTTATTCTAATCCTTCTTTGTTTTGTTGTGCCAGGATTGCAGAAATTGTGTCTCCACCACCAAAGGCGTATAACATGAAATCCTTGGAGAAGTTTGGATTGACGAGAGTTGGAGCTTGAGATATAGCCTCTTTTATTGCCTCAAAACTTGCCTTTCCTTCAGATGTCCACTTAAATGCCATGCTCTTCTTTAACATCAGCGTTATTGGCTTTACAAGAGCTGCAAAGTTTGGAACAAACTTGCGGACAAAATTGATCCTTCCTAAGAAGCTTTGAAGAGCCTTCTTATGACTTGGCAATGGCAATGCTTGAATTGCTTCGACTCTCTCTGGGTCAATCGTCAATCCTTCCTTTGAAACAATATGGCCTAGAAGCTTTCCCTCGTGAGCCAAGAATATGCACTTTTTGGGATTCAAAGATACCCCAAATCTTCTACACCTCTGAAATACCTGCCTTAGATGAAAGAGGTGATCCACTGCATTTTTTGAGAATATAGTGATGTCATCAAGATATATTAGAACTATTTTATTGATCAACCCCTTGAATGCCATATCCATTGCCCTTTGGAAGGTGGCTCCAGCATTTGATAGGCCAAATGGCATCTTCTTGTAGGCATATGTGCCCCATTTGGTGGTGAAAGCCATCTTGAATTGGTCATCTTCTTTCACCATCACCTGATTATACCCTGAGTAGCCATCTAGGAGAGAGAATCTCTCTGAACCAGATACTACTTGCAATATTTGTTCCATCGAAGGAAGTGGGTAATGATCTTTGAGAGATACCCTGTTGAGGTCTCGGAAGTCCACACATAACCTAATTTCTCCGCTCTTCTTCCTGACCGGAACCAAGTTCACAACCCAACTTGAGTGCTTGATTGGGAATATAATGCTTGCCTCTATTAGCTTGTTAAGCTCTTTCTTCATTAGAGGCTCAATGTGAGGGTTGACTGGTCTCTACTTCTTCCTGATGGGCTTAGCATCTAGATCCAATTCTATTGTATGTTGTGCCAACTTCGGATTGAATCCTCTCAAGTCTTCATAGCTCCAAGCGAAGACATCTGGAAATTCTTGGCAAAGCTGCGTGAAATCTGATTTCTCTTGCTCAGTGGCCACTTTACCAATTTGAAGTGTTTTGCCTTCCCCAACCAGAATTGGCTCTGAATCTTCTCTCTTGACCTGTATGTTAGCCTTTTCCTTATGAAACTGGTCATTAGGGTTGAAGATAGACTCCAACGTTACTAAACCCTTGGGAAGCTTGTTTGTCCGCAGCTGCACTACTTGATCCCCATACTGCTGCTCTAGCCTATCCTGATTTCTAGCTGAGAATTCAGCTTCTTCTTGTAAGAAATTGACGATCTGTTGATCGTTCTCAAACACCTACCAGCTTGTGTTGTTATCTGGAACTGCTGGCCTCATAACCACATGGATATGTGGCTGCGTTTTTTCTCTTCTGATGTTCTCAACCACATCAAACGTTGCTCTAATCTGCTGCGCGAGCCTATCTCTGCGGCTTCATTTTTCTTCCCGGTATGGACACAATGTTTGAAGGCTTTGAAATCCTCAATGAGGTCCCATACCCTATTCTTGTAGCTCCTCAGCAAGTCGTTCTTTGTAGCATGTTGTCCCCTAACTTGGTTGACGATTAGCTCGCTATCTCCAAACACCTGCAAGTTCTTTATGCCCTTTTTCCTGGCCCAATGAAGTCCATGAATCAAGGCCTCATATTCAGCTGTGTTGTTTGAACAAGAAAACTGGAAACAAAAGCTGAAAAATATTTGATCTCTTGTGGTGAAATCAACATTGCACCACCTCCAGCACCTTGCCTGCTTCTCGAACCATCGAAGAATAATTTCCAAACTTTGTTTTCATCTTTTTGTTCAGGCTGAATGATGTCGAATGGGTGAATTTTCTTCATGTACACAATACACGCCCAATTCAGATTCTTCAATTTCCTTGTATGGGTCAAATTCATGACTCTTGTTTGCCCATTCATCCAAAGTTAAATCAGGAATTCCCTCGACCTTAGTACCTGCTTCTAGATCACTTGAACACTCCTCTTGATCAAAAGCTGAGCAATTTGCATTGATAGGACCTGGTACATAAGGCTCAATATGGAAATTGGCAATTGATTCTGACCTGATTGTTGCTTTGGCCCCATACCTTGTCCTGAAAATCATGTGTGACCAATCTGCAGATAAATATCCACTAATTTTTGTAGTGAAGTCTCTTGATAAACACAACGCAAAGAGTGGCGGGAGGTCAATTACAGACACATCTTGCAGAACTGTAACATTAGGACATGAATGTAGTGTTAGGCTTAACCCCTTGATGACCCCAACTGTTCCCACTGCCGTTCCATCTAGTTGTACTACTCCTTTTAACACTAGTTCATACTTCAGACCCAGTTGATCCGCTATTTACTTCGGCATCACTAAATTACTTGCCCCTGAATCTATCATGAAATTGTGTACCAAGTGGTTTCCAACAATCAATGAAACATAGAAAGGTGGAGGCTTCAAATTTTTTCTTGTCTGGCCCCCATCATGTTGCACTACATTAGTGAGAACTTTCTCATGTCCTTGGTTTGATACATTTGTGGCAGACCAATTAGCCATTGCAGCTTGCAATAAATCTCATTGCCCCGGGATCGCAAGTGATTCCCACATGGAAATGTTCACATGTGTCTTCTTCATTTGATCGATGATGTTGAAGGGGGATGAATTGTCCTTTTGCTGTCCCTTACTTGGTGTAAACTTTTCTGGAGCTTGAACAGGTGCATGTGTTGCTACAACAGGTACCTTAGGCTGATTTTGCACATTTGGAGCTATGTTTGGTCTATCGACCCCTTGTTGTGTAAGAGTGGGCTGAGAAACAACTGGATTAGATGGTTGTCCCTCTTCTATGTTTCTCTTCTTTGACCGTGTGTTGGCAGCCACACCTTGGAAAGGCTGTTGGTTAACTCCACAGAAGTCTTCCGTTTGCCAATTGGCCAACGTGGGTTTCCATTGGAGGTCCTTCTTGTTTTGTTTCTTCTTTGTTGATTCCTTCTGGCTTGGTTCTTGAGGCACACCAATGGTTTGCACCATCAAGGCCTGATTCAGTGCACCATTGAAACATGCTGACTGATTGTGGGGGAGATTGCAAGGGTAACACCAGTCGTACTCCTGTGCCATGTTATTTTGTGTCGGGACCAAGGCTCTTAAGGATGTTGTTGCATTTGGATCATACGGTCGAAATGGCCTGGCAGCTTGAGGTTGTCCTTGGTTTTGGTTTTGATTTACAGCCTGAGTTGGTGGTCTATTTTGTTGGTACGAGGGTCTAGCTTGGTACTGTGCTTGAGGCTGATATGGTCTAGAACTTTGAGCTTGCTATCTTTTGATAGTCACTAGCTCATTTCCAAGGTTCTGTAGTTGTTTCATAACTTCCTGCAATTCCTTTGAAGTATTTGAAGAAGTCGATGCCTCATTATTGCTTTGATTTCTAGGATTTGGAATGGGATTCAACTCTGGTGCTTGGCTGGTTGTAGGATTTCCCATATCCGGATAGAGAGGCATTGGTGGCCTTGGTGCAAGCTTGCCAGCTTGGATCAAACAGTTCTCTGCTCTGATAGTTGTGTCATAGGCCCCTGGCAACGTTGTTCCTCCCATTGATTGGATCATCATGGCTATGTCTGAATTTATAGCCTTTAAGAAGTAAAGGAATGCTCCTTCGGCGGTTGGCCTAACGGCTATTGGAATCCTGTCCCATGTCCATTGGAATCTGAAGTTGAAATCTGTCATTTGTTCGTTAGGAGCCCTTTTGATTTTTGTCAATTGTTCCAATAAAGATAAATTGTCTGCCCTCTCCCCCGAATCAAGGTTGCAAAGAGCTGAACAAAGTTAGTTCCAATTCGTAATAGACCCTGCTGTTAGGCTCCTAAACCATTGTAAGGCCTTTCCTTTGAAAGATGAAGCCAATAACTTGACTACAACATCCATTTCATTTATTTTGTGGATTGCACATGCATTAGCAATATCCTGGATGTGATCAATAGGAGTAGTATGATTTTCTCCTGTGAAATAGGGGATATTCTTTAGCGCTGCAACTTGAATTTGATTCTAAGCATTTAGGGCAAGTGGATTACTGCCCGTGAAATTGACAAAGGGATTCGGTGGTAGATGTGCCATTATGATTGGCCTAAGAACCCTGGTCGATGCGAGAAAAGGCCTACTAGGTGGAGGTGTAGACAAAGTCCTGTTAGGTGGAGATGGTGATATTTGTGGTCTTCTTCCTCTCCTTTCTCTGCCTGGTGAAAGTTGCAAGTGGAAAAATAGCCCCTCTTCTCGAGTATTGGACCTGGTTCGAATTCTTCTCATGTGCCTGGGCAACTTGTGCTACTACACCACTGAACTCTATCCCTTCGGAGTCACCAGATGTGTTAGATAACAAGCCTCTAAAAGGTTTGGTTTTGCCAAGTTACACACCAAACTTGACAATATTGAAAATATAATTTAAAATTTGAAGGACCCAGAGGAGACAATCTTCAATCCAGAATTCAGGCCTTGTTGTGCAGCTGCGGATCCCCGAAAAGTACAGGCGGAACTCAGGTCATGCGATGCAACTCACAAAACCTGAATTGCTATGTGTCGGAACTTGGAACATGTCCGACATCCCTCAAAACCTGAAATCACTGCTGTCGGAATAGGACCATGCAATGCATCCCCCAAAACCCGAATTGCTGCTTTGATGTTCTCGGATCCCGAAAACCCGAAATCACAAAAACCCGAAATTTTGAAAATCAAAATATCAAAAAACTAAAGATACCCTTTTGAAGATTACCCTCAGATCTACCAACTGCTGAAAATTTGACTTGTTTTGAGTAAGTTAGGCCCTTGAAAATTGATTTCGGAGTTCAAGCTAGGAGGTGCAAAATCTGAAATTTTAAAACTTGCAATTTCTCAGTCTGAATTTTGTGAAAACTCCTTCAAATTTTGTCGAATGACCTCTTGTCCCACCGAGCGTGCCAAAACTATTGGTGTCAAAATGCAGCACCCCTGGGACTCTGCAACATGATGGGTTGAGAATCTCAGTGCGTTTGCACAACATGGAGCTTTTCCCAAGTGTGGGACCTTGCGAAATCGGAAAAGCTCTCCGGATGAAGGCCGGCTCCTATTCCTCTGTTCAGATGCACGAATAAAATGCAGAGGGTTTACCAAAAAACCTAATCTAACTTGCCAAGGAGACAGGGTAGAGAATGCATAAAAATAAAACCTAAACTATGGAGGTGATGCACCGAGGAATGTTAAACACTCGTTTTGCAAATTAAACACAAACCACATAGATGCAATACGAACACCATGCACAGGCAACCAAACTGCAATAAGAGATCAAGAATGACAGCAATGAATACATGAGAGGGTTTAGAATCAATCACAGACATATATATATTGCTCAAGGGTCGATACAGTACATTGCAGTGGCCAAGAGGCAAAAAATGGCATTACAATCCATATGGGAGGCTTGAAAGCTCCACAAATTCTCTTGCAAGCAGGAGAGAAGGGAGGATGCAAAACAAAATGTCCAACCTTTTCAAAGAGCCTCTCTTTACCATTTATATGAAAAAAATTGAGGGAGAAGAGAGTGATTCGAATTCTGCCCCAACCACCTCCAAGACTGCACCTAACTCCTCATCATGGCGGTAGGTGAGATCCCCAACAACCTCAAAATATGGCGAACTGTATTTTTGCATTTTTAAGAACTTGTTCCCACCCAATTAAAGATATCCAGTTGTAGTTGCGTAGAGGATGCCGAGAGCTTTCCGAAAAGTCCAACCTTGTGTGAATCCGAGCTCCCTGTGAAAAGTTATGGCGATCTGAATATTTCCCACGTCAGGGTCTTCTGCCTGTCGGGTTCGGGGTTCTCCTCTGCATTTGCATCGGGTTTGGAGGATGCCTCGACATGTTTTTGCCCCATGCTTTTGCGCCATGTTTCTCCACCTCCGAAACCCGCTTTCCCTTTGCGTCGGGTTTTCCAACCCTTGCGACATGTTCTTTGGCATCGGGTTTTTTAACCCCTCCGACATGCTTCTGCGCCATGTTTCTCTGCCTCCGAAACCCGCTTTCCCTTTACGTCGGGTTTTCCAACCCTTGCGACATGTTCTTTGGTGTCGGGTTTTTTAACCCCTCCGACATGCTTCTGCGCCATGTTTCTCCGCTTTCGAAACCCGCTTTCCCTTTGCGTCGGGTTTTCCAACCCTTGCGACATGTTCTTTGGTGTCAGGTTTTTTTAACCCCTCCGACATGCTTCTGCGCCATGTTTCTCCGCCTCTGAAACCCGCTTTCCCTTTGCGTCGGGTTTTCCAACCCTTCCGACATGTTCTTTGGCATCGGGGTTTTAACCCTCCGACATGCTTCTGCGCCATGTTTCTCCGCCTCAGAAACCCGCTTTCCTTTGGCGACGGGTTTTCCAACCCTTGCGACATGCTCTTTGGCGCCGGGTTTTTAACCCCTCGACATGCTTCGCGCCATGTTTCTCTCCCTCCGAAACCCACTTTCCCTTTGCGACGGGTTTTCCAACCCTTGCGCGACATGTTCTTTTGTGTTTATCTATATTTACCCGGGGGGTAAATATATACAATAGTTTTTCCACTCAAAATAGATCTAAACGCCTTTTATTAGTCTCCTCTCGTGATTTGACGTTGTCATATAGTTTTACCCACGCTTTTTTATTTGTATGTCACCATGTGTATTGTGTATATCACGGCTTACTATGTGGATGCGAAGGATCTCATTGTTGGTATTTATCCACTCTAGTTGGCTTTGGCCACTTCCAAATGCATTTCCACCATTTTGTATTATCTTGTAGGATCTGTGTTGAGAGGTTTGAGCTTTATTTTTATTTAACTCGCCAATATACTAAGGTGGATGTTGGATGGCTTGGTGCTTGCAAAGACTTGGTTGTTGGAATGTAAAAATCTCGGCTTGATCTAATCTCCAACTCGGTGGACTTGAAATGTAATGTTTGAAACATATCTCAATGGATGGCTATTCAACCAGTTTGGTCAAAGCAATATCCCAACCAATGTTTGACCTCACCCAAGTCGGTTGATCCAATGCCAATGTAGGGTAGATTGATGCTTTTAACTTGCCAACAATACAAGCCAATAGCTTGATCAATCAGCTCTCTTGCTAGGAGTGGAATGACTCGGTTTAATATTGTCCAATATAAAGAGAAACCCAATCAATGTAAATAATGCAACTCACTTTGTGGCTTAGTGATGAGCTCTCCAACTCGGTCCAACCTTGAAATAGCTTGCCTCGATCCTCCTTTATAACCAATGCTTAGCTCATCGGGGGCTTTGCAACTCAAAGGGACTTAGTCGGGATCTTGTTTCTTAGCCTCTTCCAAATGTATCAATTTGTTATTTTAGCAGAGAATAAATGCTTCTCTAATATTAGAGACAAAACCCCTTATGGGGAAATATGAATTTGTTTTGTTTTAAATTATTATATACTTATTAGCTCTAGAAACAAATTTTCATGGTGTAGATAGCACCAAGAAAAAAATGTTTTCCATTTACCTAGAGATCACACAAGATGTTGTGGGACTACAGGAGTTACGGGAAGTCTGCGGAGGTAGTACTAGCTTTCCTTTGAAGTATTTTCTTCTCCAAAATGTTTCCTTCCTCTGGAACCTCTCTCTAACCTTGTCGAGCTTCAACTAGTTATGGTACCAAAAATAAAATAGCTGACGTGAAGCTTGTGATATTTTATTAATCATCCAAATCAAGTACAATGGTGTAGGCTTCAATATTCATAGATATTGACATGTCGAATACAAACAATGAAATTTGTTGCATCGGTGCAACAATAATCTGATTACATAAGCTTCCAAAAGATCATTCGGGAAGCATAACGAAACAATTTAAATATATATATATATATATATATATATATATATATATATATATATATATATATATATATTGTTGCAGCAATAATGCAACAAATAAACAATATGATATAAAATGACAAATATGTTATAAAACTATATAACAATATATAAAATAATTACCTTAATAAATAATTAATTACTTTAAGGTAATATAATGCATAAATTAACCTAACATAGGTCAAGGTCTAGATGTAATACCAAATGGTGTTGGAACACCAAATTAAAAAGTATATTGATAAGATTAATTAATTAAATTATTTAATAATTAAATAAACCAAATAAGTGTAAAATCAAGTGTCAACTTGGGTTCATTATATTCAAGTTAAGTTCTAAAGTAGCTATGTAACTAGTTTTGGGTAGATGTTCCTATAAGAGGCTAAAAATAAATTATAAAAGGGATGATGGGTGGTCTCTCCTTCTCTTCTCATCCATGGATGCTAGAGAATTACTACTATAAATTTCTGTACATTATTTTTCTCCCTATTTCATGAATACAATTCTTCTCTCACCAAATTGTTAGTTCTCCTATAAACTCTATCTTTCTATTTATGATTGAATGACCCCATTAATTTTGTTTTTCCTCTTTCTATTTGTGATGCTCTGTTAAACCGGACTTTATGTTGAGTATTGGTGTTCGCGTAATTTTTCCATATCTATATGGTTCATGTATTTGAAAGACTTTATGCTTCATATTTTTCATTTTTCATTGTATTATGTCCTTCATGTGTGAGAGAGATGGTTTATATATTATGTTTATGTTTGAGATATCTTGACATCTCTTTGAGTTTATTCTATTGTGCATTTATCACTTTCTTTATCTTGTTTCTCCTTTTGTATCCTTCCCAATTTTGTTTCCTTTTGTACTTTTCAGTTAAAAGAAAAAAATATAAAACATCCCCATCACACAAGGGAACTTCCCTCTTAAATGAAGAGGAACATCATTCTCAAATAGTGACCTTCCATGACTATTGCATATTTTATACTACTTCCGTTAGAAAACTTAAAAATATATACAACGACATATAATCCTACCAACATTAGTATTACTAAATAAAATCTAAAATTCTTTTGCACCCTATTTGATTACTATCAAACCCATATGTATTTAATTTCATTAATACAAAACACAATAACAAACTAATTTGTGGCAATCCAACTTTTCCCCACTATATTTTTCTCCTATTACTAATCCTAGTGCTCAACTTAAGGGTTATGATATATATGAACAATAAAACAATATCCTACCAAAATTTCTATTTTGGAATTACTCTATAAGACACTTTTTTACAAGGACATCTTGTATGGGGATTTACAACTTACTATTTTACCTAATGATACTCAGCCTTCTACTTTTGAATCTTTTATGGACGCATTTAAGAGATTGGACAAGGCTATCGATGTAAGTCTTATTGAGGTTCTTTCTAAGCATAATTTCAGTTAGTTTCCAACACTACACATATTGAAGGATTTTACACTATGCATTTTTTTTTCAAATGGATCCAATTTAAATATATTCCCTAGCTCCTTGTTATAACATATGGGTATTTCTTTAATTGCAATTGATATTGCATTATTATTATTGATCGAAGATTTAATAATATATTGTAATCTACACCGGGTAAAATCACCTTTGATGCATAACAATGCCCTAATAATCTCCTTAATACATTCTACATTTTGTATAATGAAATTCACTAAACTATTCTCTTATGGAACCCTTAGATCCATTTTATAGTAGGGTCAAAGCACAATGTTGTGTCCTACTTCGTGTCCCAAAACACGAGTAAGTGTTTGGGCGGGATAAAAATCGAGGATGTTCACGTGAACACCCCTTCGCGCGAACCCCTCTCACAGGTTCAAATAATTTTGGTGGCAAAGAGTTTTATATATATATATATATATATATATATATATATATATATATATAGTTTTGGGTGGCAGATTTAGGGTTTAGGGGGTTCGGGCGAATGTGAGGTTCACACGAACCCCCTTCACATGAACCCCCTTCGTGCGAACCCCCTATGTGGCACCTATGTGGCACATTTTGGCTCCAAATTCATTTGGAGGATAATTTTATGCCAAAATGTGTCACTTAGGTGCCACGTAATTAGAGTTAACGAATGAATAAAATTACAAAATTTTAACACAAAATACATAATTTTATTAGCTTTCTAAAACTATAATTTTTATTTTAAAAAATGTGTTTTACTATTTATTATTTATATTTTTCTAACATATGGTATTTTAGGACAATCAATTGTACACAATCCACCCAATTTGAAAAATATCAAAAATATCAAAAAATTGAAAAAAATAAAATTACAATTTGTTGAAGTCTTCTTCTTACATATGAAAAAAAATCAATTTTGATATAAATCTTAAAAGTTATTGGTATAAACATTTGTACGCCATTTATTTGAAAATATTTTTACTAAATAATTAATTTTAAAAAAATATAAGTCAAAAAATACGAAAATTTGACATCACCTCAAAATTCAAATATTGAACATATATGTAAAATTTCATGGTGAAAAAATAAATTTTCATTTAAAAAAACCACCCGGGGACAGTCATTTCTCTTTTATAACATAAGAAACAACGTATGAATAAAATTAAGAAAAAGACCATATTTTTGCCATTTTAAAAAAAAAAAAATTACATGTATTCTACACTCTAAAAAAACATTTCGTTAGTTTGTGGAGTTTCATGAATGTGTATGGTTTTGTGGCTATTACCTTTATAAAATCAATGAAACTGAAAATTCATGTTTATAAAGGTACAAAACATACCAAAAAGTGGGACATTTTATTGTGCTTTTACCCAGTTATACCTTTAATTTTGCATCAATGTGTCAAATTTATACATGATGGTTGTGAATACACTATTTTTGTTGATTAATAAACTTTCAAATATTGAAATATTGATTCCTATACTTATAATAATCCTATTATTACCCCTCCATCATAACCCATACCTATGGATAAATTGCATAAATATATGATTGGTGATTCAATCGAAAGTTATGTTACTACACCTTTGATACCATAATTTTTTGAGAAAACCTTGAGTTCACCTTGTCCCTCTTTGAATGAGGTTTTTACACCCTTATTAGATTATATGAATTTTTATAAGTGGATTAAGTACACTAGAGGATGTAAGGGGAGCTACAAAGCGCTTATTTTGATTAACTAACTTCCAACAAAATTATCCAATATCATAACACATTAATAATTACAACTAATTTATGAATTAAGATATGAAATTTAAAACACAAGATGAGTGCAATTAGCTAATTACATATGGATCTATGAAGTTTTGGGAATAAACATTGTTGAAACAGAGAGATATAATATTGGTAATGCTTTGTTCTAAGAATTGTGATTGGAAATTGTCCTTGGACAAGACCATACAACTTTCAAGGACCATTTTTTTAATATTTGACCCTATTTTATAGTCATGAACTTGCTTGGATTATGGGTCTGTTACTTTATAAGATTTTCACCTACCTAGAAATGTATATCCTTATCAAAACCTAGTTTTCGATCATGTTGCAAAGTTCTCTAAACATCTAGAATGACATATTAAACCATAAATATGGGTAGGAGGCCCTATAAAAATTAGTTGGATTGTAGGAAACCATGTTCACCACTAAATTTATCACTTATTTGAAGAGTTCTCAAACCAAACATTTTTCTCCACCTAACATGTGATATCTAAATGAATACAAATAAATTTAGCAACCTCTTTGACAATGCTTAAGTTGAGTTTGGCTCTTGCTAAAATACTTGGAGAAGTGATGTTTAAGTGATTGTAAATGATAGTGATTGATGCCTTTTACCTAGTAAGAAGATTCAAACATGTTTTGATTGTTTCCATAATGACTATACATGATATTTTGTGATATTTAGGGAGCTTTGGGTGCATTTTGTAAGAGTATGAAGTAAATTTATCAATGTAGTGTCATATGATTTCTAGATTAGCAAATGAGGTAGTGTTAACTTGTTTATATAGGGTTCTAAAGATGAATTATCAAAGAAAGGAAAACACATAAAGAGTAAAGGACCCATCAAATAATGTGGAACTAATGATTAACTAAAATTTAACTAATTATGTAGTGTGGGGATAGTTAATCCAAGATATGAACAATTGTAAATAAAGTAAATAAATGTAGTAAGGAAATATGTAAATGAGCTAAAAAAGTATGTAAAGGAAAATGATAAACCATAATATGCAAGAGAGAAGAGGAAATAACTCAGCTGAATAACAGATGCTTGTGGGACTATGTCATAGAGGTGACTAGAAAATATGGAAGTAGGAATGACTGTGTAGAATTCCTAAAAGGATAGATATGGAGGATCTAACTAGACTGGAGCACATGGAGAGGGAATGAGGAGCCTATGGGTGCTCTGGTCTGCAATTTTGACACCACTGGTCTATGCAAAAGACCTTAAACTGTCTTCACTTTGGTTTGGTAGATGGTCTGAAACCCTCTTCATTTGTCACATCAGCTTTGTTTTCTCATGCCTTATATGTCATAAATAATCCAAGATGAAAGAAAGACCTACAAGACGCCAAAACAAACATCAAACTCTAAAAATAAAAATGCATATGAAGGGGTCAAATGACCTCATCTACCACAATGGTGGGCTTACTAACTAATCACTTTGCATTACATCTCAAACTCGGTGTAGTTCTATGTGCAAGTGTGTGAACATGTCCTAGGTTTCTCTTGTGTCAATCGCACTTTATGAAGTAGTGAGCAATAACTTTGTGTAGAAAATTTAATGAATGTGTGCATGGAATAGGATAAAATCCACCCCCTATGAAGTGTGATGCGATGTCCTAGCATTATGCCTTGATGATGGATCTATGTAGATGTAAGTGATCTCCAATGCAATAGATGGATGCAAATCAAGATGAATGATAGTAGTAAGTGATTCTAGGTCCCTCATTATGGTCTCATAACTTTATATTTATAGGGTTCTCTTCGTATAATTTTGTAATCAACCTTGAAAAAGATGACCACAAGAAAGATTAAGATCTCAAATGGCTAGAAATAACCCAAAAAGTGGCTAGAAAGTGTAAAAAGGACTGGGACGCCCTTGGTGGGACCAGGGTGCCCACGGGAACCTCAATCGAGGCTAAAATAACATGGGATGACAAAATCTTACTGGGCATATGGTTGTAAGAGGTCGATAATGAAGAAATAAAATAAAACAAGATGGCCAAAATATGGGGGTTAATTAGTACTTTCTTCACTCAAGAACCTTCTAAATAGTAGTATGAGACCAGGATAAATAATGTCTAAAGTGCATGATTTTTTGACTACATTTTGCCCCCACTTTATGTTGGTGAGCAGAAATCTCGGTAATATAAATTAGATAGAGATGCATACCTGATGTTCATGAAGAGTGATGAAGAAGATGTTTGGGAGAACTAGAAAAAGTGTGGAATGACAAAAAGATGGAGGAGCGTGGAAACTAAAGATGAAAAATGTGCAAAGAAAAAGTGATGAGAGTGAACCTAGGGTGGAACGTGTGTGTAGTTGTTGCAGTGTGTGATGTACCTACATGGTTAGTAAAATGTGTATTATCGCAAAGTGTTTTTGTTGATGTTGTTGTTGTTGTTTTTCCCATCATTTGATTGTTTGTTTCTCATACGGCTGGACCTGCAAGGAGAAAACGATCAAGTAGTCAAATATGTATGTATGTATGTGTAAAAATGTAATGTAAAAGATACATGTATATGAAAGTATGTAAATGTAAAATACACAAATGTAAATGGAAAGTGTAAATGGAACATGTGCACCTGATCCATGTCAAGAGAAAGGGTGTGGAAGGATATCCTCTGTTGTCGGGGTTGTTTGGATGATCCGATGCCATAATCGAAGAAGTATAGGGAGGAAATTCTCTATGTGTAGACAACGAAAATATACCCTCCCTTATCTTTGTCTAAATTATAAATATTTCATACAATTCACCCTTCACTTTAATTAATTAAATAAATCAAACCCTTCATCACCTACCATTCTTATTTAATTAATTAAATGTTTCATCATACATTTTGAGCACACTTATCTTTTATCTAATATTATACAATATTCCATATTTCTAAACCCACCTAAGATCACTTTTTATTCTGACATACCTACTAAAATTATTTATACACTTATCATTATCAAATATACACCTATTAAATCATTTACACACTCACAAATAACCACCTAATATCTATCCTAAAAACAAACCTAGCTAAATTAGACAATATCTAACTTATTCTATCATAAATATGACACATCCCTAAACCACCTAACAAACCCATCTCCTCTAAATAAAAAAGAAGAACCTTAACTTATTAATACATTCCAAAAATTTACTAAACAAATGCAAATAGACTGAAATCATCATTGATTCGGTAATTGTCATTGATTATTTAAGATAATTTTTCATTCTCTTTTCCACATCATCTAGCTTACATTTTTGAGTCTGAGTTTTCTATTGGAGTTATTAATCGCGCATTATTATGCATCAAATTGAATGCACTACCATCCAAAATTCTCATTCATGATCATCAAACATCTTGACACTGATTATAGAGAATGTGCATCATCCAGCTACAAACTTCATCAATTCTCTTACATCATCTTCCATCAAGGTAGATACCATCTTATAGTCCCTCTTCTACATTCGGTTTTTTTGTTATTCATTTGTCCATCTTACGTTATTATCTAAGTATTTGATCATAATTTAAAATTAATCAGTTAAATCATTCATTTTATTAATATGTTATCATTTACCGTAATCGCTAGAGATTACTATAATAAACTCCAATTTTTTTTTTTCCTACAACATTTATCAAACTCCATCCAATAATTTATATTCATCTCTTTTATTGCTAACATTTTATCAAGCATGGATTTTTTTATATGGCAATAGGTGGTCCAAGTCACAAGATTACCAACATCAATTCATTGCCCATTGTCTGTCATCTATTGTACTAGGAACAATATGACATTCTACACGATCTTGAGTTGTGTGCCATTCACTCTACCACTTTGGATTAGTTATAGAATATTTTGAATCTACTCATCATATTCGTGATGTTGTAGAAGAATTTTAGGAAGCATACTTTGAGGTCCTACATATCTAAGTTGATCTATCTTGGTTTGAATATCAGTACAAAGCTGAATTAGAGAATTTGAGCTCGAGTCCAAAAATGAGAACAAAATTGCCTCTGAGGATTTATATTCTCGAATCGAGAACCAATAAGACACTAAAGAGGAGGATTCAGATTTTTTTAAAGAAGAATACACTGAACACGAGAATTCATATTTCTCTGAAGATACATAACTAGAGTTCACCAAGAAGAGAATCCCCTTCCTTCCTCTGAGAATTGATTCTATTTAGATTCGATTTTGAACCATAATTCATGTATGTCATTTCATATCATCTATCATCCCTATATTTGTAATAATGTAACATTTTTCAAATTTTAATATTACCATCTATCGTATATCATTTATTGTTTCTATACCCAATTGATTGTAAAAGTGGATTGACATCCTTATCAAGAAGTCCTTTTATTTCTAGGGACTAGCCTTTTCCATGTAATCCACCTCATATTTGGTTAAGTACTTGTGATCTTGTAGGTATTTTCACATAAAAAAGATTGATCCAACATTCTATGGAGTGCAACATCAAATATATTTCACTATCATCCACTGGTATCATTAAACCTCATCATTCAATTTAGGTAAGTCTTTTTTTCTTGCTTATTTGATTAATTTGAAGAGGTAATATTTATTCTCAACATCTTGGCATGCCCGGTGGGGAGCATGATCCCTCAATTCATTTCCAATTTCATTAAAAATAACCTTTTTTTCAATCTCTCTACATAGTAATCACCATCAATTTATAAAATCTACGGTGATCGATGAATCAACAACGATTTACCTAATCACTGACGATTTCCTGAATTCTTTTGCTTACTTTGTAGGTTTCTTTTTAGGTATTGTTTTCTTGTTTATTTCTCTACTTTCTATTAGATAAAGATTTCATAGCACTTTTTCTATTTTTCTATTGTGAAAATAAAAAATAAAAAAATTTATCCATCTAAAAATAATAATTTTTCCATATCTATTTAACTATTCAACAATCATCAGGTGATTTTTGCTCTTTTTTATTACTTTATAAATTACTTGCTAATCTTTGTTTTTGCTATTTTCTACTGCTTCTACTAACCTTGTTTTGTAAGTTTTTGTTGTTTTAGCTACCTTTTCTTGTTGGATTGTTGGATTGTTTGCTTTAAAAATGTTAAAACAAAAAAATTAGGAAACGTTTATCACATAGCGAGTCCTAAAAACTTTCCATTTTTCTTTCAGTATTGCATTATTTGCTTGATTTTCTTCATCAAAAATAATATTTTGATTTGGGTTTTAAAACGAACTATTCATCCTTCTTACTCTACATAGTACTAATTAGGAAGGTAATTGGTTGCATTCACTTTATTTTCCCTCACACATAACCAAACCACTAAAAACAATAAAAAACATGTTTAAACACTCCTACCTAGGTGGATACCTACTTGGATTTGATCCCAAGAGGAGAAACTGACTCGATGTTCTAAACGAGTATAATCACTTTTACAGTAGATATATTAGCAAATCACCTGACACCCTTATCGTTACAGGACCATGAAGTGAGGGGGTAGGCCCCAATACCATGCATGTCGGCGATAATAGTACATATTTTTTCACTCACATACCTTGGTATATCAAGGACTCCACCCATAAACATACCTGAAACTAGCCATATCTTGCCATTTCTTAGGACCCTTATTAGCCATTTTACACATTTCCCTTTTTTAATTAAATCAAGAAAATCTAAAAATCCATTTTCGTTTTCTTTTGTTTGTTATTGTGTATTGTAATTTATCCACTTAGTTAATTTTCATTTTTAGGTAATTTTTTTGTGTTTGTTCACTATGGTTCAAACAAGACAACAAGCTCATAATCAAGCCTCTCTAAAACATGTCTACATCATTATCTACACCATTACAACAAAATATCCCATTATCTACTCCATTATTTACCCCATTACTAACTCCTCTATCTAAACTATTACAACATCACATTCCCTTATCCTCATCTTTGTCTACACTGTTACAACAACAAAACCCATTTCATCAACCAAGTACATCTACTACTCTTACTGATGATTAACGAGCCTAGAATGAAATAGAGGAAAAGTATAATGAAGATATGTGACAACACCTCTTGGATTCCACACATCAATTTTGTATCCAAATTTTCCATACCTCTGAGAAAGAAGAAACTAAGAAACTATATTCTCCAAGCTCCCAATCAGATTCATTTGAACCTCCTTTCTATGATAGAGGAGACCTAGTCTTTGAGGAGATGTTAGATTTAAATCCCATTTCCCTTAATGTTTACCTTGCAGCTAGAGGTGTTTAGATCCAACCGTTCAGACCTCCACCACCTCCATACGATCCTTCATCTAGTATTTCAAGTCTTATTGATTCAAATCAGGAACATGTTGTTCAACAAATATACTCATATACACTATAAGTCAACCTGAAATTTCAAATGTCAAATCTTCCATTCCATTAGAAACCAAAATATCAAATATGGAATCCTCCATCCCTGTAAATCAAACTAAAAATGTTGAACCCTCCATTTCTATTAGTCAACCTGAAGCATCTAATGTTTCTATTCCCATTTTTAGTCTCCACATGATCTCTTCTCAAAACACATCCACCCAACAATCCACTTCTTCCCCAGAGCCTTCTATTGGTTCAACACCTCCTCAAAGCAATACCAATACTTCCTCATCTATTCCTTCAACATCTTCAGCCACTCAAACACTTCCATTAAGTTCTGTTATTACTTCTTTCATTGTATCACAACCATCACATTCTCAACCGGTTAGCACCTCCATTCAAAATATCACTATGTTTATTCTATGTCTATTCCCTTTAATTAATACTAGTGTCATTGCCACCACTCATCTTGTTTCAGTCTAATCTACTACACCCCTTGTCTCACAACATATTCCACAACCATCACAGCCATTAATTTCCATACCACAATCTATTCCCATGTAAAACATCCCACAACAAACACCATCTTTATGCCTCTGTAATGTATTATCAACAACCACCTCCTTATTCACAATCCATTTACCACTACATCTATTCCACATCCTTATCAATATATTCAACCATCACAACCTTTAGTATCTCAGTAGTACATACCATAGCAAAAATCCCACAACAAAGTATTCCTTCTCAACAATACATCCCACAACAAAATATCCCACAAAAACATCCTATTGTTTCCCACAACAAAGTAAATCCCATAATAGAGCATCACAAAAACTATCCCAAAAAAATATTTCCATATCAATGAACATACCTCACAATATAACATCCCAAAAAAATGTTCAACAAAATGCCCCAATATTCCATACCTCAAAAATATTTCACAAAAAAAATCATGCCAACATTCCATATCAGTAAAATATTCTTTCCCAAAATATTCCATTAGAAAAACATCCCTCAACAATATCAGACATATTCACAACCTAGCCAGTTCTCATTTTCAACCTATTTCATCCTCATAATAACCAACACAACTTGATCCTATCTAATCCCTCATGAAACGCATATCCAACATGGAATCCACTTCACCAAGACCTAAAAATGTTCTCTCATATGAAAAAATTTGTAATGAATCCATTCACCCTTCAGTTCCATAAAAAGCCTATCCACCTCACTAGGAACTTCAAAAACTAATTATAATTATAGTAAAGAAGATCCCAAGCAACACATATATTGCATTCTGTCATGCTTGTTATTTAATAGCTCATGATTAAGATCTTATGTTGTGGAATTTTCCCATGTCTCTTGTTGGTCCTGCCTTGGAATGGTAAAATAACATTCCTTAGTATTCCATTTTCTCCTTCACACAACTAGTAAAAATATTCCTAGAGAACTTCTCCATAAATATAGCCCGCAAAGTCACTATCAATGACCTTTACGCTATCAAACAGTTTGAAGATAAATCATTGTTGACTTTTTGCCCACTAGAGGGGTACGATTAACCAATTATCCTTCTCATTACCACAAACTAAGATGATTGAAGTTTTATGTCGTTCATGTGCTAAACATATCTCATTTACACTTACAAATTCAATATTTTCAAACATTTGATGAAGCTTTTACCATGGTGCGTAAAAGTGGAACTACGAGCCTTAGAATATGGTCAATTCAAACTTCATCCCAAGAAACCACGAACTAAATTTCCATCTAAATCATCATCCAATCTAGACAAATCCAAATCATCCACCAACGTTGTAGTAGTTAAGTCTTCCCCTAAGGAAAAAAACTACTACCAATCGTTCCCATCCACAACGAAGCTACACACCCATAGGAGAGACTTACAATGTAGTTTTTGATAAATTGCTTACCACAAATATGATATCTCTCCCACCTATTTGACCAATTAATACATTTATATCTAAACCCACTTGGTATCAAGAAAATGACTATTGTAAATACCATAGGGTCAAAGGACATGACATCGAAATGTGTCAAACATTCCGTAATGTCCTTCAAGATTTAATTGATAAGGGTGAACTTCACTTAGACAATCCAAATGCACCCCCAAATCAGAATCTTGACATATTTAAACAACCTTTTCTAAACCATCCCCATCTACCTAGATCAACCACAAACAAACATTGTTCAATCTCACCATACAATCAACACCATTACTAAACATTACCAACTATTTATTCCATAATAATGTCACTTGAGTCTCAATCCACATCCTCGTAGAACCAACGTCAACATCTACTAAATCCAAATCTGAATCTACCAAAACCTCATCTGCTAGGTATAATGTTGAAGATATTCCCTCGTCTTTACCACATGACATTATTGAATCCACTCCCACACCCATCACATCCTCTAGTATAACCAAATCCACACCTACACCCCAATTTACAAACATAACTATGATACCTCTTGAAACATTCATGACACAACCACCTCCACCTAAACCAACCATAAGCCATATTCATCCCCCATCTACAAGACCAAACAATCTGAAACTTACAAAACCTACAAATCATTTAGATCTCATTAACCACATTATTCAAACTCCTCTTCCATCATCAATACCTACTTCAACAATCACACCTAGCTCATCCAAAACCACAAAGGGACCCAATAAACAAGGTGTTGTTCAAGTCTTTAAAAGTCCTCACTATACTTTTTCTAAATCATACCATTTCTTTGGCCCTACACCTTTTCTTCCACCTCCTCCTAAAAAGGTCATTTCCACTCTTAGTAATCACCCTATTATTTCAAGATCAATCCTACTTATCAAGATTCCACATCAACCCCTCATCCTCCATCCATCACACCATTCAAAACTCCTCAAAAAAAACAACTAAACAACCTTGTAACCAAAATCTTACTTAATTTAGAAGATAAGATAGAAAAACCTCATTACCATCCACATCTAGACCTAAAGGGGGTTACGTAACTATTTTGGATGACCTCCTTCAACAATCACTAATTACATTACCACCCTCTCAAACCATCGGACCCACAAGGATGGAAACCCGCATGGTATGATTTTAATGTTTCCTATGATTATCACATGAGCACAAGGACATTCCATAGAAGATTGTAAGGCCTTCCATTTAATCACCCAAAATCTTGGTAATCCATATTTCCTTCCTTCGAACCACACCCAACAACACCATCTTCATCCAAATCTAAATAACCCTTAGCTAAAATCTCATCCCATCAAGTTGATGTTGTACACATAACTACTCACTCACAGAATTACAACATGGATCCTTTTGAGCCTAAGAAAGGCAAAACTTTTGTAGCCATACCTCCACCTCTAGAATTATCTGATTCATCTGATAAGCCTAAAGTATCTATCTCTATATCTCCCAAAGCTTCTGATCAAACACCATCACCTAAAGCTAATGTTTCCATACTCATTGCACCACCCTCATCTACCATTATACAATGGGTTATTCTCAAACAATTACATCAATCCCTTGTTAGGATGTCACTTTAAGTTAATTCAAACATCACCATCTCATAAACAAGCTATGATCAAATCCCTCTAATCAATAACAATACAAGCAAATGATCCTCTTCCCTTCACAAACTTTTTAGGTGCCCTTAAAACATCCACAACCATATCATTTGAACCATCTGAAATCCCTTCATTAGGCTAGAAGATCATGACCTACCACTTTTTATTACCACCCAAATCAATGATGTCCTCATCAAAAGGGTCATGATTAATGGGGGCACATCTATCAATATCATATCATATATTGCTTTTAATCAACTTAAGTTACCTCCTACTGTCATTGGTCAAAATCTGGTCTTATTACGTGATTTTAATGACACTATCACACCCACATTAGGTATCATAATTCTACCACTCAAAGTTGGTGTCAAGACCCTACATGAACTCTTCTACATTATAGAAGGAGAGTTCCAATACAACATGTTGTTAGGATGCCCTTGGATATGCACTATGAGGTGTGTTCCTTCTACATTACATTGTTGTGTTAAATATGAACATGAAGGCCAAACATTCACATTCTTGTATACCCAAATCCCTTTGTTGATTGCTATATGACATATCATCCAAATGATGTACTTGTGCCTAAATCCACATCAAATCATCTAGATGAACCATCTCTACTAGTACATCCATCCCTTCCTCTAAACTACCAGATGATTCCTCCCTTAATGACATTATATAATGCCTTACGTTGGGGAATACTACCTTCTCATGCTTAACTCCATCCTTCACCAAAAACTTATGGTTTCCCTAACAAGAAACCTATGTATGAGCCTAACATAGGAGACATTGTCTCTTATGGCCCCACGTATCTCAAAAAAACCTTGTTTATGGAGGACTTGATCATTCTCCATCCCATTCTATCAACCAACATTATACAAATCCCTACACATTGGATTTCAAATCCTTAGATAATCCAAAATTTTCTTATATGTACCTTCATCATTGTGCATGGAAAGGTTTTGGCTTGGTCATTATGAATAGGAATACATGACTTGATTATTCAATGTTCCCTTAAAACTTATGAGAAATATGGCCTAGGTTATGAGATACCTGGTTCCAACCCATTCAAACCCACTACATCTATACATATCACCGAACTAGAACCATCATCACCTACTAGCACCTTGAAGATCCTATGGACATAGATGATACCATATCCATTCCACCTAATTTTTAGTCAATACTATATCCTTAGGACCTTTAACTTATCAATCTAATCATGCCACCAAAAAAATTCCTCTCATTTGGCCATAAAATGATTGAGGAAGATTCACCCACCATTGATATCCTCTAATGTCATGATGATCAAGATATCCTTTCTCATATGGGAGCTGAAGATCATCTCCTTCAAAATCCCTTCACCCGATACATCAACCCTTCTTAATGAATCCACTATCGACATTAACTTAGGAACCCCTCAGATCCTCATATAGTTAAGGTCATTCAGTCACTAAGTCCACAAGAACTTGAAGATTTCACTCATCTTCTTATCAAAATATAGTCAATATTTTTCCTAGTCATACAATGATATGCTTGGTCTTGATCCTAATATCATCATACATAATATTGTCACATATCCAAATGCCAAGCCTGTTAAGAAAAAAATTTGTAAGATGCATCCCATATAGCTCTCCTTATTAAAGAAGAGTTACAACACCTTCTATCATAATCTTTATCATACCCATTGATTATCCACAATGGGTTTCTAATATCATTCCCATAACCAAAGCCTCATTAAGTTACATATCTGCACAAACTTCAGGGATCTCAATCTTTCATTTCCTAAAGATGATTTCCCCTTCCAAACATAGATCAACTCATTGACCTAACATTTGGCCATGAAATGCTTTCCCTTATGGATGGTTTTTTTGGTTATAATCAAATTCTTATCACCATCGATGATCAACATAAAAATATTTCATCACCCCTTGGGAACCTTCTGTTATCATGTCATTCCATTTGGTCTTAAAAATGTAGGAGCTACTTACCAACATGCCATGACCTACATTTTTCATGACCTTATCCATACAAAACTATTGAATATTATGTTGATGATCTTTTAGGAAATTCCAAACAACACAAAGATCACCTTGACATCCTTGAATCAATCTTTACTTATCTTATTCAATATTGTCTTCATCTCAATCCTATAAAGTGTGTTTTGGTGTTCTCACTGGAAAAATTTTAGGATTCATCATATCTATCTAAGGTATTGAAGTTTGACCCATAAAAAGGTTAAAGCCATCATTGAAATGCCTCCTCCATCTAATATTAAGAAATTACGTAGCCTCCAAGGTAAATTACAATCCATTCGATGCTTTATATCACAACTTTCTAATCGATTGTCAACCATTTCATCATCTTCTCTACAAGGACGTGGATTTTCACTAGGATGATGATTGTCAAAAATACTTTGACAAAATCAAACATTATCTTCTATCGCCACCTGTGC
The DNA here is from genome assembly GCA_018340775.1 of Taxus wallichiana var. yunnanensis. NCBI lineage: Eukaryota > Viridiplantae > Streptophyta > Pinopsida > Cupressales > Taxaceae > Taxus > Taxus wallichiana. Next base: position 306,553,245 of record CM031236.1, read on the forward strand.
TCACACCTCCTCACGAGGGGGATCCATTTTACCTATACATATCCACTTCATATCATGCCTTAGGTGCTATGCTTTCTCACCGTGATGATCAAGGTCAAGAACAAGTTGTATATTATATCAGTCACACACTCCATGAATACGAAACTCATTACACCGAAGTTGAAAAGTTGTGTTGTGCCTTATACTTTACTACCACTAAGCTTTTCATTATCTTCTTAATCACAAAACCTATGTCATCACTAGATTCAATCCCCTCAAAACTATGCACTCTAAACCATACCATAATGATCGTATCACTCGATGGATTATGCTTATGACTAAATTTGATCTCGAGTTTATATCACAAAAATCCATCAAGGGACAAACTATTGTAGACCATCTTGTCAATGCCCCTTTTCTAAAATCAAATCCCTCATGAATACTTTCCTTGAAATCCATCAATAATGTTGATGAATATGAATTTATCCCTATCAAAATGACTTCTTCTTCTTTGATGGTTCTAAATGCTAGGAAGGGGGAGGAGCTATGGTATTGTTATCATACCTCCTTGGGGTATTTTTACTTCTATTATCATTCAAACTTAACTTTGAATGCACTAATAACATGGCAGAATATGAATCTTTAATCATGGGCCTTACAACCACAATTCTCTTAGGTGTTCACATTTTAGACATCTATGGAGATTCACAACTCATTATCAATCAAGTTAAAGGAGAATATCAGTGTAAAAATGAAATATTACAAAAATACAAAGCTAATGTTGACTTTCTCCTTGGTGCTTTTGATCATTACACCATCCAAACCATCCCACAATCCTCTAACAAGTTTACAGATACTATGGCCTCTTTAGGAGCCCTCATCCCATTAGAAACTAAAGAATCAAAAAAACAACACTCAAGTATATGTGATCATTCAATGATTGGATTACCCCTCACATCAAAATGAACTCCCTCCTATCAACATTATTGATAACAATCCAATTGACCTATGGTACTCACAAATTTATGACTACCTTATTGAATCTAAAATCCCATCGACTTATCACGTAATGCTAAATGGTCATTCCTCCAATGCACCACTATTTCTTCATTATAGGTGGTATCCTTTACAAACGTAGTTTTGATGGTATCTTGTTAAGATGCCTTAAATCACATGAATCAATCAAAGCAATCAAATAAGTTCATGATGGTATATGTGGAGGTCATTTCAGTGGAAATTTTATCTTTAAATGTCATCAACTAGGGTAGGGTATTATTTGGCCTACTATCACCAAGGACTATTGTGCATATGTCGAGAAATGCGTGAAATGTCAACTTCACTTAGATCTCATCCATGTCCCCGTTAAGTGTTATAACCCACTCAAGACCTATGGTCTTTCTCTCAATGGGGTTAGACCTCATTGGTGCTATCAATCCCAAATCATCTCAACAACATCATTCCATTATCACAGCCACTACTTAATATTTTACTAAATGGGTTGAAGCCATCCCTTTAACCTCAAATAAATCTGACCTATCATCAACTTCATATATCAATACATTATATGTCATTTTGGCATTCCACATAAACTTGTCACAAACAATGGAAAATATTTTAAGAACAAATAACTCAAGAAACTTTGTGACACATTTAACATTAAACTCATATTTTCATCACCATATTATCTTAAGAAAATGGACAAGCTAAAGCCTCTAATAAAACACTTAATAAAATCCTTATGAAAATAATAGATGATGCGGGTAGGAATTGGCATCTCCAAATCCTATTTTCTTTATGGGTTATCAAACTAGCATCCGTACCCTATAGGTGCTATTCCTTTTTCATTAGTCTATGGCTCTAAATTTTCCTACCACTCATGAAATTCAAATCCCATCACTTTGTGTGTCACTTAAATACTTTATCCCCGATGAAGAATATCGACAAGATCATCTAGCACAACTTGAACTATTAGATGAAAAATGTCTAATGGCCCTTAAACATCATCAAGTTTATCAAGACCACATCAAATGAGCCTATAAAAACATGTTAAAGAGTGTGACTTTAAAATTGGTGATCTTGTGCTTAAATAAAATCAAAATGTCACTCAATTAGAATGGAGTAAACATGGAAATTTTCCCCTAATTGGATCGGTCCATATGTTATCACTCACAAATATGGGTCGGGAGTCATATATCTCTTACTTCCTTTTGATGGTGAACTTGAAAAGGAACCTTTGAATTCCTTGCACTTATGGAATTTCTATTGTTAAATGATTGATCATCATGAAATAGTTACATTTAAAATCTTATCACTTCATTAAACCATCCATCTTGTCATAGTAATGATTTGAAAGCATGTGGTTATCCATCATTATCCTAAATATACCTTAAAGATGAGCACCACAACTCTATTCATCACATATTTCACTATGGAAAAGTTCTCTTCTATTAGGGAACCCCTTAATCATTACACTCACCCACCTTGTATCAATTAAAAGACATAACATGGGGCATGATGTGTAGATCATATATACATCTTTTCCCCTCCTTGAAATGATCTATTAGGGTTTTTCCTCAACTCAAAAATATATGAAAAATTCATTGGATGCTTCATATCAAAATAAAAATATAAATAGATTGATCCCTCAAAGGAAAACTATTCAAAATATCAAAAATCATATTGTCAAGAAAGTAAAAAGTAGACTGATCCCTCTAAAAATTATAGACCGATCCTCGAAGATGGCTATTTTTAAAAATGTCAAAAATAAAAATGTAGACCATACCTTGAAGGATGACTACCCATGAAAAAGGCTTCCTACATTGATCAACCTTCAAAACAAATACATCAATATCAAAAGCATCTAGGAAAGCTTCCCACATTGATCAACTTTCCCATTATAAAAAACTTCCCACATTGATCAGTTTGCTTTAAAATCAAATATGTAAAGTTGGGGAATTTCCTATGAGCCCGTTGAAAAGGAGAACCTTTTTCCTATCTCGACCTACACATGTTCAAACCCCTTTCATGTCCTAGAAGGAACAATTTATTTAATCCCACATTTACTAAGTTTGTGTGTAACTACCCATTGATGATCTCATTTAACATTCATTAAGGCTACAAGTGCAAGTGTGTTCATACTTTTAAAACCCATCACGTATGTATCAAATCCATAATGGGGAAATCATTTCATTTTTATCCTATTTTACTTAGTCACATTTTTGATACAATTCATTTCAGATCACATTTTAAAGTCATTTGATTAATTAAATAATTCAACATTTTATCAAATATATTCATAAACCATAATACTAATGACATCCATTAAAATCCATCAAAATCTAACACTAACACATTCAAATTAAAAATATACATTAAAAATCATTAACACAAAGTCAAATAACATAGGTCATAAACCTCATCATCATCATCATATATATAAATCAAGTCCATATACATCATGATCATCATCAACATACATCATATCAATGTAATACAAAAATGGGCTTCTATGAGCTATACATCAAAATATATCATATCAATGTCATACAAAAATGGGCTTCTATGAGCCATATATCAAATACATCAAAAATATCATCAACTAGTAAATTGATAACCTCCGAGGAACTAGCTAGGAGGGGCAGTACTTCCCTCTCCTCCTTGATCACCAACACCACCAATGGCTCCAACATCTCCACCATAGCTCCTCCCTCACTATCACCCTCCTCTCTCTGGTCTCTAAGGTGGGTGACCCACACTCACTACACTAGTACTCAAGGATGAAAATTTTAGTGGCAAATGATCATCATATAAAACTACATCAGATAATCATTAGTGATCAAATCAACATAATACTACATCTCCATCCCGTAATGACTGATAATGAGCCCTAGAGATCATCCCAAAATCTAGATGCTTCCTCTCTTCCCACTAGCATGTCTCCTCTATCCATGTCCACTAGTCCACTTAGCATGTCTGATCCATCACCAAACTCTACTCTAGAAATAGAAATAGAGCTAGGTAATCCCTAAAGGCCTTCCTCAATCCATCCCTCTCTCATGATATCTATCTCTTGATCTATATGGCAAGCCAAACCTGAATCTTGAGTCCATCTCACTCAATAATCACACTATCTTGCTCAATAATCAATGTATCCTAAACTCCTAAGAGGTCATCCCTCTCTCTCTAGCCACATCTCTCTCCCCTCTACTACGGCCTTCTCATCATCACCACTTGCAATAGTTGTAGCTAAATCATCATCACCCTCCTCCTCACTATCATCATCTGAACCCTCCACTACCTCATGTATTGGTGCTCCTCTCTCCCCGAGCACATACTCATCGACTCTCTATATTGCTCTTTGTCTATGCTACTCAAGTCTTATCAAAACCCTCAAAGCTTGGGTCCACCATGTTGTATAATCAGGGTAACCCTCATCATCAATAGGCACAATCTCACCCTCATCATTAGGGCCCATGGCCCCCTGCTGATCAATAATAATCTCATGATCATCACCACTTCCCTCATAGTCTCAGTATCTCTCATCTCTCATCTATATATACCGGGCTCCTCGGGAACTCCATGTACCAATCCAAATTATCTCTTGATACGATCAAAATGAAGTAACTCATGCTCACCTAGTCTGGTGGGCCTAAGACACATATAGCCTACTTACAAACCTATCAACTCATGGGGATACTCAAGCCAAGTAGAAAAATCTAGATAAGGCCTCCATACTACATCCCCCACTTAATCCAGATAATAACTCTCGATAATATCTTGTCCTCCTCCTCTTCAACCCATGACATGCATCCTTCCTCCATCTCATGAAGCCAGGATGCCCATCACCAATCCTCCATGGTAACCCCACTGGTCAAGAAATGACAATGTGCTCAAGGCCCAAGCCTATAGAAGAAAGGCCACATCAATCCCAAACCTCTTGTGGGCCTTCCAGGCCCACAAATCCCTAAAATTTTGTGTAAGTAGGGTAGGACCCCACTCAAAAATTATATGACACTCCATCATCTCTCACCACAACACCAATCATCATCCATGGGAAATGAACCACCTCTAGAATCTAGCAATAAAAAATGATGGCCATCATCATCATGGTCATCCGGTACAACCCTCTCTCTCAGCTGAATATAATATGCCATAAGAAAAGGCCCTTGACTCATATCTGACATCCTCTGCATCCTCTCTCTCTACAAATCTAGTCATCACACCTGGTCTCTCTCCTCACTTATAATAATATATACACCCTCTCCATGGATAGGACAGTCTTAGGATGTGGTGTACATCCTCTAAGGTAATGGTAATCTCCCCAGTAGGCAACCAAAAAGTACAAGTGGAAGGATTCCACCACTCTAACAAATGCCAACATCAAACTATGACATTTATGTATCCATCGATAATGTCTCATGGCACAAAAACCAACATCCTCAATGCTCCCATTCATCATCTATCATATCATCCCTCACCTCATCCAAAATCACTAGAATACGATCACAGATAGTCAACTAAGCATCTACCTACAAACACAAAATATAAAAAAACATTATCATTGTCATCAAAAATATAAAATATCATTCAAAACATATCAAAACATCTTTACATTAGACATCAAACATCAACATCATCACCTAAAAATACCAACAACATCTAAAACATCAAAACATATCATAAACATCATAAACATTAAATACATCATCATCAAAAATATCAAAACATTATAATCGTTAACATCAATACGTCAAACACCAATAACTAAATGAAACTACAAACACCATATAAAAATAAAAACATTTCTTAAAAATCATGTTTTTCATCAAAAATATCTAAACTACCCATATCATATAATAAGTGAATCACCAAAGATTCACTTTAATCACTTGAAATTATATAAATCATCATGATTTACATGATTAGTGATTCTCTGTGCATCAAAACTAGGGCATCCATCTACCCCCCAAAATGGTAAAAAAACCTAAAAACTATCAAAAACAACAAAAAATATAAAAACAAGTCAAAATCACTTACCTCAACCATCGTGGGCTTTCTTTGCCTACTCGAAGATGCCATTTCATCAAAATCTCACTTTTTCCACTCAAAACACATTTTTTACACCCTCACTCTTCACTCTTTGCCAATTTTTATTCACCATGGTAACAATGTGGTAAAATAACCTCACAATTGGCCATTTATAGCCTAAAATTTACCTTAGGTAATCACGCGATTTCCCTAATTGTCGATGATTTCCTCAATCACAATCAATCAAATCAAGCTAGCTTATTCATCTCATTTTTAGCATTATTCCCTTTGTTTTTCCCTAAATCATGTCAATCATTACTCTTTTTCACAAAAAATCCCTTTTCAAAGGACCCTAGTCCTTAAAACATTAAATCAAACAAATGAAATCAATATCGGATTCATCATTCATCTATGGGATGTGTGCCCTTTGGCCCCCATCACTTGGATTTCCCATTCATTTTTCCTACCTTTGTGGACCATATGACTATAGGTATCCAACCCTTTGGTTCCCTATCATTTGGTCCCCCAGTAACACATCTTGTTTTGATACCCCTTGGACTGGGGAAATTTTTTACAAACACATCATATACAAACATTGGTGTTCCTTGTATTGTGTTGCAGTTGAATTACCCATACAAATCAACTTTTCATTTTTTTGTCTAACACTTTGTCATTAAAATATATAACAAAAAGGGGAAAATGTAGACACTAAAAAATCTACCCTCACTCATTTTTTCCAAATTATCAATATTTCATACAATTCACCCTCCACTTTGATTAATTAAATACATCAAACCCTTCATCACCTACCATTCTTATTTAATTAATTAAATGTTTCATCATACATTTTAAGCACACTTATCTTTTATCTAATATTATACAATATTCCATATTTCTAAACCCACCTAAGATCACTTTTTATTCTGACATACCTACTAAAATTATTTATACACTTATCATTATCACATATATACACCTATTAAATCATTTACACACTCATAAATAATCACCTAATATCTATCCTAAAAACAAACCTAGCTAAATTAGACAATATCTAACTTATTCTATCACAAATCCAACACATCCCTAAACCACCTAACAAACCCATCTCCTTGAAATCCAAAACAAGAACCTTGAATTAGAAATTTGTTCCAACCATTTACTAAACAAACCCAAACAGACCAAAATCACCAAATTTGGTAATCATCACCATTAATTACTTAAGCCAAATTTTTCATTCTCTTTTTGGATCATCCACTTACATTTTTAGAGTATGAGTTTTTATTGGAGTTCATCAACATTATTTTACATCAACATGAATGCAAAATACCATCCAACATTCTCATTCATGATCATCAAGCATCTTGAGACTCATTTTGGAGCATGTGCATCATCCAACTGTAAACTTCATCAATTTTCTTACATCACCTTCTGTCAAGGTAGATATCATTTTATAGTTCCTCTTCTACATTCAATGTGTTTTTTTATTCATTTTTATTCATCTTACATTATTATCTAAGTCTTTGAAAGATCACAATTTCAAATTAATCAATTAAATCCTTCATTTTATTAATTTGTTATCATTTACCAGTAATCACCATGATTACTAGAATCACATGTGATTCTTGTTCTTTTTGTTTTCCTGCAACTTTTATCAAACTCTCATCCAATAATTTATATTCATTCTATTTTTTTTTTTGTTAACATTTTATCCAGCATGGATTGTTTTAGATGGCAATATGTGGTCCAAGTCATGAGATTACTAGCATCAATTCATTTCCCATTGTTTTTCATCCATTTTACTGGGAACAATACGACATTCTACATGATCTTGAGTTGTGCTATTCATTCACTCTGCCCTTTGGATCAGTTGTAGAATATTTTTGAATCTACTAAGTGGATTCATGATGTTGTAGAAGAATTTTGGGAAGCATACTTTGAGGTCCTACGCATCCAAGCTAATCTATCTTGGTTTGAATATCAATACAAAGCTGAGTTAGAGATTTGAGCTCCAAGTCCTAAATGAGAAATGAAACTTCCTCTAAGGATTTAGATTCTAAATCTGAGCACCAATATGACACTGAAGAGGAGATTCATGATTTCTTTAAAAGAAAATACATTGAACATGAGAATTCAAATTTCTCTGAAGATAAAGAAATGGAGTTCACTGAAAAAGAGAATTATCCTTCCTCCTAGAATTGATTCTAATTAAATTTGTATTTCAACCATAATTCATATTTGTCATTTCTTATCATTTATTAGCCATATATTTTGTAATAATGTAACATTTTTGAAAATGTTTAATTTTACCATCTCCTCGTATATCATTTTTTATTTTGTACCCACTTGATTGTAAAAGCATATTGACATCCTTATCGTGAAGTCCTTTGATTTCCACGGATTTGGCATTTTCTAGAAAATACACCTCATATTTTACTAATCATATGTAAAAACCCCATATTATACCCCCTCTTTGGTAGTGCATTTGATGTTGCTAATAGGATAATGCAGCCCCAAAAGAGGACCAACCTCATGAAAATTGTACCTGCGTGGGAAGGAAATGTGCTTGGTAGAAAAAAGGTGCACACAAATAAGGATGGCTAGCCAAAACAAGTTTTAGTACTAAAATTCATGCATGTAAGAAGACAACGTGTAATCTACGTAGACGATGTAAAAGCTACCAAGAAAAGTAGTGTAAACATGCTAGATAACAAGTAAGCTGCACAAATAGGGTTGCAAACATGGGACATCACTCATGATGTCACAAGACATACAAGGCCATCATGGTCACAACAATAAACAAGTGTGTACACCCAATATGGGGAAAATACCGCATACAAGAAGAAAGAAAAGGTAGATAATGAAACAAATAAGAAAATAAGAAGTATTCATGGAAACATGTAATCTCGTAATAAAAGTGTTGTACATGGGACACTCGTTAGGATGTTAGATAAATAACCAATATGTCAAAGTGTGAATAAAAAGTAATGCAAAGTGCTAAGTACAAAATGAAACAATAGAACTCCGTAAGAAATAAATGTGGATGCCCACAACACCAAAGGTGTAGGAAAGGTAGAAGGGGATCATCAATGCTACATGTAAAGGCTCTGTATCTTTGATCACATCTAAACAAATATGTGAATGCCCATGTGTGGATGATATATATAATGACATATAAGAAATCAATATAACATGTGTAGTAAAGTGATCATGTAAAATAATAGTACACAAGAGTAAATGCCTCTAAGACAATGCAATATGCTATGGATGGATGGAATGATAGTAGGTTGTGTGCCCCTCGAGTGAATGTATATGTACACAATGAGGTTCATTTCTTTTTCCCCTCACCAGCTTAAGAATTAACCATAAACGAGAGTGCATCATCGAGAAATGGTCAAGTAGTGTGTGTTGTGTCTAGCACACTATGATGAATGTGTAAGTATACTTGATGAGTCATTCCATAAACATGCATAAAATAAAACCATGAAGATATGTAAATGCACCAGAATCATTACTAATCATATTCATATAAACTGGTAACCTCATTACATTCATTAGATTCATTACAAGCATCACAAAAAGAAAGGAAGACCGAAAAAACATCATGCATCATAACTGGATTCCTATCCTTTAACTCTCAAAATGAAAATTTAAACATCCAAGCCCTTGATACATCCATCTCCTATGTTTTATCTACCCAACCCAAATAGAGTTCCTTTGTAGCATTTCTACAGAGCTCTCTTCTCTCTCTCTCTCTCTCTCTCTCTTTTCTTTCTACGGGCACTTGTATTTATATAGGCATCCCTTGAACTGCCAACTCATCCTTCTACGGCCTTAGATCCATCACCAAGTGTCTAATGTGGTCCTCCATGGGAGCATGCTCCTCCAGCCTGAGCTCTCCACTCCTTTTCATGATGGTCTTCTAGAAGCTTCCATCACATGGCATATTCCTTCCTAGGCCAACCTGTCACCAGGATGGCACCTTATCCACTCCACATGCACATTCAGTCACATTTTCTCATGTGTCTTCCCGATACACCAAATATGGCTAAGTCCCGAGACCTTGTCTATGGGCATGCATCATCACGGGTTCTACTAAGACCCTCCTAGAACCTTGCCTTGCACACCTTCTCCTTGCACACCCATTTCTTAACTTCAGTCTTGCACACCCATGCACCTTTTTGGACTTAGTCAATATTTTAGGGGCCCAACATCACCCCACACTACACTTGTTCTCCACCCATGGAACACTTCTCCAATGAATAAAGAATCACAATAGACTTAACATCTTGGGAAAAGAATAAGGGAATGAAGAATTTGGGAAAGAAGAAAGAATGGGGAAGTGATGGCATTATTGCAACAAGATAGGAAAATATTTTTGCAAGTCGGCCTCCAACTTGTTCCAGGCATCGACTTCATTTTGTGCTCTCTGGTAGAGGTCACCGACTAGGGTGCTTACCTCCCCAAAACTCAGTCCATCTCCTTGAGCATTCATAGTGTCAACAATTTTTTCCAACTCCTTGCCCACGTCCTCAAGCACATCCATCCTTCTAGTAATCTGTGGGTATAGCTCCTTTAGTTGGTTCTTGATTGTACCCCTTAGGGCCTCAATAGCTTCTAACTTCTTTTCAACCTCGGCCAGATTCTATCCCACTCTACTCTATTCCCTTTGTTCTTTTCTTGGAACTCTTTAAGCTCTTGCTTCATAGTTGGTGACCAGAATACTCACCACTTTATCTCTGTCTACGTAGTTTTCATATGTGCCTCAGCGATATGGGCAAAATCTTTACATCAGCAAGGACTTTTTGTATTCAGCCATGATTGCTACTACCTTTAATTTTTCCTCCTTCTCTAGGCATGTGCTGCTACTTCTTCCATGGATTCTAAGGCTAGAGGTTGCCTCTCCATGGTGAGGATGCATGTTAAGTCTTCAAGGCACTCAAGGGAAGATCCATACTTTTGTGTGGGGGCATTAAGTCTGGATGCTTCAACGTAATGGCATCTGTGATGGATTCTACCTTCTTATGTACTTCACACACCCTTTCCTTTTCTTCCCTAAGTTCACGCTTTAGCTGAGCACTAATTAACTCCTCCTACTTTAAATCCTTGGCCTTCTCTTCTAGCTCTTCCTCCTTTTTTTCTAGTTCTACTTCTAGAAATTTTACCCTGTCATTCCATCCAAAGAGCCTAGCTTCAACCTCAACTGAGACCTTGTTGAGCACATTGCATAACTTGCTCATCTAAAAGCTTGTTGAGCATTTACCAAGGGGTTGTCTCCTTTTGACTCAGGCATTTTCATTAGTGCCCCCTAGGCTTACCTCAAACTCTAGCTCATCGATGTGGGACTCAATTTCCCAAGAGAGCATCTTCCTCATCCAAGGGTATGCACCTTCTTCATCAAAAATGACTTCATTTCCAAGAGTTGATCTATTGGGAACTGTGCTTTGGAAGCACACACACAACACCTTGTTGGGATCATTAATGTAGCTCATTCCTTGCCTCTGGATCTCCATGTGCACTTTCCCCTATGTGCGTGTGCCCTTAGGAATAGTTACCGATAGACTGGGGCCTCCCACATTTGTGATCTTTCCCTACACTTTCTTCCTTATCTTCTTCCATCACTATATCAGTGTTGCGCTCCAATTCTTGTTCTACCAAGGCTTCAATGATTTTCATTGCTTCTCTTTCTACCACCTCATTTATTTTCTCCTTCGTGAGGCTTGGAGTTTTCTGATCCTACGTGCACCAACCTCTTCACTTCTTCCCATGTTCTAGGTGCCTTCCTCCTCCTGGCTACCCTTGCACCACATGAAAAAGGAACTCATGTTCTTCTTCTCTGCCCTCTTCTTCTTGAATCATGCACATGCTGAAAAACAAGTGGTTCTTGGTCCCCTTCAGATCATCTTCTTCATCATCATCCCTCTCACCTATGTATTTCTCCAAGCTCTCTATGTTTCCTCCGAATCAACTTCCTCCATCACCTTCTGTTTCTTCCTAACTGGGGATTCCAGTATAGGAGATTCTGCTTTCTTCTCCTCCTCTGTGATTTCTCCTCTGATAAGATTTTCTTATTCTAGCACCTCCTCTTTGACTGGGACCTCTTCTTATGTGTGTAAGTACTTGTTCTAGCACTTGTTCCTGGGGCACCTATTGCCTGTGTATCTTGGGCACTTGGTGCCTTTTTCTACATTTCTTTTCCTTTTTCTAGGCATGGGCTTCTTCCTACCTGTTGGGTCCTCAGGTATAGATACTTTACTTTCAAGATAAACACCCTTCTCAAACTTGGGCCTTATGTGAAGGTATACTCACTGCTGTGGACCTCCCCACAATGGGAAGAGTCAGGGGTTTCACCATTTGGACTTCATGTGACACATACTTTTCCACGTGTACACATGCACTTTGTTGGGGTAGACCAACATCCTGCGCATCTCCCTGTGGTCCCGGTCCACCTCACTAAGGTCAAACTTTAACTTCTTGGACTCCTTGAATCTTTATTAACTCCCACCTAGAAGTATTGAGTTGTGAAGGAAATGGGAGCTTGCACCATGGGCTCATGGTTTCATCAGTCAACTTGAACCTACCAATACAAAAGTGTTGGTATATACAATGAACTCAACTTCTCCTACTATAAGTGCTAGTAGTTGTTCCAGGTATTCTCCATTCTTCCCCAAACACATTCCTTAAATGTATATACCACTTTTCAAGATGCACCTTGTGAATGGGCATCATGCTATCACAAGTGTATTTCTCAAATATTTTTGTAGGTGAGGGGTCTTCCTCTGGGTACTCCCAAATGAACTTGTTTGCTTGCATCTAGTACTCCGATCTCTAAGAACACAATGGTTAAGAGGACATTACCAAAGAGAATCTTGTCTCCTTCTTGTGCTGCTTGGTGATAATTTCATCTGTAATGTATGTGGATAGATTGTAGATGGTGCCCTCTGATATTCTTCTACAAACATTCAACCAGGACTTGTTTACCTACATCCATCTTTCTTGCATGTTGAGTTTTGTTACTAGGCATGCATGGCCATTCTCATCACTTGGGTCTTGGATATCCCCGATATCAAAGTACCTTGACCCCTTCTTGTACGCATACATGGCCACTATTTCCTTAATTGCTTCCTTGTCACACAGGTCATCCTCTAAGCTTTCTCCCTCACAGATAAGGCCTGTGAATCTTGAAATTAGCTAAGGGGTTATGCGCATCTTGCACCCCATGAAGTGAAAGTGGTCTTCATGTACATGCGACATTAGCCACTGATAGAGGTGCTCTCTAGCTTTCAAGTAGGGAAACTCATAGAGTTGTAATAATCCCACCTTCTCTAACTTCACCTTGACTTCATCGCTATAAATTGGTAACCCCTCAGGTGTTCTCTGGTTAGTCGGGCACACTAACTCCAACTCCATTTCCTTTTCAATCACATTCATGTGATGATTGTAGTCACTTACTATCATTTTTCTTAAGTGGGATTCCCATTCCATCCCGAGAAAAACCCCATCTGGGTACTACATTTCTACATACCATTCCTCATTGGTACTTGTGGTAATCTCTTGTTGTTTTCCCTTGCCCTTGCCCTTCTTAGGTGTTACTTGTTGGTTTCTTAGGTGCCATTGCTTGGGTTATCACTTCAACTTCTCTTCCTAGCTCTGCTCTTCTATCTTTTCCAAGTTCAAATCTCCAACCTGTGAAGAATACTCTTTTTTTTCCAATCCATGCCCTAGTTGTCAAACCCTAACTGGAATATCTTTTCACAAGATGACACTTCTCCACAACTCTTCCCACCCCATGAATTACTTCCCTCCTAGGTTTGTAGATCCAAACTAGTCACTCACGGTTAAAATTTTCCAATTTTTTTCACACGCACACGGATCAACTCTAGAAACCCTAGTTCACAAAATCTCTTCCTCTTCATATTCATAAAAAGTAAATAATGAAGTGTCCCAACCTTCTATTTATAGTTTTTCCCACTTTTAGCATTAAATGCCACTTCACCTACCACCATACTTTAACACTTAATGTGGATTTTTTCAAACAAACCCATCTTTAGCACCTTAACTCACACGCCCAACCTTGCGTGGACAATTCTCCAACCTTCTGGCATGTAACCAATCCATCTTGACAGGAGACTCTTGCACATGCGTAACCAGCACCAAAGGCACTTCTTTTGTCATGATTTTTTCTCTCACCTACCTCATGTTGCATTTGTGCTTCTTCCTCTCTTGTACATGGATCCACAATGTAGCCTTACCCTGACACCAACCATCCTTTTTCACCTTTCCTTGCATGCACTTCCTTCACAGGGCCATTCAACCGGGCTTTCCAATGCAATCCTTCCTGTGCTTCATACCTTGCAATTTCTTCCACCTTACTCTACCCCACACTAAAATGATGTGTGGTCCTCTGCATTTCACAACCTTCAAAAAGTAATGAGGTTACTTGGGCCCAAGGCACAAAACAAAAAACAACAAGAGAAGGGAAACACAAGAAAAGGAACATGCAATAAAGGAAATCCTAAACTATCTGGCAAATACTACCTTATTACAAACACCAAGAAGACTTATTTATAGTAGGGCTTCAGCCTACTCCCATTGAAGTGTCCTGGAAATCTCATCCCATCCAACAGCTTGCAACTGGCACACACTTGAATCAAGGATGTACGAGATGATGTAGGGACCCAACCAATGCACCTTCAACTTCCCAGGATGGCACAAAAACTTTGAATCATATAGTAAGACCATCTACCCAACCTCAAACTTCTTGTTCTTAATGTGATGATCATGCCATGCCTTTTGTTTTTCTTTTTCAGTTTTCTTGGCTCCACCTAGCTAATGATCATCTCTCATCCAATTGCATTAACTTGTCAATTCTTTCTTCCAATGCTTGTTCATCATCTAATCCTCCTACGCACGCTATATACGCAGAGAAGGTAACATGAATTCAATTGGAAGGATAGCCTCCGCACCAAACACCAATTGAAATGGTGTGGCCTTATTCAACCTCTTGTAGGTTGTCCTATATGCCCAAAGAATGGATGATACTTTGTCATCCCAATCCTGTCTACCAACATCACAGATTTTAGTCAACGTGTGGCTAAGTATTTTGTTAAATGCCTCAATAGTTCCATTTTCTTGAGGGTGATAGGGAGTAGTTTTGTGATGGGCCACCATGAATTCTGATAGCAAATCCTGACCATTTCATTGAGGAAGTGCATACCTCTATCACTTGTCAAACTCAATGGGCATCCATACCTGTGATTATGTTTTCCCATAAAAATCTAGTAGCGGTAGCCATTGTACAATCCTTTGTAGGTGCTTGCCTCTACCCACCTTGTCAAATAATCAGTGCAAGTGAGGATATACCATGAACCAGTCCTTCACGCCACTGGATGAGATTGGTTGGTCCAAAAAAGTTGATAGCCCACTTCTCAAATGGTTCCATGCTTGGCTATTGGTCACAAGGGCATTTCATCCCTTTTTCCAGGTTTTCCAAGGCACTGGCAATGGTCACAGGCCTTGCAAAACTCAATGCAATCTTGATAAATGGTCTCCCACCAAAGCCTATGAGTAGAATCTTCCACATGGTTGCATTTCCCACATAGTGTCCTCCTGCAATCCCACCATGCACCTCTTCCATAATTGTAATGCACTCATGTTCTAGTACGCATCGGCACAAAACCTCATCATGACCCATTTTGTATAGATCTCCACTAATTAGCATGTAGGGCATGGCACGTATATGGCCCAACTTCTTCTCCAGGCCTTCATTCCATCTAGCGCCACACCACACCCATTTTGAGAAATACTACAATATCTTCTAAGTCTGAGGGCACACGCCATAACCTAAATAGTTGTGCATCTGGCATGGTATCCTCAATGCTTTGTGTGTCCTCCCCTGAATCAATCCTAGACAAATGATCAGGTCTGGAATTACTTTTTCCTGGTTTGACAACCACCATGAACTCAATTCTTGGAACAATAGTACCCACCGACATATGCGCCCTTGTAGAATGGGCTTGTTCACCAAGTATTTCAATGCCATATGGTCAGTGTAAAATATAAAAGGGGTTGCCAACAAATATTGTCTGAATTTATGAAGTGCGTAGATCATTGATAATGCCTCGCTCAGTTGTAGTATAATTCTACTCTGTTGGTGTCAATTTCCTACTTGCAAAGCACAAAGGATGATCAACAATCCCTTCACCAGGTTGTGCAAGTACTACTCCAATGGTGGTCCTTAAGGCATCCACATGAACATGGAAAGGCTTATCCCAAGAAGGGAAATGTAGGATGGGCATGGTGACAAGCCTATCCTTCAAAGTGTCAAATGCCTTCTATTGTGCCTCTCCCCAATGAAAGGACACTTTTATGTCTAAGTAACTCTTCTAAAGGTGCATGATCTTGGCATATCCCTTGATGAACTTCCTATAGTACCCCATATGCCCAAGAAATCCATGCACTACACTTTGACTAGTAGGTTCCCTCAATCCCACAATTACTACAAACTTTTGTGGGATCTACTAGTAGGCCTCCTTACATATGATGTGTCCCAATAATGTTCCAAATGGGGTAGCAAAGACACATTTCTTAATGTTGAGGGATATCCTCAACTATCGACACCTTTCAAACATCAGCCTTAAGTTGTCACAATGGTCCTTTACTAACCCATATATTGTCCAATCATCTAGGTAGACTTGAAGAAATTTATGGATAAAGTCATGGAAAGCTTGCACCACATGCATGAAGAACACAATAGGTGCATTCTTCAACCCAAAAGGCATGACTATATAGGAAAAAATTCCCCACTCAGTGGTGAAAAGTTTTCTTCCTCTGTCCTCCTTTGCAATTCTTACCTGTGATAGCCCGAGAATCCATCTGTGAAAGAGTAGACCTCGTGTCCTACCACTCCTAAGATTTCTTCAGTAAATGGGGTTGGGAAAGGATCAATGATACATACTACATTCAGGTCCCTATAATCAACACAGATCCTTATCCTTCCATCCTTCTTGATACTAATCACCATTGGACTTATCCATTCTGACTCTTCAACAACTTCAATGATGCCCGATGCTATCATCTTATCTATTTCTTCTTTGACCCTCACGCGTAGGTTAGGATTCATCCGGTATGGTCTTTTCCTAACTGGGCACACACCTTCCTTCAACTTTATCCTCATCTCCCCCAAGGAATGGTGGACCTTTAAGCTCATGATACCCACGTGGGAATAAATCCTCAAACTCACGTAAAAGATCAATGATCTTAGAGACTTCTTTCTCTACCAATAGTCTCCAATGATTGCCTCTTTAGGCTCTTCTTCTGAGCCATGTTAACCTTATTTGTCTTTAAAGGTTCATGATAGGCACGCACCCATTCATCAACACTATCTATGACTTCACTGCGCATCCCTACATAGAGTGGTTAACATCCAAGTTCTTCTACTTTTTCTTCTCCATCAATAACATACACCATCTTCCCCTTTTCTTTCTCTATACACATGTGTGCTCAAACTGTATCTCTTTTGTTTCTTCCTCCTCAAAGTGCACTTCTAGGCCAGGTTCCCCTAGCAACTCTTGTATTCTGTCTTCTGCCATAACACTATCCCCTAATGTAAGGTGCTTGACAACCTACAATGCCTTATGTACTAATGGCTTTGTACTCTGGTACTCAAATGTTTGAATGAGGTCAGCCACCAATTCTTTCCAATTACCTAGTTTGACGTGATGTCTCTGAGTGGATATACCATGCACGTGCACACACAACCTTGTAGGGTGGAATACAACTTGTGAACCCATAATGAAGGTGGTAATGCTTCTGTGCTTCCCATCCAGGTTATCTCACATGCTTGGATATGGAAGGAAGTGGTCTCTTTACCATGGTAGTCTTTTATAGCCATGTGGGCACATTGCTCTTGAAAAACCTTATAGAGAAGGAATTCTCACCTCGCACCATTCCAAGAGATTATCTCGATGTGTTTCCCACCAACGCGTACAAGTAGTTCTAGAGTAGGACATAACTTAACATCCCTCTTCATTCATTTTCCTCCTTCCACTGAGCTTCCATCTCCTACAAAAAGACCTCAGGGAAGGCTCCTCCTGAGTACTTAGGTAGCTCCTTTCCCCCTAGGCACCATTGACTATACATGCCTTTGTCACCTTTGTCACCGATCCTCCTCAAATGTCATCTGATTAACTCATAGGTTCCATGTGCCCAATTATCACATGCTATACTTGGTGGTGTCACTTAGGGACTGAGCATCCTCAAACTAGATAACTCCTCTCTGTGGGATGAATTGTCTCTGATCCCTGATTGAGCACACATATATTCTATCCAGACCTCTTCTCCCAAAGGTTCAGTATAGGGTGTTGATTTCCCATCAGCCAGGGGTATGATGACCCATTCCTCCTCATTTTCAAAGCTTATGTATCCCTTGTTGAACCAAAGATCCACATTGTTCTTATAGCACCATGGGCACCCAAGTAGTGTTGGGAAATTGTCTACCTCGTGAGTGCCAAGACTTCAAGTCCCTAATAAACTTAGCCCCTTGAATGGTGATAGTTGCATCCTTTAAGACACCGATGGGCATTGCCTTCATTTTTTTTTCCATATACAACACATTTGAAGATGGTTGTAATGTAGGTCTTCCCATCTGATGCCATGCATCCAAGGTGAGAACATTGACCTCCGCACCTATGTCAATGAGGATATTACTAAGGAGCCATCCATCCATGACCGCATTTAACGTGATCTCCCTATCATAGTCAAGGTTGTGAGGGGGAAGGTTTGCATGCAAGACCTACCTCTCACACTCTTCTCCGGTGCATGTGGTACCTTCTCTCTCAACCATGCTCCTAGCAAGGGAATAATATTCTCTTGCCTTAGCATTTTACATACTTCCTTGACCTCATCCAGGTCATCTTTTGGTGCCTCGACCTTCCTTCTTTTCTCCTCCCTCTTGGACTACTCCTTTAGACATTGGATTTCTCCTTGTAAACTCTGAATGACATCCATGGTTTCTTGATATACCTCCTTTTGATGCATAGGGTCTAGGTACTTCCCATGTACCACTTCTTCCCTTGAAACAAGGTTCTTCTACATGGCATTTCCTTTGCATGTGTGGCCTCTACTCTTGTTGTTACCATAACAGTTCCAAGCCTGCATCACGTGTCACCCATGGCATCCATTGTGTCATCCTTCTTAATTATTACCATTGCAGTGCACCCTTGTCTTTCTGGTGTTGTTGATTCATATGCTCAAACAACTCAGGGACACTCCTCATACTTGTGCTTCTTCCCACACCATGAGCACTACAATAAGTCTAGGCACTCACACTTGTAGTGGTCTGTAGACCCACAATTAAAATAGGTTCCACATGGGAACTCACTTCTTCCTCCTCTCGTGGTTACCATGACCATGAAATCCTCCAAAATCCCCTTCCATGTGCGCCTCCATCTACATGCTCCTCATAATGGTGATCATCACCCTTAGAACTACTGGCAATGTTGGTCTGCACACACCATGATCAATGGCCTCATGGATCTGATCAATAAGCCTACAATCCTTAGTATCATGGGTTGTAGAGGTGTAGATCTTACAAGTAGCAAGATACATTCTTCCAATTGCATGCATTGTAACAATAACAAGGGACATCTACTCGCATCATGGTCCCCATGAAAATCTCACAATCTACTACTATGGCATGTATTGTCTTCTGGCCAGGGAAACTATCTTTGGCATGCCCTTCTACTTCACAATATATACACCACATTCCACTACGAGTCTCATGAGCTGAGTTTGCAGATAATTTTTCCAACTACTTAGCCATAAGCAATGATTTGAGCTTCTAGGAATGGGCTAACCCTAGTGTCAACACTTCCAACAACTTCAATGCACATAGTAGGGGCTTCCAACGCCTCACGTGGGTCTCTGTGAAAGTTTTATGAGATAAATCTCTTCTAAATGGAGTTATCAACCCTCCAAAAACCATTGAGCATGTTGTGAAGGGTGAATGTCATATGAAAATTTTGACAGGAGAGTCTTAAACCATGCATCATACTCCCACACACTCTCTCACCATTCCTACTGAATCTCCTTAAGGGCATTGATGCTCTTCTACTTCAAACTCAGGGATGTGGAACTCTACTAGGAAGGCATTTTTCAATGTGGTGTAATCTACCACCATCTGATGGGGGTCATACTTCCTATACCAGCTATGCATGCATGCACCCTTGCAATGTCATTATAAACTGACTGCCTTCCACTCTGGGGTTGTGATCCCCTTCACGTGCCATAAAACTCACACTTGTGAACATGCTCCATAACATCTTCAATACCCCTATAATCTAGAAAATGTAAAGACATCTCAAAGAAAACTTGAGGAGGTGGTGAGGGCCCCTGTCCTCCTGGTCCAGACCCTTGGTTTCCTCTGGTGTTTCCTCCTCCACCAGATCCACTAGATCCACTAGGTCCTGTGCCCCCCACTGATCCACCATGTTCCACCTCCACTAGATCCACCTCCTCCACTCCAGTAGCAGTAATGGGCCTGAAGTGGTCATGCCTAGGGTCCCCAATGTCCCAAACGTACGCCAACCATCTATGAGATTGTGCCACTACTAGATGTGTGTCCCACGCCACTCCTGACGATGTTACCCAAGCCTTGTGTACTTTCTCCTTGTCCAAAAATTCCTCCAAATACTAGAATAGTATGTGTAGCCATAGAAGTCCCAAATGAAAAATTGTATCTCTTGGGCATAGATCTCACTTCCACCGATACCAACTAGGTTATCAATACTCCTCCCTTGATCTGGAAAACCAAGCACCAGGTTTGGTCACTAGGTGGGTTTAGATGCATGCCAATGACTCTTCTCTCCACATGTGAAAATCTCATCAGAAGCCGAAGGGGTCTCTCTTACGTGCTTGCCAAGATGGGGTAGCATAGACTTCTCAGGTTCCACATCCTCTGCGTGAACCTCAAATCCTTCCCACAACATCTACCTCCATATATCCATCACACTTGCAACCTCACATTGTCTAGTAATCTCCCTTTCACGCTTCACTATACTTGAGTCATCTCTCCTCCCTTTCTTTCTCCATCATAATGTCTGCCATCTTCCTCCACTCTAGCTTCCTCACCCAATGCTCAAAATGGTTTAGCCGGCCATCGAGATGCCTCTAAACTCAAGGTAATAATCAAGATCTTCATTTCCAGGGATAACACATAGAAATGATCCTCTGGGCTCCACAAAAACTCAAACTCAACGACTTCTAGACAAGAATATGTAGAAATAGCATACTCCAGTGTAGCTAGCCAACACACCTTTCCACCAATGATCCACAACATGATTCCATGTCAGTTCTATATCCTACAGCCTCTGGTATTCTTCTTGGGTCCACACACATGATCTATAATACCATCTTGATCTAGATGCATATGTTGAGAGCCATTCATACAGCTCTACTGGGAAGCAACAGAAAAAAAATTTCATACAACTCATAGAGGTTCTCTTCTACCCATCTACGTGCATCAAAATCAGGTCCAGTGTTGAATCTCTGAGAAAATTCTTCCTCCATGCTCTTGAACCATGATTCAACACTTTCCAAAGTTAGGCATTTTTATCATCACTTATTACATAGATCATGATGTATGCCATTTCCCACTACAACTTTGAAAAGAGGTCCCGAAATGGAACCAACCAAGATGTAGTCATTTTTACACCCACCAAGAACAAGGGAACCCCATGCGCGTCGGCCTATCACCCAACGGGCGTGTTGGGTGCTCACCCGAGGCACGCACGGGTGCCGAGTCTCTCTTTTATGTGAGTTGAGTGGGAAAACATCATCTATGATCCAAACTTAAAGGAAGTGAGTGGAAATGAGACATGCAAGCATCATAGAGCTCAGAATGGCTTCTAGATCAGTGCAGTCATTCCAGACAGAAAAAGTACTTAACAAATTAAGAACTAAATCAAAATAGAAAGGGAAATGCACAAGGATTCAGACTCATTCCATAAACATGCATAAAACAAAACCATGAAGATATGTAAATGCACCAGAATCATTACTTGATCATATTCATATAAACTGGTAACCTCATTACATTCATTAGATTCATTACAGAGCATCATAGAAAGGTAGACCAAGTCATGCATCATAACTAGATTCCTATCCTTTAACTCTCAAAATGAAAATTTAAACATCCAAGCCCTTGGTACATCCATCTCCTATGTTTTATCTACCCAACCCAAACAGAGTTCCTTTGCAGCATTTTTGCAGAGCTCTGCGCTCCCTCTTCATCTCTCTATATCTTTTCTTCTCGGAAGCACTTGTATTTATAGGCCGCTTGAACTACCAACTCACCTTTTTGAGGCTTCAGATCCATCACCAAGTGTCCAGATGTGGTCCTCCATGGGAGTATGTGAGGGATGAATGTATGAAGAAGGTCATGATGTCACAAAATGTGTTATTGATGAAGATCTATATGATGGGAAATGTGAAGGTGAATAAGATCCGTGTGGGATAAACCAAGATGGTGACCTATGTCGAGATATAGTAACTATTCGAGGAATGGGCACATACTTATGTGTAGGGCTAGTGGAATGTTGCGATCATGTAGATGAGACATGAGTGGGTAAACTAGGAGTATATTGTGCTTTAAATAACATAGGTTATGACATGTAAGAAGAAGTAGATGATGTGCTAGCTACTGTGTGAGGATATGGTGACCATGGAGTAGCTGGAGGGACACCATCAATAGAAATGACCTAATTTTTGTAAATAAATTTAAGTCACAAGTGATTCATGGAAATGATAGATTGAGAGTAATGAATCCAATTGATAATGATAAGTATGTTACATCCATTAACTTTGTTTCTAATGAGGAAATTTACAACTATAGTAAGAGGACCAGCTATAACAAGTAATTTAACAAATCCAAAGGGTTTTTGAAAGGGTACTCAATTTGTGATGAAGGATAATCGATATCCTTAAGGAGTGACATAGAACATGGATTAATGGGATATGATGGGTCAACCTTATATTTTTTTATGGAGGGCAAGACAATAGATGCATGGATGTGGAAACTATTAGATGTAAACTTAGCATGATAATTGATGTTGGAAAAATAAATGATTGGTAGCAAATATTTAGTGTTAGAAACTAAGAAATCAATAACTCCTGAGCCAGTGGGAGGCATGGTGTGTGAAATATAATTAGCGGATCAGTCTATCATTTTTTGGTTATAGTTTGGTAATGGATTATTAAAGATCTTGAGTTTATGATTTTCATTGGTAGGTGGAGTTATCGTGGACTCCGAAAGCTCAATTTTACCATTTTCAAGAAAATCCTAAATGAGATTTCGTAGTCAAAAACACCAACTAGTGGGATGTCCTATGCATTGATGATAATCACAATAAGAATTTTCATCTAAAGTGTGTCCTTCTGGTCGAGATGGATCAAGTTGTAGAGGAGAGTGTAAGGTAATAAGATTAATATTAATTATTTTTGGTAGAAAAACACTTGAAGTGGTACTAAAATTAGTAAAAGTATGTCTATATGGTTGTGGTCAAAGTTCCTTTGGAGTAGAGATTGTGTTTATAATATTTTTTCTGTCCATGGGTATAATTGTGGAGACATAAATGTTGGCTTACCTTGAAAGCAAATAGATGTCAATTCTTTCTCGTGATATTTAAGTTTACCTGTGGTTAAGATTTTTTTTTCATGAAGCTTAAGAGTATGGAAAATCTTATCAAAAGAAAGAGATGTCTCAAATGGAACACTCTCTTGTAAAGGTTTTAGTAGACTCTGAATAAATAAATCCTAGAGTTTGGAATTCACGAGTACATTAGACATCTTAGTTAGGTTATTCTTATATTGCAAGAAATAATCGGATAAATGTTAATTAGACCCTTTTGACTTGTGTCACTGGGCATAGGAGATATTAGAGCTGATGTTGAAAATGCGTGAAAAGACTACCAAATGTACAGGTACATCATAGAACCAACACATTATATAGTCTTATAAACTACAAGGAAAAAGCTTGTTAGTATAATTTGATCATCTCGCATATTCAAGACATGCTACATGAAATGCTCGGAGGTGCTCTTATGGGTACACATGGCCTTTAAAGATATGTATCTTAGGAGAGACAAAATTAGGTGGCAATGGGTATGTTGATATGGTAGGCGCAAAAGAACTATACAAAGAAGACTATAGAATCTAAAGACAACTTTATACGAGAGGATCTAATCAAGTCGGCGAATTTGGGTTTGTAAGTCTTGATACAAAGATGTAATATTTTGAGAGCTCGAGGAAGAACCGAGGTGTAGATGAGAAGCACCATTTTGAATGGTGGGAGTGGTGGTTGTAGAAATAGGAGTAGAAACATATGTAGGTGGAGTAGAGACCATAGGAGAAGATCTTTATAAATATTCCATTTTAGAAGAAAATCCTATAATTTTTTGGCGTGGGTCTTGACATGTTCTCCTACTTCAATTTTTTTAGGGTAACTCATTCCAATATTCCACCTAGAACACTACATATCTATATATCAATTACATAACTTGTGAAGCAATAGATTCCAAATTTCTAGTACACAAAAGTATATTTTTTCAGACATGAGAAAAGAAGGCTCTAAGGATGGGTGACAAGAAGACTCTTTAGATGGGTGACAAGAAGGGTGTGTGGATGGGTGATAAGAAAGATCTATTGACGGGTGACAAGAAGGATGGATGAAGCAAGAAGATGATGATCTATTGATGGGTGATGAAAGGATCTGTTGATGGAAAGACAAGTAAGATCTGTTGACGGGTGACAAGAAGGATATGTTAACAGGTGAAAAGTAGGATCTATTGATGGGTGACAAGCAGGATCTATTGAAGGGGGACAAGCAGGATCTATTGATGGGTGACAAGAAGGCTCTCTTGACAGGAAAAAAAGGTTTTGATGACGACGGGTGACAAGAATAACCTTCTGACATGCATGACAAGGAACTGTTGTTGACGCATGACAAGTTTCATTTGTTGACACATGAAAGGGAAACAATGGAAGCTGCTAGTGTTCAGAACACCCAACAAGTTACAAAAAAACTCAAAATTCTTTGTTCAAGTATTTTGGAAACTCTATTGGTTCAGATACAACAACCGCCAGCACCCATAGAGCTCCCACTGAAATCAATCAGAGCATATACTGTGTGGAAGGTGTTATTGAAGTGGACATGTATTCTGCTCAATATCAGCCAAATGACACCTATAATGATACCATGTCAGGGCTTGAAGATATTCCAGTAGTGTAAAATGCAACACAAAATTCAAATGCAACTAGTGGTACACGAAAAGGAAACTTGATGATCGTGATATTCCTGAAAGCTCTGCATGTAAAAGTAAAACTGTGAATATGAACAGAATATGTGGATGCTTGGGAGGACATACAAGTTTGACTGGGCTGTAAAATTTCCATTTATTGAACCTGTACAACTAGCCAATTCTAAAGAAATTTCATCGGAATGTACATGTATAATATGTACATGGAAATTGGGAAGGCAACAAAAAATGCAACTGAAGTTGGACACAATTGAAAAACACTATGGAAAACAATATTTCACTTTAACTGGGGAAGATGGCCAGAAAATAAAAACACACAGATGGAAAACTAAAAAAGAATGCATGCATGTGAAATATGCGGTAGAATATGAGGCTGATCAGAAAAGATGTAGACTTCTCGTAGAAAATGGCGGAACGATCACAACGCAAATTGGTAAGATGAATCAATCAAATTTGTGTGCTAAACTCATACAATTTTCTACTTTATTCCACATCCTTAAGAAAGGAAGACCGATTTCAGATTTCATCAATTTCAAACCTTTGTATCAATATAATGGAATGTAGAATGTTCCCCAGTCTCACTGGTCAGACAACAATGCATGGGAAATGGCTAAATGCCTTGCTATGATTGAGAAGGAAGATTTGAAAGAGTGTGTAAAAAATGCAAAGTTTATCTCTTTGTCAATTGATGAAGTGACCATTGTTGACAACACCGCATGGGTATGTATCCATGTTTACACTTTAGAAAATCATATGAGGATTCCACACTTATTGGGTGTTCAAAAATGGTTGAAAATTGTAATGCAAGAAAACCTATATAAACTAGTTATTTCTCTTTTGAAAGAAATTATTGGCATGACTACGCAAATGAAATTGCTAAAAGTTGGTATGTGTGGGAGAAGATGGGGCATCAATCATGCAGGGTCATAGAACTGGGTTGTGTGTTTGATTACAAACATCAGTCACCCCTTATATGCTAGCAATTCACTATATGGCTCACAGAATGAATTTAGCATATAAAATCGTTAGCAAATATGAAAACATTGCAAAAGTAGAAGACCTTATAAGAGAAATGCATGCCTATATGGCAAGCAGCCCAAAGTGATTTCTTGAGTTTCAAAATTTTCCATAGGTATTACAGATGGAAAAAAAATTCTGAAGGATGTTGAGACAAGGTGGATTTCATTGTATGAGCCTGCATGCAGTGTGCGTGAGGAGTATCCTTCGTTGGTTGGTTTCATGCACAAATATCATCATGAAATTGATAGGGTGAGGGACTTGTTGTTCCATCTAACTGATTTGGAGACATTGCTTACATTGGTAGGCATTCTTCCAATGCTGCAGGAGATCAATACATTGATGAAACATGCACAGGGAATATTAACCTATATTGTTGATTTTATACGGATGAGAAAAATGGTATGTATGAGTCTTGATGCCTTGTACACTTCCCCGATTGTTTTGATACACTGTATTTGATAACTATAAATTTTATTATATCTTAACCATCCCAATAAATTTTTGAGATTTAATATCCATGATCACCTCTGTATCCATGTTAGTGGGAAAGAGATACCACTGCACATTCTGCAAAAAAGTAAAGACGTTACATCAATGGAAAAAAGAAGTTCCTGTGACACAAAATTTATTTGATTACTGTAGTAATTGAAACAAGAATAAAACTCAAAAAAATTACAGAATCCTTAGCATCGAAATTAGAGAACGTTTCAGCCAAGAAAAAATTCTTGAAGCCATGGGTGTGATGAATCCAAATTTTTGGAATACAGAAGGTGGCCGTGCTGATTTTGTAGGTAAGCTTTTTCATAAATACATGGGTACAATATTGGACCATTTCGGCAATACATCAGAGGTTGAGGGTATTGAAATAAAAGGTATACTGAATGTTGATTTAATAAAGACTCAATCAACTAATTTTGCAACGACAATGAGGTCACAATATAAACTCTTAGACAAACCTTCAGAGAGTGGTGCTATTACAAGGCTCTGTGAAAAATATACCAAAGTAGTGTGTTACAAGAAGACATTAGTGAATATTTTCAGTTATATGAGTTGTGCCAAACAATGATTTTGGGATCCATGGAGGATGAAAGAGTTTTTAGTGCTTTATCTTTTATTAAATCAAAACTGAGAAACAGGTTGGATAAAAATCTCAAAGTTGCATAAGGTGTTATGTTTCTCACTACTCTTTGGAAACCTTTCCTTTTGACAGAGCTATTGCGCACTAGAATTCCCTTTCCAAAGAAGAGGTGTAAATAATACTACTACAAGTCCAAGTAATCTCAATGATGAGACTGGAAGTGGTGCATCTTCAAACTCTACGGATGCAAATATTGAATATGAAGAAGCTATTGAAAATGGATTATTTCAGCTTTAAATAGGTATCACCTTGACATTACACTTTAACTGTTCTTATTTATTCATTTTCATATAAATAGATTCTAATTTAATTGTTTAGAGTTTTACATAAATACCATTGTAATTCTGCATATGCAAATATTGACTAGGAGGCTATTTTTGATCTGTAGTTATCATCAAAGATGTTACAGGTATGAATATTTACATTTATTCAAATACCATCATTTACTAAAATCAGATTTATTTCATTGGTATTTTTAATTTTCAAACCACTTTGATGTTGTATTTTGCAAGGTCTTCAATGCTCAGATACAGTTGTTGTCCACTCTGCACAGTGCATTCTTGATATTTGTGTCACCTTCGATATGAACAGGTTAGATCTAGATTCTACATTTTAATCTCTTCATTTCATTAATGTTTATGAAATACGTGAGTTGACATCCATCCAAGGAAGCTCTCACTTCTTGGGACTGAGATTATCAGGAAACTCACCCATTTTTATTCTAATCCTTATCCATTTTTGTGTTGAATTCCCAAGAATCAAAGGTCCCCTAGCTTGCTCAAGAAGACAAGAGGTACCTTAAACCCTATCTTAGCCATAGTTTTAAATGTGAAGTAGAATTTATGGTATTAAGATATCTGTGTCATACCACATTTTTTTTCCTTTGAGTTTTGTCGTTTCAATTCAAATTAAATGTGAAGAAATGATATACATATTAAAGAGTTCAAAATTTAAAATATAGAGAAGAATCCCTTACTATATTAAGATGTATCTATCACACCACATTCTTAATTTTCTTAAAACAATTATCCATATCATCATCTAGTCACATACAATTCATCATCATCCATATCTACTCTAATTTCATTATCAAGATTCAAGACATCCACATCCTATATTTCCACATAACACCACATTCTAAATGAATAAATGGATGATCCATTCTAATGTCATCAAAAATATTAGATGTCATCACCCACATGTAATGATAAATGTAACTATGACCTTCATTGCAAGCAGAGATAATATTGCATACAATTTCTATTTCATTATCCATCTCGTCACATCCAATTCATCATACATCATAAATATCTATATCTAGTTCTAATTTCATTATCCACATACATAACTATATCATCCAAGATAATTTCATTATCCAATAAATGAATAAATGGATAATTAATAATAATTATAACCACATCTACTTTAATTTCATTATCCAAATATCCACATCTAATGATAAATGTAACTATGACCATCATTGCAAGCAGAGATAATATTGCATAAAGTTTAAATCCATGAATCATGATTATGCATCAAACATAAACACCATCTACAATATAGAAGTTATATATAAAAATATAAGAGCATACAATTCATCATCATCCATATCTACTCTAATTTCATTATCCACATTCAAATGAATAAATGGATAATAACTATAACCACATCTACTCTAATTTCATTATCCACATCTAATGATAAATGTAACTATGACCATCATTGCAAGGAGAGATAATATTGCATAAAGTTTAAATCCAAACTTCAAATTAAACAAATATCCAAGTATCAACTTTCATTCTTTTGTATATAAAATATTTAAAGTTTCAATTTTGAGGTTCCCCAATCCTCAAGGCTCAACCCTTAACATTTTCACCAGACCCTATTGTATTCCTTCCCTCAATTATCCCCAAACTAATCAGATCCTCAACAGTCATTTCTAGGTTCTTGACGATTGCTTCTTCTTCCTTTGTAGAATCTCCATGGGATGTCAAAGAAGGATCTACCACTACCTTTTCTTTGAATAAAATCTCAGGGTCATAGCCATTCTCTTTAATTATCCGCTTAAGTGTATTGTTTTGTTTATTAACCAAAACAATATTTTCTTTCATCTTAATTGTTGCGGATAAACTATTCTTGGTCGTTTCCAAGTGAACTTGGAACACCTTAGCTTGACTCTTTAAATTTTCATATTTCAGCTGCAAAAAAAAGAGTGAAGTCAATTAAACATATTAAAAACTAATTTTAATTGAAATTAATAAAAAAATTCAAACTGATTATACTTACGATAGCTCTATCTCTTTCAACGATTTGCAATCGCCACCATCTCCTTGTCCTTGGACCATTTATTGAAATAGGCTTGGGCCTCAACACTGATATTTTCCAATCTGTTTAATACTTTATCTAAAATATTGTCATTATAGGTGTTGTTATATGCAACAATCCCACTTTTAGCTCTGATGAATAATGCATCCATCTTCGTGGGTTGATTTTTGACTATTGCAAATAAGCTCTCTCTTTGCCAATGGTTGTCATAATGACTTACTATCTCAGATATTAATACTTTTTCCCTTCTCTCCCATTGAATGAGCTCACTGATTTGAGGCGTGATAAATTCATTCATGTGGGATTGACAATCATAGCCAATCAAGTTCTCCAAAGGAAATGTTGGCAAGTCATCACTATTTGTATCAGAAGAGGATGATTTTGAAGGAGAAGTATGGCAGCTTTCAGTTTGAGCAATGTCTACTGCATCTTTTTCCTTTTGGGAGCGCTGATCCTAAAAGCAATAATAGAAATTCATATTAAAATTGAAATTGAAATGTTGAAAATTTAATTAAATTTAAAAGTACATTGAGATGGAAATATACTTGTTGGCCCTGAATCATATCATGTGTGTTAAAAAAACCAGTTGGGTCACTACTATCAATGCCCAAATAATCTTCATCTAAATTTATTTGATTCAAAACTGATTGCCCTATTGCAGTGGGACAACCAATGAGAGAGAGGGTCGAATAGCGAATGAGGAGGGAATGTTTAGTGTCCCGCTAGGGGCCGAATCAATGGCATGCATTTACCAATGGTATTTTGTCCTGAACCTCTTGTCGGCATTTTGAATCGTAATTACAGGGTTGATTGAGTAGGTGGGGTTTGTAGATTTTGAGTGGAAGACAAAGGATTTCTATAAACTTTGAACATCAAGAACCAAATCATTAGAAATTACTAAAAATATGTAAAAGTATTAAAAAAATCACAAAATAAATGAATTCATACCTTGTTGAATGGGATTTTGTTGTGGTACAAATTGATTTTGTGACAAAGTTTGAATGGATTCAGTTGGAGCTGATGGTGGTAATTGTTGTTGAGATTCGACAATTACATGAGATTGTACCAAGTGAGTTGGCGATGCTTGCTTTGAAGCATACGTGTAGTCGAAAGTCCCTGCAAGTGCAGCAACTACATGTCAATTCAAGATGGTAAATCATTATATGGTAGAATCAAAATGTAATGAACCCTACTTTGAATGTTAAGGGTATTACGTCTCTGTCATTTCCTTAATGAAAATACTTGGCCATCAGCTGATGTGTAAACTTTGATTTCAGATTGTGATTCTCCCGAGGCCTCGCATGTTGTTGGCCTCTTCCTCTCGATGTAGATTTTTTCATGGAAGTGACTCTAGAAATATTTTCTGCATACAGAAAACATTCAATCAGAAAAACTTAAAAATGACTACACTTGGTAAATACTAAAGATGGAATATGAATGATTAAAATTTACCTATTTGTTCCTCAATGGAATTGACAAATTCTTCATTGTCTCATTTGTGCAAGTTGGAGTTGGTTGATTTTTTAAATTATAGTAAGCCTCATAATAAAGAGCTAGGAGATAGTTGGTTGAATGAATAACTGGTTTTTCTGAAATTGTTGCATAGTTAATGTCTACCTTTATCTTGTTTGATAGAAATGTGCACCAGTCAAATTTTTTATTTCTGATTGTTGCAAGAATGTATGCAACAACCCAATTTGGAATGTCAGTTTGTCGACCCTACATAATAATTTGGGCTTGAAACAAAGAAATCAAAGTAGAAAGAAAGTGGTGTGCAACATCTTGCATATCCACTCCACATCTTGATTTGCTGACATGAGCTGTAAAAGTCATCAGAATCATAATCAATTTGAATTAATATAAAAAAACATTCAAATGAGAGAAATTATACTTACAATCAACATTGAAACCATAACTAGATTTGAGGAAAATCTTGTCATTGTCAGTGAGGGTTGCTTTGGTTGTTACTATCGACACATTTTTAAATGGGAGGC
This sequence comes from Taxus wallichiana var. yunnanensis, assembly GCA_018340775.1. NCBI lineage: Eukaryota > Viridiplantae > Streptophyta > Pinopsida > Cupressales > Taxaceae > Taxus > Taxus wallichiana. The sequence goes on from CM031236.1 coordinate 306,585,041, forward strand.
TTGTCAATCAATGGATATCAATAGGTTCAACACCAAAGGAGAATGTACGCGATCTTCCAATGTAACAGTAAAAGTATTGTTTTATGTATTGTAGGATGAAAGTAGGTAGTTAAGAGTCTGGTGGTCAACCTCAAACTATGGCATGCTAACAAGCCCTTCAAATTCAGATGGCTACTATGGAATTCTTGTATTCTTCATTCGTTTCTATAACTCCATGTATGTGGGGGCACATGGCACTTTTGTATTGAATCTTTCCCTTGGAGGCTCTGGGTGTTAGATCCTGGGGTTCATCTTGGGCACCAAAATACATGAATTTGATTGTAATTGACGTCAAATTACATACGATACCTACAAAAAAAGAGCTTAGAGAAGGAAACAAATTTAATATCTTAGAACGGAGCATGAAAATGAGGGGCGGGTTGGTATTTATAGTGAAAATTAGGGTTTCATGGTAGTTGACGCCGTCAACAATGCCTTCGCTATCACACGACAAGAAGATGTGGTTGATGCTGTCAAACAATACCTTGCTAGCATGACATCAAGGAATTGTTGATGCCCATCAACCACATCTTGTTGTCACATGATAGCAGATGTGGTTGAGAGCACCTAGAGAGGGATTAGGGTGCTCGCGTGCACTCTAGTTTGTAATTTAAGCACCACTGGTCTGTGAAAAGATCTGAAACTGATCTTCATTGCTTTGGTTAATGGTCTAAAATGCTTACTATCTATCACATCAACTTTATTATCCTATGTTAGATGTCTTCAATAATCCAAGATGAAAGAAAGACCCACAAGACCCCAAAAACAAGCATCAAACCCTTAAAAATACAAATGCATATGAAGGAGTTAGAGTGACCTTAGCTACCACAATGGTGGACTTACTAATCGAGCACTTCACTACATCTAAAACCTGATGTAGTTCTATGTGATTGTGTGTGTGAACATGCCCTAAGTTGCTCTTGTGCTAGTCGCACTTTATGAAGTAGAAAGTAATAACTATGTGTATAAAATGTAATAGAATGTTTGCATGGAATATAATAGAATCCCTCCCCTATGAAGTGTGATGAATATGTCCTATCCTTATGCCTTGATGATAGAGATATGGATGCAAGTGATCTATAATGTAATAGATGGATGCAACTATAGATGAGTGATAGTAGTAAGTGATGTTATGCCCCTCATTATGGTCTCAAAACTTTATATTTATAGGGATCTCTTAGTCTAATTTGGTAATTAACCCCGAAAAGGTTGACCAAAAGAAATATAAAGATCTCAAAATGGCTAGAAAGAACCCAAAAAAGTGGTGAGAAAGTGTAAAAAGGACCAAAGCACCCCTGGTGGGACTAGGGTGCCCACGGGTGCCCCAGTACTAATTTGGGTGCCCCAATCAAGGCTAAGATAATGTAGGATGGAAGAACCTGACTTGGCATATGGGCGTAAGATGTCGGTAATGACGAAATAAAATAAAACAAGGTGGCCAAATATGGGGATTAACTAGTACTTTCTTGACTTAATAACCTTCTAAATAATAGTATGAGACTGGGATAAATAATGTCAAAAGTGCGTGATTTTGTGACTACAATGGAAATCATAAATGGATGATATGTTAGAGAAACATGATATAGATATTTTAGGACCATAGATAAACTCTTGAACAAATTATACAATCTTGACCATGGATGAAAAACATGATAAATGATATTTACATCCTATTAGGTTGACTTAGTATATGTATTTTATTCATTTAACTCTCAAAATGTGTTGGTATATCAATGTGTAAGGATAAACAAGCTATACAGATACCTTAAGATGTAATAAGTAGGGATATAAAGTTTGTGTATATATTAACAAGATTGGATAGTTAAACTACCAGTTTCAAAGAGTAAATTACCAAATTTTAGTGTCTACATTTCCCTCTTTAGGTATGAAATGAAAACTACATGCTTATAGGAAACTACACCTAAGTGTGTAGACACAATTTTTCTTCACTCATGGTTTAATTACAAATTCTTGTTTTGCTTGGTGTTTTTATGCTCCACGATGAAACTTGCAACATAGTGTGTAATCAATTACATAGTAAATAGTTCAAGTGTAACATGAAATATTTGCATTTTTATAAAAAGGAAATGAAGAGTTGTAAACAAGGAAGGAATACACCTATTTGTTTTGTGGAGGGAGAAGCTCCTTTACTTTCCTTGTACTTGAATTTTGACCTTTTTGAACTTTTTGAAATATTAAGGGTGATCAATTGCCAATTATGCTAATGATAACCATCGTGTTAGGCATATGCAATCCAATATAAAAATAAAAGAGAGATAAGAAGACTGAAGTACCAAATAACCATATGAAGGAACAAAACCTTGTATCAAATTCATTCAACAACTTTGAAATCTTCCCATTTAAATGTAAGAGGAAAGGAAGGACTTCCTATAAAGAACTTAGATACTTTAATACCTTCCGCAACCCCATGGATGACACTAATACATATGGATCCAATCCCAATTTTATAAATTAGGACACATTATAAAAGAGAGTGAGTGCCCCCATGCCCTTCCCATGTGCCGCATAACTAAGTAGAAACTATAATGTATTAAAATGCAGATGAAAAGGGAGACTTATGCCCCCAAATTCCCTAATACAAGAATTGAAATTAAGTGTTGTGGTGGAGTGAAATACTTCATACCCCCTATAATTGATCTAAATTGAGTGAAATGGATCTAAAATTATGTCAAAAACCTATACCTATAGGGAAAAATTTAAAACTGCTAAGAAATTTGATGCGACTACCCCTAGGAATAACCATGTGGGATGGTCGATATGGTCCTGACCAAACTACAAGTTTTTGAACTTATGTAATTTTTCCTAGATTTTTGTTCCTAGAGTTTTTTCTAAGTAAATTTACCCTTTTATACCTATATGTTACCCCAAAAATTCAATTGTAGGTATAGAATATACCCATATTATTGTCCCCTCTTTTGAGGTACATGTAGAAACCCATATTGAGCCCTTGGATTAAATGAATAGATGAGGTATGTGTAGAAAACCATATCAATCCCGTGGATGAAAATAATATATGTGTGCCTCTCAACTATATGTATGATAAATTGTAGGAGATTATAGGATGTATAAGAAGTGGCCACCTTAAAGAACCTCGCACCTTTAAAAATGAGGGTTTCCACATGGTGAAACCATGATGTATAAAAATAACATTAATAGAAATAGTATAGACAATATCAATAGTAGTAATAATGTGTGCATGAAAAAAATAGAATAATAAATAAATTCAAATTTAATAGTATATAAAAAGTCACACAAAAGGTGTAAAGCTCTGCAAAAATGGAACACCCATAATGTCATAAAACAATCGTGGGTCCATACACCAAAAACTAAGAGCACACAAGATAGGAATAGAACCACAAACATGGGACACCCTTATATTCACAAGACAAGTAAGGAACTTAGGACTCAATCAATGAAATAAATAAGTAGCAACACACACAACAAGAATGTATGAAAAATAAGAGTGTCAGAACATGATGAAATGATACAACAACTAATATAGAAAGAAACATATGAATCAAGAGTTGTGAACACTACACAAAATACATGTGTTATTCCTATTAGCTCAAAAGATAACATGTTCCCTATATATGTAATCAATCGTAATGAAGAAGTATAAAACAAATATAATAGATAAATAACACTAGTTTGTAGTGTATAATAGATGCCTTTAAATTTATATGAATTTTGGGTAAAGAGTTAGCAAACACGTGTCATTATGTACCACTTTATGAGTATCCTCTATCAAGTTCAATATACCATGTGAATGCATGTGTGTAAAGAGTAAATATATATGTTATAATGATAAAAAATGTGTATAATGTAAAGTCAAAACAACTCAAACTAAGTGTACAGTACTCGATTTTGTATTTTTGCAAATATATTAATGTTTTTGTATTTTAAAACATGTTAATGTTTTCGTATTTGGAAATGTTTTACCTATATACAAAAATATGGGTAGCATCATAGCTGCTGATTTTTGTCAAGAATATCATCAATGTTGGGGTTAAACATGATAAGCCTAGGATCGGCCATATGGTGAAGCTTCTTAAAGCAAGGATCTATGAAAAATCTAGTCTAGTGGAAGTTGTTAGGAAATTTAAGGGATATATAATGTTTTTTATTGATAAAGCGGGTTAAAGGGACCCGTTCCCTGAATATTAAAAGGAGGCATAACCCTCAGAAAAGAAAAATAGAGTAAAATATCCTACTAATTCTACTTGTCCATCGAAGGGTAATAATCGAGCATATTGGAGAATCAACCTTTTTTCCTTTTTTCTTTCTGACCTCTTGCACTACCCCTGAATTTGAGGCTACAACTATCTACATATTATGTATTTTGGGATTTTCTAAAATATTCTCCAAGTTTGAATTTGATTTCTCAGAGCCATCGGATATATGTCCTCTTTTAACTCCAAAAGCCTTCTTCTTTTCCTCTTGTTGATCTTTCCTTACCTGCCCTTCATAATGTCAATACCCGACCTAAATGGTCTTATCCAAAGCCGAATGATATTGAATCAAAGGAGAATTTCTCCAACCACCGTTGGAGGATAAATTTTTCTTACTCTGAGAAAATTTATTTTTACCTAATGGGAAAGAAGCCTGAAGGTGCCCAAGAGTCTTGCAATGATGACATCGAAAAGTCGTATTCTCATAATCCAATGGTTGGATGTGTTCTTTATTTCCCAATTTCAGAATAATTTTATCTGGTAAACCCTTGCTCAGATCTAATTCAACACATATTCTAGCATAAGTGCGAACCCCTATTTGGCTTTGGAGTGATCTAATTTTAAAAAATTCCCCAATGCATTACCTATGTCTTCTAGGGCATGCCAAAAATGAAGGGGAAGGTTTGGAAGCTGAATCCACACTGACATCTTAGCAACTGAAATATTGTTAGGATCAAATTCAGGGAACCAAGGAGTGAGGAATAGTCCCGAGTTTCCCCAGAACCATGGTCCATCTGCAAAACATTTATTATAATCCTCCGCATTGTGAAAATAAACGACGATGAAGACTCTGGAGAAGAAGGAAATTTTACATTTTTTGGTCCAATTTTCATTGACCCACTGAGATAAGGCAGAGGCTATTGGCCACATACCATTAAATCTTCCAATAACTACCCACTGTGATAATAATTTTAATTAGGTGACAATCTCCGGGCTTTCCATACTTAACAACGGTGTCTCCTCCACAATATCAACAATGTATGTCTAGGATGTGTGCATATTGGGGGTAAATGGTTGAACCACGTCCTCAAATGAGATAGAATGAGATCCTTTTCTCAATGATTGATATTATACCCTATCACCACCAGATACACTATAGAAAAATCCTCCTGTCGGATTTGAGGGAGGTTTAGAATGATCTTTAGTGAATAAATCGAGCCCAACCCTAATTTCCAATTCCCAAAGGAAATATTATCTTTCCTTCTTACTTATAAAATTGATCTCCATGATTTTAATTAAATATCTCTGACTGAAATGAAGACCATTCAAGGTCATAAGTATATCTGATTCTTTTCCTTCATTTATTTCTTTTTGTTGATTGGACGGAGGATTTTGTGGGAGGCTCTCAATGAAATGAACCACTTCATCCCAAGTTACACATGCCCTGATTTCATTTGATCATTGAGCCATTTTCAAACACACTCCTCACTTTTTAATCTCGGTTTCCTCAATTTAAAATCAATATTATAAGTCACGGATAAATAATGTTACAAATTATAAATTTAAAATATAAATTGTTGAATATTATAGTTTATGAAGTGTATTAATTAAAAACATTGATTAAGATGTTTATAATGCATATTATAGAATGTAAATACCATGAAAAAAAAGTAAATGAACACAGGTGACACAAGATATAAGTGGGAAACCCTTAAAAGCTAAAAATCCACAAACAATCACTTATATTTATTTAATATAAACTTTCACCCAAAGCTCCCACTATTTCCACATATCCACTTGCATAGTTACACCTTAAAGAAGCAATTACAATCTTCCTTATACATTCACTCATGTGTTTTATACCATTCTCTTTATGTAATTATGATCATCTCAAACATATATCTCGTATTCATATGTTACACTTGATATTTCTCATATCTATGTTGTAATGGATCTTAAATGAGATCACCTTGTTTATACAAGGTGGGTGATTTGTTTTGGTTAACTCTTATATTTTAAAAATTTATTTATTCATAGTGGATCTACCATGCTTATATTTTAAATATAAGCTACAATCCAAAAACATATAGTCTTTGGTGGGTTTCTAAATAAGCATTTTCCCACTTAATGTTATTAAACCAACACTCTCCCTTGATGTTAAGTCTAGGGAAACATGTAAAACTTCTTTCACATTTCAAATATTGTTCCAAATAATGCATGTCACATCACCTTTTAGTAAAAAATTAATTAAAATCCATAAATCAACAAGTGATTTAGGATAACATGCAAAAAAATTGTTTTGAGTGTTTTGCAATTCCACAATGCACTACAAAGAATGTCTCAAGGGTTTTTCAACTCAATATACACTACCACGTTGTCTTGTGGACTTATACAATCCATGAACAACTATAACTACATTACACATTTTAGAGAAGTTGTGGTACACTATTTTCCTTGGTTCAAAGCAATGTTCCATGGATTATATTAAAACCACAATATAAAGGAATGTTATGAATTCTCAAGATAAATTTATTAAGGATGAATTCTTACATAAGACTATGGATTTAATAAACTCTTCATATCTAATGCTTCATTTGGGATTACAAGTAAACTTTACATACATAACAATTTTCTTTAAACAACATAGAAATAGTCTTGGGAGTATCCATTTTGACACAATCAAGTAGTTAAGAGACGACATCACACAAGAAAAAATCTTACAACATGCTCATTTCTTATTTCTACCTCAAGGGAATATTTGATAGGTGAAACTCATATGATTCGAGAGGTGAAGATCGATATGATTCACATGATCATAAGAGCTAAAAACATATAATCAAATGATTCAAAGGTGGAGATTAACATCTTCCACATGATTACAAGAGCTAATAAATGAAATTTCCAACATAGCATGTAATTTATTGAACTTTGTAGCACCCAAGGGCTTAATAAAAATGTTTGCAACCTACTCTTCAAAGTGGAACAAAACTTGATATCTATACCACCATTGAGAAATTTTTCTTGGATGAAGTGCATATGGATCTCAATATGCTTGTTTCTTTGATGTTGGAATAGATTGTTTGTAAGAGAGATACAAATTTTTCCAAGAAGAGTTCTTCTTTCGATGCCCATATGAAGTTCTTCCAACAATTTGATCCACATGGATTTGTTTTACTTCTATAGAACTTCTATACTCTACTTCAAAGTAGAAGAGACAGATACCATTGGTTGCTTCTTATTGCTCCAAGTTAATGCACCTACACCCAACTTCAAAACATAACCAGAAGTATATTTTCTATCTACAATATCACCAACATAGTCACAATCACAATAACCAAATAGAATTACATTATCACAAGAATACTAACATAAGATATAATTGATTCTAGATTTTATATACATTAAAATATTTTTATCATTTTCTAATGGTCCTTATAAGGATCCTAAATGAATCTAGAAACAATTCCAACTACATAGGAAATATCGGCCTAGTGATATTTAAATAAATCAAAATACCAACCAGCTATCTATATAAATTAGGATTAAATTTATCACAAGAAGGTTTTGGATCTAATTTAACACCAACTTCAATAGGAGTATAAACACACTTACAATCAATAAAATTAAATCTTTTAAGAAGGTTATAAGAATACTATTTTTGTGATGCAACAATAGATTTGTGGTTTTGAAAAATAAACCTACCTAGAAAATGATTTAACAATCCTAAATCAGTCATTTAAAAAGTATCTTAACTTATATTCGATCCTAAGAATTATATTCTTATCACTAATAGTAATTAAAATATCATCAACATATAATAAATTAATGATAACCTGATTGTTTTCATATGTGAAAAACAAATCATTATTGTTAAAACAATTAGAGAAACCAAGCTCATGAAAGAAACTATTTATCTTAGCAATACCAAGCTCTAGGATATTGTTTAATACCATACAAATATTTTTTAATCTTACACACATATAAGTATTTTCCAGTTATTTAAAACCTTTAGGTTGATGCATATAAATTTCTTCTTTCAAGTCACCATTTAAAAATTCATTTTTAACATCCATTTGGTGAATCTCCCAGCCATGTTGAGTAGCTAAAGCTAAAAGAATTCTAACAATGCTCATTTTGGAAACAACAGTAAAGGTTTCAACATAATCCAAACTAGGTTTTTAGTAAACTCTGTAGCAAATAATCTAGCCTTTAACTTATCAACCTTACTATTAGATTTATATTTAATTTTATACAACCATCTAGAGCATACAATGATTATTTTAGGAGGAATAGGGACTAATTCATATGTTTTATTTTTTATAAGAGAAATGTATTCATTTTCCATAGCTATAATCCCTTTTTATCTAGGATTAATTCTTCAAAAGATTGAGGTTTAACATCATAAATAGTTGATAATGCATGATAATCATGTTGGCTATGAGTCATCTTTCTCAAATCATAAGGTTAAGAGTTTGAAACCATATTATTGGCCCATTTAGGAATCCTAGATTGAGACAACCTCAATGTCTACATTCATCATATCACAAGAAGGATAATTAGTATCTTGCAAATAAGTTTCCATATTGTCTAAGAAAGGATTATCATCTAGAAAAACATTTTCATATTTAGGAAAACTCAAAAGTGGAAAGAGAGGCAGATTTACAAAAAGGTTTCTCAAGAACATGTGCATTCCTATTTTCTACAATCACATGTTTACCTAAATAATAGACTCGTAATCCTTTTGATTGGCTACCATACCCAACAAAAATGCAAGGGTAGGAAGTAGGATCATTTTTTGTCTTTTTATTCTAGGAATAAGGAGAGAATCAGGGCTACTAAACAACTTTAAATAAGAGATATCATGTTTTTTCTTAGTCCATAATTCATGAGGTGTGGTTTGATGTAAATAGTTGGTAGGAATTATATTTAGAATATGAATAACAACGTTCATAGCTTCATCCAAAAAAATTAGGCACCTTAGAAGTATGAAGCATGGTCCTAGTCATTTCTATGATTTTTCTATTATTTCTTTTAGCTATGTCATTTTGATTAAGAGAATAGGGAGTTGTTAGCTGCCTTTGAATTCCAATAGATACACAACTCATACAAAATTATTATTAATATCATCACCTCCATTATTAGTTTTAATTCTTTTATTTTTTAGAGTAGCCATGTTTTCAACAAGGTCTTTAAAATCTTGAAACTTAGATAGTACATCGAGACCTTTTCCTAATGTAATAAGACCAAGTCATTCTTGAGAAATCATCAATAAAACTAATAACATATATAACACCACCAAGAGAAGATACTTCCAAATGACCTCTAACATCACTATGAATTAACTCAAGAAAGTAAGAGGAGTTAGACTCACGGTGTTTTTGAAAAGGTTTACATGTTTCTTATCACACAAGAAACTTTCACAACATTCATGATCTTATTTTAACTTAGGAAGACCTACAATACGTTTAAGGTGGGACATCTCATACAAACTCTTAAATTTTATATGCCCAATCCTTTCATTCCATAATTGAACAACATTACAAGAAGAAGTGGAAAGACAACATTCAACAATAAATCCATCATAGAAGTACAATCCATTCTTTTATAAACCGAAAACAATTATTTTACCAGTCTTATTTTTAACATACCATTTATCTTATAATAACACAAATTTACATTAGCTTTAGTTATATGTGAAAAATATAAAAGGTTACTCTTTAAGTTAGTGTTATTCATTTTTCGTACCCCTATGAAATAGACAACTTAGAAGGTCAAAACATCAACAGTTGATTGAAAAAGGGGAATGCTTTTACAAAGATGCGGGGTGGCTCATGTGTTGGCTTGGATAAGTTGGTTATAACTTGTGGTGAACTAGCGAGCCACGAAGAATCTCAAAGGTGATAATCAATTTCATTGGAGAGATGGTTGGCTCGGGGTTATTCGGATCAAGGTTGGTGGGCTCATGGTTCTTCACTCAAGGTTGGTTATCTCATGGTTGGTCGGCCTAAGGGTTGGTTGGCTTAGGGTTGGTCAGCTCAAGGTTAGTTAGTCGGCTCACGGTTGGTTGGCTCAAGGTTTGTCATCTTAGGGTTGGTCAACTCATGATTGGTCAGCTCAAGGTTAGTCATCTCATGTTTGGTCGGCTCGGGGTTGGTCGGCTAAGGGTTGGTCGGCTCGGGGTTATTCGGCTCAAGGTTGGTCGGCTCATGGTCATTCGGCTCATGGGTGGTCGACTCACGGTTGGTCAGCTCATGGTTGGTCGGCTCAAGGTTGGTCAACTCGGGGTTGGTCAGCTCAAGGTTGGTTGGCTCATGGTTGGTCGTCTCATGGTTGGTTAGCTTAAGATTGGTTGGCTGAATTTTGTGGTGGTTGGATGGCAAGGTTATGGTTGGTCGGGTGATGGATTAGATGGATTCTAACCACAGTACGAAATCTCGGTTGGAAGGGTGTGTCTCATTATAGAAATATTGTTCATAGTGTGAACACTTAGGAGTGGTTTGGGTTATTTGGTAGTAATAGGTTTTTAATAATTATAAATTAATATATGAGTGTGCAAAACAGTTGTAATGCATAAGTCATAGTTGAGAGATATTTGGGATATGGAGAGGGCTTAGAGATTAGCCTTAACTCCTTACTTATAGGAGTTCATTGAGATATTTATATATAATCTCTCCATTGGGAATTTGTCCCGAATGAATTACAATATCTCTAGTTTTATTATTTTATTGTGCAATGTTTTGTTTTTTATTTGATTAAATCATAGATATTTACAAGATTTGGTATCAAAGTGGGTTAGACCACAATGATAACCTGTAGGAATTTGTGAGGTGTTTAGATTTGGATCAAATTTGTTTCATTGGAGTCAAGTCTGCGACCTACATGTTTCATTGGAGTCAAATTTGTGACCTACGTGTTTCATTGGAGTCAAATCTATGACCTACGTGTTTTTCTACCAATAGCGGTGAGGTTTCACTCAGGAAAATCCATACTTGGCTATGATGTGACTTCTTTCAATATCTGGATCCATAGTAACAGAGGTATTGCATTTATTTCCTTTTTTGGACACAGATGAAAAAAACTGAAAGGAAAGAAAAAAATTGCCAAATTTGGAAAGGGTCTAGGAAGATGTTGGAGTTATAACTTAAAATTGTCATAACTTTCAGCTAGTAACTCAAATTAATGTGCCATTTTTTAAAATGTGTATTTTTTCAATCTCTACACATTGATCCTATGTTTTCTATAAGTGAAAAAAATAAATTCCTTTTTTGGAAAATATGTCAGAAAATTTTACTTTCAATGTTTAAAGTTTATTGTAAGGGTGCATTTTTGACTGAGTTTGACACCTATTATGGAAATTCCATTAGATAAATTCAATGGATTAAATTTTCACACATGGAAGGTGAAAATACAAATGCAATTAATGAACAAGAACCTTTGGGGAATTGTGAGTGGAAAAGAACCAGAACCAACAGATGTTGTAAAATTGCTTAAATGGCAAACCAGGGATGAAAAACATAATCCATTATTGGGCTTGCTTTATCGAGATACTAAGTTGCATTATATAGACTTAGAAAAAAGTATAAAGATATATGGTATTTGTTAAGTAATACATTTGGTGCAAAGGTGTGAATGCTAAATTCTCACTTAAGTTGCGATTATTCAAGTTGAAAATGAATAATGGTGCAACTATGTCAAGTCATATTAACGATCTTAGATCTCTTCTAAGACAACTGACATAAGTAAGTGCTAAGGTAGATGAAGAAGATGAAAAAGCTATTTTATTAAATAGTTTACCTCCAAAATACAGTAATGTATTTTTTACTCTTAGTCAATTCCTTCTCATTCACATGAAGGTATAATTTCTACATTACTAGCTGAAGAAAAAAGAACAAAAGAAGATATTGAGGAAGAAACTGATCTTTATATTAAAAGGAAGCATACTAATATTTTTAAAAACAAAGAGGAATTAGAATGATTTTATTGTAAGAAAAAGGACATAAATCTTATTTTTCTATTACTCGTACAGGACATCATAAAATAAAAGCTAAAAATGGATGAAGTTAATACGATTGTTAAAGAAGAGTCAAAGAATGAAGAAGAAGATGAATTTGAATAGAATGAGGATGAAGATGAATACCTATACTAAGTAGTGCTTGATAGAGGATGGAGGCATAGGAGGATGGAGGAAATTTGGCATCTCTTGTTATTCACTAATAAAGAGATTGCTTCATTGTATTGGTGACCTTTTGTTTGAGTTGTGTGGTGTGTTTACTTTTCACTATAATAATGAACAGAAGTAATATTCCTATTCAAAGCTCTGCGAGCATAATTTTTGTTTTGTAATCCCTCTAAGTTAGAAATAATAATGTACACTTTGCTATGTAGTGGTTGGTTCCACTAGAAAACCATTTTCGAGTTGGAGGTTCTCGTTGAAAACCTCATATTGTTTGAGTTATTAGTACTCATTTAAAACCTTCATTTCTTTGTAGATCATGAGTGGGTATAGGAGATAGCTTTCCCCATGTTTACACAAAGGGGGTGAATGTTACGAAATATTGTTCATAGTGTGAACACTTAGGAGTGGTTTGGGTTATTTGGTAGTAATAGGTTTTTAATAATTATAAAATAATATATGAGTGTGCAAAATAGTTGTAATGCACAACTCATAGTTGAGATATATTTGGGATATTGAGAGGAATTAGAGATTAGCCTTGACTCCTTACTTATAGGAGTTCATTGAGCTATTTATATGTAATCTCTCCATTGGGAATTTATCTCGAATGAATTACAATATCTCTGGTTTTATTATTTTATTGTGCATGTTTTGTTTTCTATTTGATTAAATCATAGATATTTACAAGAGTGTCGATGATTTTTTGGCGGTTGGATGGTGAGGTTATGGTTGGTCGATGGAAAACATATAGAGGTTGGTCGGTATACATAGGCGTCATCCACCCCTCAAGGTTTGATGGCCAACACAGATGGTTGGCTTACGGTTATATGACATGGTTGGGAAATTCACCAGGTTGGTCAAATCATCGGTTTGTCATCTGGATGGAAAAGTTACTTCATGAGGGTAGGTGAATGAATGACATCCCATAACAACCATAACTAATGGAACCCATGACCACCTAATGGAAAAGTACCAAAATTGTTTCCCATACCTCTTTAATGCTATTGTGAGCTATAAAAATTTTCCTCATTTTGAGCCTCTATCATAATTTGGGCTTATTAAAGTAATTGTAAAGGATTTTGTCTTGTGCTTATGATATAATGGATTGTGCATGTTTTTGAGCAATAAAATTCATGTTTTGTGGCCATTTTTCCCTAACTTGTATGAATTGCATTTTTTTCCTTCCATTATATTTATAAGTATATTGTGCATGTATCTATCTCTTTGTACAGAGTCTATAGTTTGTTGTGATTTATGAATATAGGGAATTGAATATTGTCTTACTATGGCATTTCTACCAACCCTCTCCTTCCTAGTTTTCTCCCTATCCTTCACTCACTTTGATTGTCTCACCCTTTCTTGGTGCATCACCTTCACTTAGAGTAGTTTTATTTCATGCATCTTTCTATCCATGTCTCCTTGGAAATAATTATAATAGGGTTGGTTTAGTTTTCCAATTCTCTGCTCTTTAGAGAATTTGGCACTAGGTTAGAGGAAGAAGTCGGCTTTCTAGAGGATTATCCTACTTACAAGGTCCCACACTATAGGGTAATCCCATGTTATGTAGGTTACAACGAATGCCCCATTCACACTCACGCCATTCAGGGGGTGCTATAATTTTGGACTAATAGTTTTTGCATGCCCGATGGGACATAAGTCAATATCTTAACTTTTTATCAAGATTGGGTGTGTATCTTGGTGAATTTCCAGCCTTTAGAGGCTTTGCAACAACACATATAGCGACTCTATCATTCAAATCTAGTGGTTTTAACAGAATTCAAGTTTATCAATTTCATGAGAAGAGTGCAAACTTAGGTCTAGAGAAAGAGAATAATGTATCTTTGAATACTTATAGTTATCTACAAGAAGAGAGAGAAGAAGAGTACAAAGGTCTCCATCTCCACCAAACAAAACATTATCCACACCTCTACCTGGTAGACACTTTCTTCAATCGAATAGGGTTCTCAGGCCACTCAAGATGGCTCATCAACAACCACCAAATCAGACACCTCCAAACCCCTATGCAAATTTCACAGGAAGCATCCACTTTGCCCTTAATGTAAAAAAATCCAGTCCCGATAGTAGCATTAAAGAATATTCCATAATTCACTAGAGAAAATCACACAACTCCCATCAACCACATTTAAGACATTACAAATGTTTGTGCCATACATGAGATTTCGAGATGGATGTTGCGGTCAAGTTTTTGGATTCTTATTTCAAAGGAAAGGTGTTGTAGCAATGGTTTAGGAGGCTTAGGAACAGGATCATTCAGATTTGGGAACAATTGTGCATAAATCTCTTTGGCCAATTTGGGAGAGGGCTAACAACTTATCCCTTTTGGAGTAGATGACTACAATCAAAAGGGAACCAACTGAGCAAATGATAGACTTCAATTCCAGATTCCAAATAACATGGGAAAGGATCCCAATTGTGGTCAGACCAACAACTGAAGGTGCATTTATCTATTTTCTTAAAGCTCTAAATTATTATATATTTGTTATGATACAATCTATGGGAGGAATAACCCTACCATATGCCTATGCCATAGCCATTAGAACTGATAATTTCCTAATTCAAGTCAGTAAACTTGCACCTAGGCCACCTATGCCTCTCTATCTAGATATGGGAATCTTAAACCCTAATCAAACACCTACAATAGCCCCCATCCCTGCTCCAAGAAATCAAAGTTCAAATGAAGCCTCCACTTCTTCTAGTACTTCTAAGGAACTCCAGGAAGTCATGAAGCAATTGCAAAAATTTGGGGAATGAGTTGGTGACAATCAAAAGGCAGCAAACTCATAACTCCAGACCTTACCAACCTCAAGTTCAAAAAATAGTCTTCCATATCAACCTAATAGACCACTTCTCAAGCTATAAATCAAAACCAAACAAATCCTCTTGCGATTAGGACATTTTAGCCTTACAATCCTAGTGTTGTATCCACATCTAGAGCCTTGGTTCCAGTGCAAAATAACATGGCTCAAGAATATGAATGGTGCTTCCCATGTAATCAACCTCATAACCATTCAATGTGTTTCAATGGTTCTTTGAAACAATATCTTATGGTGATAAAAATGGGTGTAGAATAAGATACATTCCAAGAAGGAAATCAACAACAAGAAGCAACTCAGGAAGCACCTCTAAATGAGATCACACTTGTCAATTGGAAGGTTGAAGATTTATGTGGTATAAATCAAGCCCCTTCTCAAAGTGTAGCAACCAATACATGGTCTAAGAAGAGAAATATTGGAGAGGAAAATTCATCTAATTAAAACAATCCATGGCCCTCTATCACCCAACAAGGTATCAGTAACCAAAATGCAACTCCTAATTTGCAAGGTCAGCCCAAGCCACCTTCTAGAGCCCAGCCTCAGTGTCCGGTTGTACTAGTTGATGTGTAAGAAAAATGTGCAAAGAAAGGGGCAAAGAGGAGGTATAACTCATCTCCATTCAACATTATTGATCAAATGAATAAGACCAATGTAAACATTTCTATGTGGGAATCATTGAAAATTCTTGGGCCAATAGGATTTGTTACAAGCAAATTGTTATGGAGAATTGGTTAGCATAAAACAATTTGACCAAGAATCAAGAGAAATTTCTCACTAATGCAGCTTCAAAAGAAGAAAGTCCATGGAGGTCAAAAGGTAAAAATGAATCCTCCTCCATTCTATATATATTTGATTATTGGAAATAACCTTATACACAATTACATGATTCACTCGGGGTCTAGTAGTTCGGTAATGCCAAAACAAATAGCCGATCGATCAATGGATCTTCAATATGAATTCATTTCTAGAGGTGTGATGTAATTATATGGGATAACAAAAATGGTAACAACTGTTGGAGTAATCAAATGATTGAGCCTTACATTACATGCATGTTCTAATGTGACCATCTTTGCAAGATGTATCGATCATAGACTTTCCACCACTCTTTACATTATGTTTTTCAAGAGACTTCACCGCTAAAATTTGAGGCTATTTGTCTACTGATTTTCACACATGTTATTTAGGACAAGGTATGGAGCTAAGGCTACAATCAGGTCAGAGCCAATTGCCAATTTTCACATTGAGCCTTATGTTCCCATCCCAATCAATGTAAATTGTACCATATTCAATCAAGATAATTTTTGGAGGCTCAAGAGGAAAACAAAAAGGTTGGGAGCATTCCAGACCTAACGCTTGATGATTGGGCTCATAGGAGACATGCTTTCAATCCATACAAGGAAATGGAAGAAGCTAAGTTGGGAGTTTATTGTCTACATGAGGAGAACCTGCCCACCCCCAGCCTCACCAAGCTGAGGAAAAGATGATAATGAAGTATGGCAACTATTTTTTGATGGCTCAAGGAGTAGGAAAGGTGTTGGAGGAGGAGCTATGCTTATTTCACCACAAGGTACAAAATATTACTCATCTTTCCATTTTCAGTTTGCTTTCTCAAACAACACAACTAAGTATGAAGCCTTGATCCATGGATTGCATTGGGCAAGAAAGAGAGGTATTAAAAACTTGCAAGTGTTTAGAGATAGTGAGCTAATTATGAACCAAGTTAGAGGAAAAATGCTGCTAAGAATGATCTATTGAAGAACTACAAAAATTAGGTATGGGATCTCATTGAATATTTTGAAGCTTTTAACATCAATTCCATCCCAAGAAAGAAGAATGAAGTAGCAGACAAACTTGCAAACAATTGGGGCAACATTTGACGTTGTGGAAAGTATCAAAAGTGAGAAATCTCAACCTCATATCAAAGTGGTTTATAAGAGCCAACTGCTAGATAATAGCACAAGCTAGGAGTTTTTGAGAATGATCAACAGATCATTAATTTTTTATAGGAGGCTGAATTCTCATAAAAATCAAGAGAGAAATTGGAGCATCGGTATGGGGATCAAATAGTGCAGCTATGGAGAAACAAATAGCCAAAGGGTTTAGTGACTTTAGAGTAATATTCAACCCAAATGATCAATTTCGAAAGAGAAGGCCAACATTCAAGTCAAAAGGAGGATTATGAGCCCATTTCAATTGGAGAAGGTAAGATGCTCCAAATAGGAAAGATGAATAACGAACAAGAAAAGTACGACCTTGTGCATCTTTGCTAGGAATTCCCAAATGTTTTCATGTGGAGCTATGAGGATTTGAAGGGTTTTAACCCAAAATTGGTACAACACACCATTGAGTTGCATCTAGAGGCTAAGCCCATCAGGAAAAAAAAAAGGTCAGGTCAACCCTCATATAGAGCCTCTCATGAAGAAGGATTTGAATAAGCTCATTGAGGTGAGTATTATTTTCTCGATCAAGCACTCAAGTTGGGTGGAAAATCTAGTTCCAGTTAGGAAAAGGAATGGGAAAATCAGGTTATGCATGGATTTTTAAGGATTTAAACAGGGCCTCCCTCAAGGATCACTATTTACTACCCTCCATGGAGCAGATTCTGTAGGTAGTGGTGGTTTAAAAGATTCTCCCTCTTAGATGGATATTTGGGCTATAATAAAATTATGGTGAAAGAGGAGGATCAGTTCAAAACAACCTTCACCACAAAATGGGGCACCTATGCATACAGGAAGATGTCATTCGGGCTATCAAATGCTAGAGAAACATTTCAACAAGAAATGGATATGGCATTTAAGGGGTGTTAAATAAAATAGTGCTTGTATATCTTGATGACATCACTATATTTTCTAAAAATGTAGAAAGTCACCTCTTTCATCTCAAACAGTCTTCCAAAGGTGTAGGAGTTTTGGAGTGTCCTTGAACCCAAAAGTGCATATTCATGGCACATGAAGGTAAACTTCTAGGTCATATCGTGTCGAAGGAATGACTAACAATTGATCCAGAGAGGGTAGAATCCATCTATGCTCTACCATTTCTAAGTCATAAGAAGGATCTCCAAAGCTTCTTAGGGAGGATAAACTTTGTTCGAGGTTTGTACCAAATTTTTCCTCTTGTGAAGCCATTAATGATGATGCTAAAAAATAATTTGGATTTCAAATGGATAATGGAGGAAAGTAAGTTTTTCAAAGCTATCAAGTAGGCCATATCTCAAGCTCCAACTCTCATTAATCCAAACTTCTCCAAATACTTCTTTCTATATGCCTTTGGTGGTTCAAACACCATCTCCGTAATCTTGGTGCAATAAAATAAGGAAGGAATGGAACAACCTATTGCATTCTTCAGCCAAGGCCTTATGGACTATGAGGTAAGATATTCATTCATTGAGAAACATGTCCTTGTCATGATTATAAGTTTGAAGAAGTTCATAAATTTAGTGTCAAATAATAGGATTCATCTACTAGTCACACATGTTGGTATAAAATATTTTATTTTAAACAAGGACCTCAATGAAAAAGGGTTGGTTGGGTAACCAAGGTCATGGAATATGACATTGATATTAAGGTGACCAAGTTAGTCAGGGGGAAGGGATTATGTGAACATATAGCTTTGGGACAACATTCCAGTCAAGTGGTAAAGGAGAGGTTGTTTTGGTGTTACACGATGATCAAGAGAAATCAATCAATGCCTCACCCGATCCTTGTTGGACTCAAGATATAGTCCATTTCCTTCAAACATGTCAAATCCTCAAGAGCTAAGCAAAGGCCAAAAGAAGATATTTTAGGCTCCATTGTATCCCCTTTGTATTGGTTGATGGTATCTTGTTCAAGAAATATGTAAATGGTGTCCTCCTAAGGTGCCTCAAGGTAGATCAAATAGAGAAGGTGCTACATGAATTTCATGATGGAGAAATAGGTGGCCATTTTTCTACAAGGGTGATAGCTCTTAGAATTATGAAGGCAGGTTATTATTGGCCTAACCTTTTTCATGATTTTTATGCATGGATTAGGAAGTGTAAAAAGTGTGCCTTCTTCACAGGAAAAGAGAGGTTAGTAGCCCTTCCACTCCACCCCATTTATGTAAATGAACCATTCATGCAATGGGGGATGGATTTCATTGGGGTGATTAATCCAAATTCTATCTTGGGCCATAAGTGGATCCTCATAGCCATAGAATATTTCACCAAGTGGATGGAGGTAGTTGCACTCGAAAGAAGCAAATGAGGTAGCATACTAGATTTTTATGAAGGGATAGTGACAAGGTTTGGAGTTCTAGACACCATTATATCATATAATGCTTTAGCATTCCTAGGTACCAAGATCACAGAGTGGGAAGTAAAAATGGGATATACTTGAGCACCTTGTCAAATTACTACCCAAGGGTAATGGGTAGGCCGAGTCCACAAAAAAAATATTTTGAATATTATAAGGAGAACTTTAGATGAGAACCAGAGAACTTGGCATGCCAAGTTGAAATCAGCCTTGTGGGATGATAGGATTACTCCCAATAGATTGATAGGGAACTCTCATTATAGGTTAGTCTATGGAAGGGAGGCAAGACTACCTATATCTCTCAAATTACATACATTAGAACTCATGAAGCAGCTAGAGCTATCGAGTTTGAACCCATGGAAGCTAGATATGCAAAGCTCATGGAGTTGGAGGAGATGAGGAACCAAGCCATGCACATCATGGAGAAGGATCAAGCATTGATCAAGAGGTTCTTTGAAAAGAAGGAAAAGGCTAGAAACTTCCAAGAGGGAGACTTGGTCCTTAAATGGGATGCAGACAAGAAAAACCGGAAGGAACTCTAAGTTTGATGCAATATGGAGTGGCCCTTATATGATTTCAGGATGCAAAGAAAACAATTCTTTCCAAGCTATAAAGGTTGGATGGAGAAGGACTACATTCCAGTCAATGGAATATATCTCAAGCATTGTTATTGAGTGAAATATCCTTCTTGTACATATTAGTTTAGGAGTTTTAATTCCTCCAAGTGCTTGTAGTACATTGCATTGTTTTGGTTTAGGTTGTTTTTGTAATAAGTTTATGCATCTTCTGCATATTATATTTTGAATGTGTATGAAATTTTCATTTGTATATAGTTATGCCCTTGTTGTTCTTACACTCTCCAGCTTTCAGGAAAAGTTTTTGAAACAACCAGTCCTCATCTAGGGTTTCTTTTGAAATGAAAATATATAATAGTGATCCGTGGTTGGAAGATAGATTTTCAAGTGACGGGCTAGTTCTAAAAATCATATGAATCCACACCTAATGGATCTCCTAAGGTCACCGGTATTTTAGATCAAGTAGGTAGATCATCTCACAAGTCACCAATTATTATCCATTTTTTGCAACCCCTATGAAATAGACAACTTAGTAGGCTAGAACATCGAAGTTAATTGAAAAGGGGAATTCTCTTATAGTATATAGGGTGGCTCATGTGTTGGCTCAGCTGAGTTGGATATAACCCATAGTGAGTTGGCGAGCCACAACAAATCTTGGAGTTGACAATCAATTTCATTAGAGAGATGGTCGGTCAAAGGGTTGGTTGGATCATGGTTGGTCGGTTCAAGGTTGGTTTGCTCATGGTTGGTTGGCTCAAGGTTATTCAACTCGGTTTGGTCGGTGAAGGGTTGGTTTTCTCAGGGTTGGTCGGCTCATGGTTGGTCAGATATAGGGTTAGTCGGATCGGGGTTGGTCAGCTCAAGGTTGGTCGGCTCACGGTTGGTCACTCATAGTTCGTTAGCTCAAGGGTTGTTGGCTCATAGTTGGTTAGCTCGGGATTGGTTGCCTTAGGGTTAGTTGGCTCACAATTGTTTGGCTCAAAGTTAGTCATCTCATGGTTTGTTGGCTAAAGGTTTTTGGCCCAAGGTTGGTCGGCTCGGGGTTGGTCGGCTTAGGGTTAGTCGGCTCAAGGTTGGTCATCTCGGGGTTGGTCGCTCAAATTTGGTCGGCTCAAGGTTGGTCATCTCAAGGTTGGTCGGCTCATGGTTGGTTGGCTCACGGTTGGTTAGCTCAAGCTTAGTTGGTTCATGGTTGGTTAGCTCAAGGTTGGTCATCTTAGGGTTTGTTAGCTCAATATTGGTCGACTCATGGTTATTCAAATTAGGGTTGGTTGGATGAATTTTTGGTTGTTAGATGGTGAGGCTATGGTTGGTAGAGTGATGGATTAGACAACGTCCAACCTTGGTATGGAAGATTGGTTGGACGAGGTGATGGGTTAGTCAAAGCAGTGCATCGACTAAATTTTTTGGTGGTTGGACAATGAGGTTATGGTTGGTCATATGGATAAAATATGAAGAGGTTTGTCGGTATACATAGATGTCTTCCGATCCTTGGGGTTTGATGGCCAACATATATGGTCACTTACGGTTGTACAACATTGTTGGGCTGGTCACCCAGTTGGTTGGTTCATCGGGTGAAGATGATTGAGTTACAAGCCTCATGAGGGTAGGTGAATGAATGACATCCCAAAAATTATAATTAATGAAGAATGGCACCCATGACCACCCATGCAGGAAAAGTACAAAAATGAATGGTTTCCCATACATCTTTAATGCATCCTTCTAGTTGGTGACCCAAATGGCCTAAATATTTTAAATTTCACCTCATTTTGAGGGAGTTTTTTTAAGAAAAGAAAAGGAACTCTGTCATAATTGTTCCAAATCTATTATGAGCTAAAGGCCTCAAATTTGGGCTTATTTTAAAGGAATTTATGTTGTGCTTATGCTATAATGGATTGTGCATGTTTTTAGCAATAAAATTTATGTTTTGTGGTTGTTTTTCCTAACTTTTATGAGTTACATTTTTTTCCTTCCATTATATTTATAAGTATATTATGTATGTATTTATATTTTTGCATAGTCTGTAGTTTGTTGTACTTTATGAATATAGGGAATTGATTATTGTCTAGACTGTGGCATTCTACCACCCTTTCCTTCCCAGGTGTTCTCCCTATGCTTCACTCACTTTAATTTTGTCACCCTTTCTTGGTGCATCACCTTCACTTAGAGTAGTTTTATTTCATGCATCTTTCTATCCCTTGCTTCTTGGAAAGAATTAGAATAGGGTTGTTTTAACTTATCATTCTCTGCTCTTTGTAGAATTTGGCACTAGGTTATAGGAAGAAGCCATATTTCTCCCAAGGATTATCCTACTTACAAGGTCTCACATTATAGGATAATCCCATATTATACAAAGTTACACTTGAATTCTCCATTCACACTCGTGCCATTCAAGGGGTGTTGTAATTTTTCACCAATAGTTAGGAACAAATAGCACATTTCTAATGATTCCATTTGTTAACTTAATATTTCCACAACATTCAATCTTTGGATACCTTAGGTTAGTGTGAGACGGGATAGGGTTAGGAGAAATATTTAAAAGAAACATAAAACTAACTAAGGTGATGCGCCATAATAGATCCTAAAGAGATGAGAGATACCCAGGAGATTATCTAAAATAGTTTGAAGAGCATTATAGCATGATCCACCTATTTTAGAAATACCTTAGATTTATCATATTCCAGGAGATGAAACACATGACAAACACAATAGATAATAGATAAGTTAAAACCCAAGGGCAGCATGACATGATAGATTTCTTAAATTATCTAGAACTACTTAGCAAAAAGAAAGACTCAAAATATGAAAGCCAAAGTGCATAGAAAAAGGACTCTTATTTATGGAGAAAATGATACATAAGGCCGAAAGTGGCACAAATTACAATTTTCTTCTATAATGGAGTCTTGCTAAGGCTAGCTATTACAAAAACTAAACCTTGAATCTATTTTACAACTTTTGTCTTTTTTCTTAAAAATCTCCTCTTTTTCTTGGATCGAGACGTCCTTTTATAGATGTTCGTGGCTCTTGCTTCAACATCTGGAATCGGAGCTTCTACTGGAGTAGCATTCAATTTTCTTACATGATCTTCTCTTTTGGGGTCAATATCTCAACTACATGTTGAGATATTTGTGTTTTCCTTTAATTCACCCAATTTCCCTCCTTGAGTCAATGTGATGATTTTTCTACCACATGGAGAGTGGATGCTTGTTTGAGGGCCTTTCTAGAACTTGATCCCCTAAACTATGCCTGAGAGACACATGATGGGTGCACACTAGTTTGGGGAGGCTTCCTCTTTTTCTCTATTTGAAAGTGTGCTCAGGTGACACATGGAGGCCCTGTGCATCCTTTTATGCTTTTGAATTTTCAACCCACCGGGTAACCTTTATCAGGCCTAGGACACATGGACAATGCAACACAAGTTTGAGAGCCTTTCTTCTTTTTCTTTATGCCCCAACTGTGCAACAAGACATGTGGACACCTTCCACATTCAAATTCATACTTAGCAATTTTGAGCTTGAGTGAAAAAGGGAAACAAGGGTTAGGGGAAAAAAATGGTGGTGATCAAAAGAGTTTTATGCAAAAATAACTCTATAGTTATGGTGACTCACCTAGGGACTCCATGTTAGTCATGGAAGAACCCATGATCCTTCTATCTCAAAAATCAAAATGTGGCTCACAAAATGCCACTCAAAGTTTTTGTAAGGTAGCCTAATATCCAAGCCATTCTTCTTTTGTTGGATAGGTCCTTCTCTGCAAGGCCTAGAAGGCTCGATCTAGCTTGATTATCTCCTTATGTGAGAAGTTTTGGAGGTTTTGCACTACTACATGTGCAAGTGAAAATCCAATTGTACAATAGGATTTAGAATCACCTCCACTTCCGCAACACTTGAGCTCTCCTTTAAATACTAAAAGATAGTCTTGTCTTGGCATTTGGAAACCAGGAGAGCTATTGAATTTGGTCTTTGTGAGGACTATAGAATCATCGGGGAAGGGGAAGGGAAGCCTAACTAAACTAGTTCATTGATGCTCTGCTTCCTCTCTTTGATTCCTAGTGGAGCTGCACCAAGAGATTCTGGCACTTGATGGAGGCCTTGTTGCAACTCAGAATCTCATTGATTTTTACATGATCAACCACCTATCAGTAATCCCTACCCCTTGAAGGGTAGAGTCTAAAGCATCATAAAGTTTCTGAATCAAGAGCATTGATTCAGGACCTTGGTGACACTACAGTGTGGTGATGGTGGAAGTTGTGGTTTCCACATTAGAGCACAATCCTAAGAGCATCGGATATAAATCCAAGTGTGGGGATAAATCCATTGCCTTAGTGGAAATTTGGTCACAACAGGAAGCATATAGCTCTTGTACTAATGTTATAATTCCCCCTTCTGGGATTGTTGCCCCATTTTTTGGTCAAGTCTTTGACCATGTCCTCAGATGATTTAAGATTTGTTTTAGAGGCTTCCCTTTTCCACCTCAAAACACACAACTTGGCTTGGATTTTTGCCACCTCCACCTTTCTTGAATCGGCCAACTTGTTGGAGTGCTCCCTTTTCTATGTGAGAGAACTGATTGAGGCCTCGGATGTGGTGAGTTTGGCTGCTAGAGTCTTAGCCTCCACCTGAAGCCATAAGGGCCTCTTGTGATGGGGCTCCCTTCAACTCCTTATAGAGCTGGTCAATTTCTCTTCCTTTGGCCTTTATCTCAGCCTCATGGTTAGCCACAATGGCCTTTGCCCTTTGAAAGGCTAGATTGCACCTTTTCAACTTGATTTTGAGCTTCAGGTAGTCTGTAGTGACTATCGTCATCATCTCATTCATTAATTCAACCTTATCCTGAGGCCAAAACTCAGAAAGGTTGACCACTACAACACTAATATAGAATAATCATCTAGTTGCATCTTGTTCCAGGGTTTGGATGTTTGAGGGATGAGTCAAGTGATTGTTAAGGAGCTCTATTGATGGTCATATAATGACCGCATATGCTTTGTTTCTTCTATTTTCCATTTCTTTCTTCTTTTATTTTTCCTTCTTATCTTCAGGAAGCCTTAGTGACTTGGCTTGACTCAAAAATTCAGAGGAAGAAGGGACCATTCCTCTCGTGAATGGGAACCCGGTGATAGACCATAAGGAATTGTAACTTGTGGTTGGGGCATTGAAGTTACTAGGGCCGAGAAGGGGGATTACCATGCGTGGGGGAGAAGGTTGGGATGGTGGAGGAATATTTGAGAAAAAAGGGGGCGCACTGGAGAGGGAGAGTTTATGATGGAGTTACAAGACAGGGAATACTTCCAGAAAGGGGAAAATGGAGGTGGAGGGGGTGGGTTGAAATGGAGCCTCCTAGAGGAGGGAGGGGAGAGGAGAAGAAGAGCCATGACTGAATTTCAACTTCTTGTGTGGTGGGCTTGAGGCTGATTCTTCCATAGTTTTCTCACCTGAGGGGATGATTGTAGGCTGTGGTGCATGGGAGCCTAGACTAGAAGATTTTGTTTGGGAAATGGAAGGTGGAGGTGGAACAAGAATAAGAAATTTTTATTTTGTTGGGGACCAGAGGATTCTGTGGTCAATTTTGTGGACCACTCAAAATGATTGTGACCATATCCTCACTCTCCGCATCGAAGCATGATCCACATCCCAAAACATTCCCACATCTCATCACTGGAGACACCTCAAAATTCAGGGTGGTCTGCCAATCTCCTATCTCTATATTTCCAATAGGCTTTAATTTTCTCTGCTCTCCAATCTCTCTTCTTTAGGGCTTCTCGAGTCCCTTAGTCATGGTGAGAGTGGGGTCATATTTTTACTTGACTTGGTGGAATGCCTCCCACCCAGGGTCGGTATGTCTTTGAGCTCGATGAATATGTTGGGTGACTCTTCCTAGGGTTCCACCTTACTTCAAAAATTCCCTTGGCTCATGCTTGCAGAGTCTGAGACCTTGTTATGAACCAAAGTCATGACCATTGTCCCATCTGGTCATACCTCCATGAGTCTTGAATTAAGGAAAACCCATAGGAAGCCAACTTCTTTGTAAGGCTATGATCCACCTTTCTCTTAAGCATAGTGATTCCTCCCTTGCTCAAGGGGATATCAAAAGTGCCTTCTTCTTTTGGCCTGAGCCAAACTCAACATCCAGGAGCACTAGCTACCTGGTATTTCGAGGCCCACCACGTGAGCTTGTGAGGATCCTGGGGAGCATAAAGGATTCTTCTTTAAAACCATGTAGGTGAATCATGGAATGTCCTCTGGCAAAGAAGTAATCATCAGGGGTGTAGGGGGTCCATGAGGATAGATTACACTTGAGTCATTCATCTTGTTGTTGATCCCTTCAGGATCAATCTCAGCAGGAGGGGCTCCACAAAATAATTAAAGAATTCATATACATCTGATGATCGGGATAGTATATGGGTCCATGTGGACACTGGAATGAATTTTTTGAGGATCCACCTCTCATGTCCCAGAGAGTCAGAGTCATGAATTGACTAAAATACTGGGCATTTTGATAAAGAATGAGGTGGAATAGATAGGATGAATACCTGAAAGTTAAGGTCACCGAGAATTGGTCGAGTTGTTCACACATGGATCTCACAATGACTTCAAAAATTCAAAGTGATACACTTGCTTTCGCTCCTTGGTGAAAAACTCA
This sequence comes from Taxus wallichiana var. yunnanensis, assembly GCA_018340775.1. Lineage (NCBI taxonomy): Eukaryota > Viridiplantae > Streptophyta > Pinopsida > Cupressales > Taxaceae > Taxus > Taxus wallichiana. The sequence continues at coordinate 306,611,762 of CM031236.1, forward strand.
TTTCAAAAAAGGCTTCCATCTACCAATCCTCGATGCCTCTATCTAAATCCTTCCCAAAGATGAATGCCAATGGAATAGGCATCTTGAGAATCTGCTAAAAGTGATTTCAATGGAATGGGAAATCCCATAGTCCCCGAACCACCTATATCTTCCTATCTCAGCTCCCTATTAAGGAATGAAGATTTATTCTAGCATTGTGCACCCAGACAGTTTGGAGCTTTGGCCATATCATAGAAATTGGCCATTGGGTCATGAGTCAGAGCCAACATGTCCCTAATAGCCTGTGGTGTAATCACCACCATTAAGTTCCTGCCCTGAATGGTGTGGGTTCTTGAATCAAATAGTCCACACACATCTATGAGTTCTAGGTAATGGGTGTGTGAGAGGAACCATATATTGGGTGAGATTGTACTCTAATTCTAGAGCTGAAAGATTTTGAATCTCCTAGGTTGAGAAACTTGGTGAAGGCTACCTCCCTCAGAGCTTTGGGTTTCTTGTTGAGGACCGAGTCAAAGACGTCATCAACGGGGGTCAAAAATCATAGTAGGGTCACTAAACCGAGACCCTCCATCAGGGAACTTCAATTTTGGTTATAGGGAGAGGGGGAATGGGTTGTCCCACATAAGATTTTTCTTGGTGGTATAGAGTTGGAGGCTACCATGGCATTTTTAATTAGGAGAAAGCTAGAATCCTTTTAGCTCTCGACACTTAACAACTGATTCGGGAGACTCTGGCATTTGAAATGAGCTTGTTGGATGCTCCCAATATCTTAAATAGCCACCCTCACTTTTAGGAGTAATGGCTCACACGTAAACATGGTCACTTCTTACAATGACCCCTTTCTAATTAATGACCTCAAGCATGTGATTTTATATTCTTCAAGAGATTTTGTGTCAATTCAAAATATTTTTCTCTCAAGTGTCAAGGTAGTTGTTGGATCATTAATTTTAGGAAAAATAGGAAGGTACACTCCCTCCAAAATTTCAAAAAGAGGCAAGGGGCATCCATGAAGGACACATGTCTGAGACACTTATTAAAAGGGAAACAACATAGAAAAGCAAAGAACAAAGAAAAGAAAAATATACATATGATACAACCCTTTACAAAGGGATTTACATGAAAGGTTTTAAGTGAATTCCATTCACCAGAATTGCTAAGGATCACCTTCCATTTTTTGAGCTCAAATGTGTTGTGTTGCTTACATGCGCTTGATCCTGAAGGGTCCCATCCATAGTGGGTTGAAATTTTCATGATTCCCATAGCTTGGCAGCTCTTGCGTCCCATTTCAGAACCATAGTCCCAACTTGGAATTTTGGTTATGATGTTTTTGATCAAACCAAGTCTTGACCACCTGTTGGTGGCTAATCATGGCCTCATGAGAGTAGATTCACATGTTTCTCCTGAGCTCTACTAGCTCGAAAGTCTCACTTGCATCACTCCATTCTCTTCTATCTCATCTTGTTTCAATAGTTGTAATGTAGGGATTTCGGGAAATTGGTATTACAACTTTTCCCATAGACTATCTCATATGAAAATTTTTTCAGATCTACTTTGGGGTGATCCGATCAGCCCATAAGGTTGTTTTAATGTGTTCATGCCATAATATCTTATGCTCATGCCCCATTCACTTTATGAGTCTGATTAAGTTTTTGTTGGTAGATTCTGCCAGACCATTTCCTATGGGTAATAATTGGAGGATGTTTTTAGGTAGATCTCATGTGTTTTACCACAAAGTTAGATACTTTGGCTCCTATAAAGGCCTTAGCATTATCGATATATATGATGTGGGGGGTGGGGGGGAAGCATGTAGTTATATCCTATAGAGAGTCCTAGATTACATTCTCAGTGGCCTCTTTAAGGGGACTGCCTCCACCCATCGGGTGAAGTAATTGGTTGTTGTGAGGATCCATTTATGGTCGCAGCACTCAAAGTTGGATTAACCATTCCGATGAAGTTCCAGACCCCATTGTGAAGGGTTCCTCAACTAGGATGGGGTTGAGAGGCAATGTCACATTCTCTAAAACCTATGTGTAAACTTGACAAAACCTTGCATTTTTTGTCTCTTCCTTGACTATCAGTGAATAGGCTTGGCCAAAAGTATCCTATGCTTGTAGGATTTTTATGGTTATGGTTTGGGTAAAAAAGTGGCCTCCCAGCTCCCATGATGTAATTCATATAAGACTCTTTCAACTTCTTCATTTTCCAGGCATCTTAACATTATTCCATTAAAATTCCTCTTAAAAAGGAAATTGTTGATCATAGTAAAATTGGCCCCTTGTTGCCTATAATATCTCCTCTTTTTCAAGGGGAGATGGCTTGGATACTTCCCGATTCTACATAAAATGGACCCTGTCTGAGACCCAACTATCTGAATCACTTTCTGGAGATATAGTATCTCCTCATGTTTGTCATTAATTAGGGGCATGGAGTCTTGTGTTAAATATTGACACATGCCCTTTCCTCTTACAAGCTTTGTGGGTTTTACCTCAATGTCATACTCAAGGATCTTAGTGATCCAATTGGCTCTTTTATCGGTTATCTCACCCTCCATTATATATTCTTTGATGTTGGAGTGAGCCACCATGACCTGGATTCTATTATGAGTGACAAGGTGTGGAATTTCTTTAGACCTTTAACTATGGCATAAGCCTGTCTTTCTACAAAATTGTACCTTGTTTCATAGTCATGGAGGGTCTTTGAAAAGAAGGTGATCGATGTTCCTCTCCTTGTGACTCTCCTTTTGTGTCAAGTACGATGCTACACTATGCTTACCCTCGTATACATACATAATGAAATATTTTGAGAAATCTGATTATGTGTAGCAGGGTGGATGCAATAGCTTTATTTACCATCTCAAAGGCTTGATGACCTTCAATGAGGTCCACTTGAAATTCAGGTCCTTTTTAGCATAAGAGTGATCGGGTGGATGGTCCCATAAAAAATTCTGAAATGAACTTGCTGATGAAGTTGATTTTCCCTAAGAAATTTGGACCACTTTCTTATTGAATGGAAAGGGGAGCTCCATAATGGCCTTAATTCTTTTGGGGTCAATGGAGATTCCTTCCTTTGACACAATATGTCCCAGAGTTTACCTTGGGGCACTCCAAAGACACATTTCTTTGGGTTTAGGGATATTCCAAACTCTTGGCATTTTTTTAACACAACCTCTAAGGCATCAAAGTGCTCTTCTGTGTTTTGGTGAACACCATGAGATCATCAAGATATATAAGAATCACCTTGTTGATCAGTGCTCCAAACATGGAGTCCATGGCCCTTTGAAAGGTAGCCCCAATGTTTGTGAGTCCAAAAGGCATTTTTGCATAAGAAAAAGTTCCCCATTTGGTTGTGAACATCATCTTATGTTGATCCCTTTCTGCGAGCCATATTTGATTATAGCCCAAAAAACCATCTAGTAGAGAAAACATCTCTGAGCCTATGACCATCTATAGTATTTGTTCCATAGAGGGAAAAGGGTAGTGATCCTTTAGGGAGGCCCTATTTAGATCTCTGAAATCCACACAGAGCCAATTTCACCATTCTTCTTTCTTACCGGAACTAGGTTGGAGACCCATGTTTGTGTGCTTGATAGGAAAGATTATATGAGCTTCTAGTAGTTTTCTCAACTCCTCAACCATGAGGGATTCTATTTTTGGGATTCACAAGGGGCCTTTATTTTTGACGTACACAAGCTTAGTCCCTTCTTCAAGGTCAATGGTGTGTTGGATGATATCCTTATTGTAGCCATGCAAGTCATCATATGTCCAAAGCCATCACCTTATCATACTTATGGCATAAATCCACGAGTCTCTCTCTTTCCTTTTGAGTCACCATCTTCCCAAATTTTAGTCTTCTCTCCTTAGTTACTTCTAGTTTGACATAGTCCTCCTTTATTGCTACAAACTTCCTTCGATTAGAACTAGCATCGTTTGAGTCAAAAAGACTCTCTAGGGTTATTAACCCTTTTGGAAGTTTGTTTGTCTTCAACTGGATAATCTGATCTCCATATGCTTCCTCGATCTTGGGCTGGAGTTGGTTCACAAATTGATCGACTGCTTGAAGGAAGTGTATAATCTTTCGGTCACTATTGAAGACCTACCAATGATCAAAGTTATCAGGGATAGAGGATGATGATCAACTTTATGGTATTCTCATTTTCTATCAAATCCTGAATTGGGTCAAACTACACCCTATCAAGGCCATCCTATCAACCTCCGTATTTTGATTCGAGGAATAATTTGATATTGAAAAGCTTCAAAATCATCTATGAGATCCCATACCCGATGTCCGATAGGATCTCATCCTAGGATTATTTGTGGTGGTAGTATTTCTTACTTGTGTTACTACCAATTCTGAGTCATCAAAGACTCTCAACTGTTTGATGCCTTCTTTTTGGGTCATGGTGGTTAAGCCATGCACCAAGGCCTCATATTCTACCTCATTACTAGTATAGGAGAATTGGAAATGGAATGACTAAGTATCTTTCTTCCACTTGGGGATAATAAGCACACTCTCGACTCCTAAGTTCGTTTGCTTTTTTTGCCCCATCAAAATGTAGGGTCCATATCTAGGAATCTTTAGAGGGATTCCCTTTCTTTTTATCATATCATTTTTCCACCTTAGGGATCACGGAGTCCTCATTGAAAATGATATAAGTGCCCAAACTAGTGGAGTCAAAGTTCCCAAAAGGATCACCCGAGGAGAAGGTTGGATAAATGACCATAGCTTTGAGGGTCTTCATCTTCCATGCATGATTCCTCTTCCCTAGTAATCATAGCATGGGAAGCTTTGAATCCATATGCCACTTAGTTCGTTATATGCTCTTTGGTGAGGGGCTCTGAAAAGACCTTCATTTTAGACCCGTATTTGGTTCATAGAATCAGATGAGACCAATCTAGAGACATATAGCCTCCAATCTTAGCTATAAAATCATGAGAGAGGCAAAGTCCAAAGACTTGGTGGGATGTTGATTACCATGATATCCTATGAGATAGTTATATTTGGGTAGGAATAGAGCTATAATGGGAGTCCCTTAATAGCTCCAATGGTTTGAACATACTTCCCATCCAATTGCATGACTCCTCTCTTTAAGGGCTCATATTTAATGCCCAAGGCATCTGTAATTTCCTTGGGCATGACTATAGTGCTTACACCGAGTCTATCATAGGAATTATGTAATAATTTTTTTCCTATGATAAGAGTCATAAAGAAGGGGTTGGGCCTTGGTTTACTCACCTCTCCCTTTTGATTCAATAGTACTACCTCCATTGAGACTCGGGTGGCTTTTACCCATTCCTTCTCCTTTCGGAGGTGGTTGGATCATCATTTGGTTTGAGCACTTCTTGGAGCAACTCCTTCTTCTCTAGGATGCTCAGAAGATCCCATAAGGATGCATTAGCTAGTTTTCTTGAGTTGTTGGACCACATTAATTGGTCCCGACAAAATGATTTAGATGATGACTAGTGTTTTGTTCCTTCACCGGTGGGATTAGGGACATCTTGATTCTGAAATTCCCTTGGAGCTTATTTTATGGTGATAAGTGGTGTCACAGTTATGATGGTTGAGGGATCTTTCTTTATCCATTCATGCTTGGGATCGAGTGTTTGCTCTTCCTCTATGATCCTTTTCTTAAAGTGAGTGTTGTAATTAAACTGAACAGATTTGAAACAAATGTTTCATTTGTAAATATGATTCTCTCCTTCTATCCAAGAGAAAAGAGCATGCTCCAGGTGTGATCTCTACTTCTTGTTCTAGGGACATCCCTTGAATTTGTGTGACAAAAGTAGCATTTTGGACTCCCACGAGTGATGAGGTCTAGATGTACCAATGTCATAGCCTTCTCTTAATCGTTGTTATACACTTTTTGTAAGTTACCTTGGGGAAGTCTCTTGGCATGTGGGAATTATTACAGGGGAAGCACCATGCATTGGGGTCTTCAACCAAATGGTTTTGGCCAGGTACCATCTCTCTTCCACTATTAGGTGGAATAGTTTGGAGCAGCATTGGTACAAGAACTAACTAGTTAGATGGTTGTGTAGGTGGTGGTCTCTGGGTATTCTGATATTGAGAGGAATAGGTGGGCCTATACCTTTGATAATTTTGATAATTTTGTCTTGATAAGTGGCTTGATTCCTTTTAAGATTTACTATCTCATTAGAAAATTTTCTCAGAATATTTTTCATTTCCTCCATTTTGGGAGAAGAAGATGATGACGTGGTAGTGGGAGTTGGAGCCAAATGAGTAGATGGGTAGTTATACAAGGATGTAGGGGCTTGAGTAGGGCTTGGTGCCTATGCTTGCGGTGGAAGGGGGGCTATCTCAGGGTACATTGGAAAAGGGGTTATGGGAGAAGTTTCTCAGTCTATTAAATTGTTCTCAACTTGGACAACAATATTATAGGCTTTGCAGTAAGGAATCCCTCCCAATGATTGAATCATTACAGAAATATCTGAATTTAGAGATTTTAAATAAAATATGATAGCCATACCTATAGGTGGCCTTTCTAGGACCGGAATCCTTTGCCAAGTTTTATGGAACCTGGTGTTAAAATCTGTCATTAGCTCTTACGGGCCCTTCTTGATGTTGATAAGTTGTTGTAGGAGTGATGATATGTCTCCTTTTTCACTTGAATCTTGCTACCAACACATTCCCCTAACTGGTCCCAAGTGCTAATAGTATTAGGAGTCAAGGATCGGTACCAATCCAAAGCCTTTCCTTTGAAGGAAGTGAGCTAACAACCATAAGGTGACATCTTTCTCCTTGATATAATGTACCACGCATATTTTTGCTACGTCCTAGAGATGTTCCTCAGAGTTTTGAAGTCTTCTCCACTAAATTTGGGTAGTGCCTTTAATGCGTTAGCTGGGATAGGATTCCACACCACCGGGGCATGGGAAAATGAGTGACTCCCCTGGTTCCATGAAATGAACTTCCTCGAGAAGGCTGAGCTTGAAGGTGAGCCATAAAAATAGGTCTGAGGGTTCTAGTTGACTATGTGAAGGGCCTACCTAGTGGAGGTGTTGAGAGAGTCTGATTTGGAGGAGACAGAGATCTCTGATCTATCTACCTCTTCTGTTGCAAGGTGGGATAACTGTAAATAGTCAAACACACCTTCCTCCCTAGTTCTTGCCCTCATTCACATTCATTTTGTAGACTAGAGTAGACCAACTAAATACTGCTAGAATCAGTAGATTTTTGATGATGAAATATCCAGATGTGTAGATGTTCATCCCACTGGGAATGTCAGGAAAAATGTTGATGATTATCTTTGTAAATGAACCATCAGATTTTTTGGATACCTTAGGTTAGTGGGACATGCACCCTAAGGTAACCTCCATATTTTAAAGAAGTTGGCTCTTCTCTTGGTGTGGGATAGGGTTAGGAGAAATCTTTAAAATAAACATAAAACTAACTAAGGTGATGTGCCAAAATAGATCCTAAAGAGATAGAGAGATACCTAGGAGATTATCTAAAATAGTTTGAAGATCATTATAGCATGATCCATTATTTTAGAAATACCTTAGATTTATCAGTCTAAGGAGATGAAACACATGACAAAAACACATAATAATAGATAAGTTAAAACCCAAGGGCACATAACACGATAGATTTCTTAAATTATCTAGAACTACTTAGCATAAAAGAAAGACTCAAAATATGAAAGCCAAAGTGCATAGAACAAGGACTCTTATTTATAGAGAAAATGATACATAAGGCCAAGTGGCATGAATTACAATTTTCTTCTATATTGAGTCTTTTTAAGGCTAGCTATTACAAAAACTAAACCTTGATTCTATTTTATAACTTATGTCTATTTTTCTTAAAAATCTCCTCTTCCTTCTTAGATCATACGTTCTTTTATAGATGTTTGTGGCTCTTGTTTCAACATCTAGAATCAGATATTCTACTGGTAGCATTTAATTTTCTTACATGATCTTCTCCTTCCTCTAGGTTAATATCCCAACTACCTCTTGAGATATTTGTGTTTTCCATTAATTTTCCCAAATTGCCCTCCATGTTTCAATGATGATATTTTTTTCCACGTGGAGAGTGGACACTTGTTTGAGGGCCTTTTCTAGAACTTGATCCTCAACTGCGCCTAAGAGACATGTGGTGGGCTTGCGCTACTTTGGGAGGCTTCCTCTTTTTCTCTATTTGAAAGTGTGCTCGGGTGACACATGGAGGCCCTACACGTCCTTGTTATGATTTTTACCTTTCAACCCACCGGGGAAACCTTTATCGGGCTTGGGACATGTGGACAATGTGGCACAAATTTGAGAGCCTTTCTTCTTTTTCTTTATTTGAAAGTGCACTAATGATACATGTGGAAACCTTCCACATTCACTTTATACTTATTCGATTTCAGGCTTGAAAGCAGAAAAAGAAACAAGGGCCGAGGTAACAAAATATGGTGATCTAAATATTTTAATGCAAAAATAAGAATAGAGATGACTTTTCTAAAAAAATCATGATGTTAATTTGAATAATAAATTAAATAAACTTATCATGATACAATCCATAATTGCATCCATCTATTGAGCTTTAATATCCTTATGTTTAGCTAGGTAATTAACCTTTTCATACGCTTTCATAGGGGTTGTAAAAATTTCCATGATTAACTTAATTATCCTAGAGAGGTGGCTATTCTCATGCATAGTTTGTAATGGATCCCATGCAATAGCTAGAAATTACATATGTTCAATATACAATAAGAACTCATCTTTGATACTTTTCAATAAGATGGACATAGCCTCTTGGGATTTTTAAGAGAAAAAAATTAAGTTCTCGAAGTATATCGTATCCTACTTGGGTTTCTTCTCAACACCACTAACTAAATCCCATAGCTTTCTTGCCATAAGGATATCCTTAATCCTAATTCTCCAAATACTTTAATTAGTTCCATTTAAAAGATGAGATTTATCCATAGAAAAAATAGAAGAACTAGCCATTTTTAAGGAAAACTTAGTAAAATTTGAAAAATAGAGTGTTAGGTGGGTTTTGAAGTTACACGATCCGTGATATAAAGGAACAATCTAAAACAAATTAAAACTAAAATAACTTGTAACTTGATGAAAACACCCAAACAAGGTTCTAATACAAATATGGAGGTTTGAAAAACACAAAAATATCCGCAAGAGACCGCAAATCACATGTGTGTGTGTGGGGGTTTGAACAAAATTTCTAGCTCGAGGTACACTAAAACAGTGTTCCAAGGGTTTTTGTGTTCCACATAAAATACAACCAAAATCCGTAGAACAAAGGAAAGTCTACAAGACACTAAAATTCCATAGAACAAAGGAAAGTTTCAAATTAGAGGTAGACCTTTAGAATGATCTGAAAAGCACCAAAAACATGCTATGATGGTCTACAATGTAATGCACAAGGGAAAAAAATAGAAATTAGTTTTGAGGCCAAAGAACAAAGAATTTACGCGATAGAGAAGAGATCCACAGAATACTACAAGTCCACATATCACAACAGAAAAGGTGTGGATTTTATGGGTCCATGTAAAAATAATAATAAATTTGGGAGAAAAGAACCCATGTAACAAGTAGGTGAAATCCACATCACAAAGAAATTATTCCACGTAATTCACAAAGGCCACATAAGACTTGGAAAAAGCCACATTATAAAGAAATAATGCCGCATAAGTCAAAAAAACCATGTAAGACTTGGAAAAATCCACATAGACTTGGAAATACGCAAAATAAAAAAATCATATCCTCGAAAACCTAATTCATGTGAAAATGACTACGAGATCATAAAAAACAGAGATCTATGAATGCGTAATCAATGGAAACTTAGATTATGATCGATCACACTGATCTAGAGGATCCAAACACACCACATTTATCTTAAAATGTATAAATTAGGATCTATGCACCTAATGAACTTGAACATCACCATGAAGAAAACTAGGGTTTCATAGATTTGAAAAATCTTCAAGTTTCTTTACACCTAAATATCAAAAACATCCAAATATATCTTTTTTATGTATAAACACAAGCTCTAATACCATGTTAGGAAATATAAGGGATAAATAATGTTACAAATTATACATCCACAATATAAATATATGAATATTATAGTTTATGAAGTGCAATAATTAAAAACATAGATTAAGATGTTTATAATGCAGATTATAGAATGTAAATATTATGAATAGAACATAAATGAACACAGTGACACAAGATATAAGTGGTAAAACCTTGGAAGGTAATAAACCCACTGAAAATCACTTATCTTTATTGAGAATAAACTTTCACCAGCACTCCCATTATTTTCACAGATTCAATTACAGCTTATACCTTTAAGAATGGATTATAAACTACCTCATACATTCTCTCATGTCTTTTTGCATCATTCATTTCATGTATCTATGATCATCGTGCATATATAGCTCGCATTTATATGTTACACTTGATATTTCTCATATATATATTGTATACAATCTTTAATGAGATCACCTTATTTTATACAAGGTGGGTGACCTGTTTTGGTTCACTCTTATATTTTAAAAACTTCCAATGGCAGCGTAGTGAATCCACCATGCTTATATTATAAATATAAGCTATAATCCAAAAACATATAGTCTTTGGTGGGTTTGTAAATAAGCAGCTTTCTCACTTAATGTTATAAACCCAACAAGAAGTGATGCAAGGCCATAATTGAATCTTCATCGGTGTGTGGAGGTCTCTGCATGTATCTTCATAACATGAATCCAACTTATCATAAGAGGTTGATAATGAAATTAATTATCATTGTGAATAGTAGTTATGTCACCAAGAGGGGAAAAGTGATACTAGGTTTATGTTGATTAGGGAACTTGATATACATTATAACCAAGATTGTCCAAAATTAAACAATGTGGGTTGGGGATCAAGAGTGACCCAAACCTTAGTGGTGATAATTCATAGGCCAAAATCCATCAAGAACATAATATAACCTTGGAAAGAAACAGAGGATTGGAAAGAGGTGTTATATTAGATGGAATTAACCCAAAATCATGTGAAACCTCATGAGTACAATTTTTTTGTTTGTAACTTAGTTGAGTGGTACACGGTGCAATATTGATCATAAATATATGTGCTACATTTAAATTTTTTGAAGCATGGTGCATACTAGATGTCAATATATTACTAAAAATTGAATTCTCGAGAGATGAAAATGATGTATGATAAATAGTGATATGTTCTCATGCTTTGATATAGTTTATTATGTCAATTAAGACCCCAAAAAATTTTGTTTTATGTCCATAAATACAATGATAGTCACAAAAAGGTATACCATTTTTTTATAAATATTGTTGATAGAGTGATATTTTTAGAAGACAAGGTAAGGAAATCACGATCAAGTAAAATAGGTAAAATTTATTACAATGTATCGAGATGAGAAAGAATTGTAGTAGAATTAACTAGTGGTATGGCATCCAATGTATTGAATTCATGTTTCAAAGGATCAACACCACTATTATAAGAGAGAATGTTATCACTAATTAGACTAGTATCAATATAAGAGTCTTAAGATAGTATATCTCAAGTCTAGTAGAGGAAAAAATAGAATTAAACATACACTTTTCATCATAAATTAGATTAAAATTGAGTTTATGAAATATCTCATTTGTAAGGTCAATGGTATCACTATCACTATCTATAGAATAGTTAGGTACATTAGGTTTTCGAATATCATCACCCAAATGGTTAGGGGTAATTTCCAATTGCATGAGAGTAATAGAAGATGAAGGAGGCACAAATGTGCATGTATTTTTGGGTGCCTTAATAGATGGAGATGTAGAGGATTTGGAGCAATGACTAGTTTCACAAACAACATGTGTCTAATTTTTCTAGAGGAATGGGTTGTAACAGAGGAGTGATAATGGGATCACTTCCAATTAAAATATATGTATATCAAAAGAAGAGAAGTTGGGTAATGACCAGTGTTAATGATGAAAAGGATATTCACTTCTACAAAGCTAAATTTTATCCCAAATATTATCTAGTTGATTTCTCCAGGACCATGTAAGGGATTTTCCCTATTGAAGTAATAAATTTGGAGAGTGTAACTCTTCATAAAAATGTTCCTCTTAATGTTACATCCACTAAGTATTAGGGAGGAGTAATTAATGAATGTTTCATTATTGTGGATGTTGTCTCCCATTTTTTCCATACAACAAGTTTAAGAAAATATGCATATTACATCTAGTTGTAGAGATTTTTCAAATAAAAGAAGTGGATTTCATGGTGATACACACAAGATTAGAGCATCTCATTTCATTTAGGGAACTATGGAATAATCTATTAATTTTATCAAACAACTAAAGCCTGTTGCACAAATAATTTTTAAAAGGGAGGAGGCACAAAAGAAAATAGACATTGTGAGTTGAAAAATAATGCAAGATCATTTAAAAGTTGGAGATATTCAAATGAGGATACAAAAGAGGAATTAACATCAGTATTAAGTGTTAAATCTCAACCTCATTAAATACTCTTGTCTAGTTGTTGTTGTATGTATGGAATTTATGTAATAACTAAGTCATTGGATTATAAATAGTAGGTCATGGTTTCAAGACCACAAACCCTTCCCCATTCGTTTTTATTATAAATTAGACTATAAACACGTAGGATTCCATTATCTATATAAGGATTTAAAAAATTATACTACTAAGTATCCTACTAAAATTATTTCAATACGGGTTGTAAATATTTAAAATCACTTAAAGCATTCAAGGCATTAGGTTACGAGAACCTAACCTAGAAAATAAATCCTTGTTATATTGTCCTATATAGAATTATACATTTTATAATTAAAAAAGTTTTTTATGTATTTTAAACATGAGGTTCTTAGATTATAAGCTAGTCTAAATATTTGAGCTAAACTTATTAAAAGGAAAGTTACATTTAGTATGAGGTACCATGCATACATAGAGCAATGATGCATCAAAACACTTGAACCTGTATTATCAACCACTATGGGTAAGAATAAAATAAATTAAAATATGAAGTACTCTAATACGATCCCCCATCCCCACCCAAGCCACCCCATTTGACTCTGACCCACAATTAATTTAATTCAAAATGGTTTTTAAATGAGGTTTGTACTTTCATAAATCTAAAAAGAAAATAAAAATCTAAACCCAAATTGTTTAGGTTTGAAAGGAAAATAGAGAAACTATTTAATTAATGTATGGGGTGTAAAAATATACCTTTAAACAAGATAAGTAGAGTTTAAACATGAATAAGATATCATGTTTTTACTAAGGATGATTATTGGAAAGTAAAAACAACTCGTGAGGTGAACTTTATGTTCTAACTAAGAATAAATAATATTTGTTTGCTAAATATATATACTTTAGTCTAAAGGACTCAAATATGGAAAATGAAAGCATATGTATATCATAATTAAAGGAAATAATAAAATATGTTAATCACATGAGGAGTTATAACTGGCTCCTAAATCTTTAATAATGATGTGAAACCATATAATGTTTTTGATGATATAGACACCATGCTTTGTACTTGGAATATGTTTGGAAAAACATAGTTATCATGGGAATATGAATTAATATGAAAAATTCATAATATTAAGAATAAGATTAATATTCATAAGTAGATGACCTATTGGAAAAGGATGTAACCTATGAAAGATCATGAGGAAATTGTTATGATTTAAACAACATGGGGATATGAGACTAATTGGATTAAACCATGGAATAAGTTAAATAGATCATTCTTGTGAATATTGTATGAATACCTTGTACCTCATATGGATGATACTACAATAGAGTTATATGATTATGCCACATATGAGAAACTTTGAAAAGGGTCATTATAAATTCCCGGTATATCTTGTTTACATAATAATGGAAATTGACTAATTATGAAATAAAAACCCGTGTGATTTTGGTATGAAATGAGTGGATTTTATAATGCACATGTATGAGGATCGAAACATAGATCTCATGGAGGAGAGGTATATCCTATTTATGATTCAATGGAATTATTCATTATGGAAAATTAACTTATCCATATTAATTATAAATTTAGTATAAACTCAAATCTACTATTGATATCATGTACATTCCATATTTTTCTCGGTTTCACACAAATGAATCTAGTGACTTTATTATGAAAACATAATTATTGATTGGATTGTGAATATGATGAATCTTTTAGGAAATACACCTTGATTTTGGGTATTGTTAGAGATGGTGGGGAAAACTAGTTTAGGATTCTTGTAATCATGATTCTCATAACTGGTATGGGATAGTTATGGGAGTTGTTATTGCTTGAGTGCTACTCTTAGTTATAAATGACATAATTATTTTTAAGTGAAAAAAATAACATAATAATATGGATTATGAGATAATATGCTTTCACACGATAAAACTGATCATATATTGTTTTGTATCACTTTTAACATTATATGAACTATTATTGGAATCTTAATACACGTATAACTGAAAAACAAGTATATAGAAACTATTACAAATATATTGTAGTCCTTTTTATGTGATGGTAAATAATTTTTATGGTTATCATGATAATGAATTCCTCGAGCGGTATGGGAAATTAGAGAGGGTTGTGATTTATTATGTCTTATTCATGTTTTGTTGTATTGTTTGGGGAGTTATAAACTAGGATTATATCCTCATAGGATTAATCTGAACATGGTATGGGACATTCGAGAAGGGTTAGTGTTATTTTTCTTCTTATTCTATGTTTTTCCCAATTTTTAGTATGAAGATAGAGATTTCTTGATTTTAAATTGCTAGTTAGGAAATATGGTATGTAGAGGTTTTATGGGACTAGGGATTGACTTGCATAAGGGGTTAGATAACCTAGGTACATTATGTCGCGCATGACATATAAAATGGGCTAGATAGCCTAGGTGTAGTATGCTACACATGAAATGCAATTAGTGGTTACATTAAATATTAGATATATATCTAAGGCCTACCTTCATAATTATTTAGTTTGAATTATTTATTTTTAACCCTTAATTAAATTTGAATTCAATTTCATTAGGTATAGATTAGATTATATTTGATTATAGATCTTACAAAGATGTTACAATATAATACTAACTTAAAATTTCCACTTGGATCAAATAGAAATAATATAGCATACACCGATTAATCTAACATGCAAATCAAAAGCTCACAACAAATGTATGAAGGAACATAGTTAATTTTAGATGATTTCTAGAGAGATATGGGATTGTGCAATAGTATAAATGGAAGATCTGAACCTAAATGACCTTCATAACTAGGAAAGTGAATGTGAATCAACCTAGGTCATAACTGTACTAAACTTTTAGGACTATACCGCATGGTCTTGACCCTTATGTATGGTCTTGGACATACTCTTAATCAGTTTCTATAACTTTCTAGGTTAGTTGTATTCCTATAATATTTTTACTATCAAACCCTATTTTTTGCACATGCATCAAGGCTCTCTAAAAAACTAAACATTATCTTAAACCTTATTAATGGATAAATATTGCTACAAAATAAATATTAGAAGGGTTGTGGGCATCCTCGTGCACTTCCAAAGTTATCATCACTGCTCTAAAGAGGCCTCAAATTGCACATATTTCTCCACCTATCATGTGGTATCTAGATAGATCAATTAGAATCGGTATTTTCTTTTATCATGCTTTCTTTGACCTTGATCTTACTAAAATACTTAGAGAGAAGATGTTTGAGTTCTTGTGAAAGAGATCTATAGTTTCATTGACCTGGTTTGTAGCTTCAAACTTGAATTGGTTCTTTATCTTAATGACGTAAGATGTGATAGTGTGAAATTTAGGGATATTTAGATGCCTTTTATAAGTGGATAAAGTGAGTTATCTAGTGTATTTCTTTATAATTTCTAGGTTATAAAATGAGATAGTGTTTTCTTTATTATATATATTTGTATAGATGAGTTATCTAATAAAGGCTAAACCAAATGAAGTATAAGACTCGATGAAAGATATCAATTTAAAAGTGTGGTTGGAGGACATGTCAATCTAAGACCATATAAGTAGGTCGGGGACTAGATGTAAGGCCATGACTAGTATGTACAGATTCTTAATGGGAGTAGGAAATATTCCAAATCAAGTTTGGAGATGGTAAATTTATGTCTTTCTATTGATATTTTGCATGTTGTATTCTTATAATGTGTCAATATGTTAGTGTGAAATGATAAACAAGCTAAAAATGGACCTTGTAAAGTGATAAGTGGGAATGAAGAGGTTGTATTTTATCCTAATAAGAGTGTACTATCAATTCAAGCGTTGCAAAGAGTATATTACCAAATTTGAGTGTCTACATTTCCCCATTTAAGTATCAATTGAAAATTACATGCTTAAAGGAAAATGTACATGATTATTTGATAACACATTTCCTTTGATTGAATATTTGTTTTATGTTTGTGTTATGGTTCTTGGTGTTAGCATGATCTGTGAATCGACCTCTACAACACAAATTTTAATCAATTTCTATAATAGATAATTAATCGTAACTCAAATAAAACATGTAATAGAAAAGATTTACATTTTCATATATGTGAAGTAAAAATATGTAAACAAGGAAATAATACACCTATTTTCTCATGCTTTGCTTTCTCTTGAGATTTATTTTTCTTAAAATTCACTACAGGATTAGGGGTGATCATTCCGTAATTTTTATCGAGGAGAAGATAGATTTTTAGGAATATACAACCCAACATAGAAATGTGTAAGAGAGAGAAGAAGAAAGAGGTACAAATGTACCCCTATGAAGGAAGAATACCATGTATCAAATTTATTCAAAAACTTTGATATCTTCCCTTTGAGTGTAATAGGAGAGGAATCCTTCCCACAAATCTCTTAGCTACTTCTTTACCTTCCATAATCCAACAAATCGGACCACTACAGATGGATCTAGAACTAATTTTACAAATAATAAAATACATTACAAAAGAGAACAATCTCCACCAAATTCTCCCCATATTCCAAATAATTTAGTATGAACTTAAATAAGCATTGAAATATGCGAGAAAGTGTATTAGCAATGTTGAACTAGGAAGGAGATCCATGCCCCCAAGATTCTTGAAATTGAGCCTAAAGCTAAGTGTTTATGCAAAGAAGGAATGAAAATTTTCATGTCCCCGTATTAATCTGAATTGACTAGTCTAGATGTGAAAATTTTTAGAAAATTTGTACACATAGGTAAACATATTTTTTAAAATTTGCTGAAACTTCCCTCGCTTCGAAATGTGTGTGTGTGTTTGGGACCGTAACATATGGTTCGACCAAAGTGTATGGTTTTGACCTGTGTAGTTTTTTCCAAAATTCTATGCATTTTTGGGTTCCTATACCTTTTTATACTTGTATATTCCCCAAAATTCTTTTTATATTGAAAGTTTGGAATAGACTGGATAGATGCCTCGTCTTTTGAGGTATATGTAAAATCCATGTTTTAGCATGTGTCTCAAGAGAAATAGGTATGTAATGCTAAAGGAGATGACTGAGAAGATGTGTAAAGTGTTAAAGAGGTTTAAACCTTGGATAACCTATAGTTATAATAGGAAAGGTGTTAATGCATGGTGGAACCTATGGAATGCAAACAAAAAAATCTAGAAAAAAATAATGATATTAGAAACTAGACAAACCACTAATAATAACACATGTAGGAGTAAAAATAACAACATCAATGCATCCTACGAAAAACAATCACATAAAAAATCATACAAAAGGCATGGATCCTGCAAACATGGGACACCCATAGTTTCACAAGACAATCATGGCTAGTAGGCCTGTAAAGAAGATCAAGTAATTATAAACAAGATAGGCATGATGCCACAAACATTAGACACCCACGGTGTCGGTATATGCACCCAAATATTACATAGTGTAAAATGTAAACATGAAACGTCTCCGATGATGACAAATTTACTTACATATAAGAATGAGATCCAGATCCCTCCCCCTCTCCTTTACATTTCCATCTTGGCCAATCTCAACTTCTTAGCCATACTCCTAGACCTTAATTTTTACTTGCAAGACCATTTTTGAGCCCATTTGCATTTTTTTATACGAAATTGTGAAACCAACCCTATGACAATAAGTTAAGTCCCGTCATCATTCAAATATAAAACACAAAACACATTTTTGAACAGTTTTTTTATTACAATTTTATTTTCTCCCAAATTACTTGGTAAATTTGGGTAAAAAGGATCATTGGAATGGTCTTGGATTTCTCCTTCCTTCTTGCTAAAAATAGTCGAGTTGAATTCTTCCCTTTTGGATGAGTCATATTTTCTTGACCGACTTGTGTTCTTGACTTCTTCTCTAGTAGCTTATAAAATGGAACTTTTGTTCGTATCAAGGTTGCGAAATTTTAAATTTTGAGACTTGTTATGTTTTTGGATTTTGGAGAGGTTTCTTGTATAGATATCTATTTCTCTATCTTCCAAAGATCTAAATAAATTCCTCCAAGTAATTTTTGACAAAAGGCCTTATTTATCTTGAACATCTTGTTGAATATTATTCAAGGAAAATTTTCTCTAAGGGTCATATCACCCCAAAAAATTACCCTTTCACCATCCCCTATCTTCCACTTACACCCTTTTAACAAGATATCCTAAGCCCAGTTCAAGGCTTTCCAAAAATATCCCTCAAAAGTAGGAGGAGAAAAAATAAGCTATCAAATATAGGATTATCCCAATATTTGTGTTTAAGGATTTTGTCCCAAACCCCTCCATCCCTAATCAATCTCCACCCCATTTTAGCTATAATATATTTATTCATCCACTCCTAGTCTCTAAGGCCCAAACCCCCAAGCCTTTTTGGTTTACACACATTTTACCATGTGACTAAAGGTATTTTTTTACTTCACATCCCACTCCATAGAAACCTTTTGAAATTTTTTCAAATTATCAACTACCTTCGTAGGAAGCTCAAATATGGACTTAATATACACCATATGACTTTGGATAGAAATTAAGTGAGTGATCTTTCTAACCCGAGAAAGAAAAGATCTTTTCCATCCTATTATTTTTTAACAAATATGTCAATTAGAAAATTCTAATCAATAACTTGGGGTTTATTTTTTCCAATAGGCATTCCCAAATAGATAGAGGGAAAATTATTGATATAAAATCCAAAATCTTAGCAATCTTATTACATCTTTTTTCCGAGTATTCAAGAAAAATATTGAGCTTTTCCTAAAATTGATTTTTTTATCCCTCACCTCTTCATATTCTTGAAGAAGATATTTAAAACTCCTTTCGTTTGAGACCGCGCTTCTCCCACTAAAATGGTATCATCAAAAATGTTGATGAATAACATTTTCACAATTTACTTGTAAGGGATATCCCAATGATTTTTCTTTCCTTGGTATCCATATTCAAATCCCTATTTAAAGACTATGCCATCAAAATAAAAAGGAAAGAATATATTTGATCTCCTTGTCTTAGCCCCCTATTACTTTGAAAGAATCCAAAAGGAGTTCCTTTTAATAAAACAAAAAACCTATTAGTATAAATACACATCCACACAAGGTTTATGAAATATTATTCAAATCCAAACTGGTTAAGAACCTTGTCTAAAATCCCATAATACTTTTTCATATGCTTTGGCCATATCAAGCTTAATCACCATAGATTATTTCTTACATTTCTTTATAGAGTGAATAGTTTCTTGTATTGTGACTATGCCATCTTGAATCTGTCTTCCAATAACAAAGCCCCTTACTAATGAAAAAAATAGTAGGGAGAATTAATTTTAGTCTTAACGCCATAATTTTGGTGTAAATTTTATACGAGAGACTAATAGGCCTAAATTTCTTAAATTCCATAGTATCATCTATTTTAGGAATCACGGAAATAAAAGTAAAATTTATCTCTCTAAGCATATTATTATTCATAAAAAATTCTTGAATTTCCTATAAACATTAACCTTAATTATTTCTTAGAAATTTTAGAAAAAGAAATTTGGGAACCCATCTCGGACTAGGAGATTTATTTGGTCTCATATTTTTAACAACAAAGTCAATATCCTCAAAGGTTGGAGTTTTAGTAAGCATCAAGTTATCATCTAGAGAGACCATCTATAGAATGCATTGTAAGAACATTTCTTCCTTATTATTATTTACAGGATTTTTAGAGGACAATAAGTCACTAAAAAAGGAGACCTCTTCATTTTGAATGGTTGTATCTTCTTCCACCACCGACCCATATTATTTCCTTATCTTACCTAATCTATTGAAGCCTCATATTTTGAGGGAAGTAAAATGAAGTAAATTAGGGTTTTTATCGCCTTCTTTCAGCCAAGTAATCATATACTTTTTCCTCCAAAAATTTTCCTCTTTAGCCAATATATAATGATACTCTGAAAGAAGATATTTTTCCTTCTCGGAATCCTCTATGTCCAAAACATAATCATATTTCTCTATCATGTCTTGAAAAATTAACATATCTCTCTCCACTTTTTCTTGGTATGATGATACAGCTCTTCGCAAGGTGTTCGGGATCCAGAGAAGCTTTACGAGATATGCGTTAAATCCCCGCATGCCCCGCTTAGCCCCCGTGCTTTGTTTTCCCTATTTTCCCTCTTTTCTTGCTTTTGGTCTTGATGTGAAACCGCCGCCACAGAACAGGCGGCGAGCTGCCGCCCGAGCGGCGGTCCCGTGCGCGTTTTCGAACACTCTTTTGACGCGACCCGCGTGAAATATCACGACTCACCAGCTTTTCTTGCCGACTTGAGCATGCATTAATGTTTTGGTCCCACAGAGCAGTGATTTATCTTTGTTTAATAGTGGGAGAGTTCAATTTGAACTTGCCTTCTAGTGTTTGTAAATGCTATAAATATGTAGCTTGTGCTGAGGAAAATGGCCACCATTTCCTTGCTAGATTCTTCTCATTTTTCAGTGGTTTGGTCTCATTAGCTTGCTTAGGATTGATAGTATAGTTCATTACATGTTTAGATAGTATTGTTCGGTGTTGGTAAGCTACATACCCATCTTGTGCGAACCCATGGTCTGGTTTGTTTTGGGCTTGAGTTCTTTGGTTTGGAGTCTTCATTCTTGAGCTTTAGTCTTCATACTCAGTCCTAGATTTATTTTATGAATCATTTTATCTTTAGCATGGATTAGAATTCTGAGTATTTAGTTATGCCTCACTGTACACCGACAACGATCCTGCTAGGAATCGTATAGGCCAAGCTCTGTTCTCTTGTGCCATCCCTCTCCTACTTGTACTTCGTTGTATTTCTCTGAAGCTGCTATTATTCATTGTTTGAGTACCTGTTGTTTATCATTTTGTTTTATCATTGCTGCAACAACCCTGCTAGGAATCGCATAGGCCAAGCCAGTTCACTTGCGCCATCCCTCTCCTACTTGTGCTTTGTGCCATTTTCACTTCAAAGTAATTGTCGTCCCAGTGCCTTCCCTTGCCGATGTTGCTATACTCCTACTCTTTCTGGATTCACGTGAACATGCAAGAACGAAGAGATCACTCTGAGGGGACAAGCTACAACACAACTGGATTTGCCTCTGCTCGAAAACTCCGAGGTTTAAATCTTTCAAAGTTTTAGTTATTATCAAATAAAGTAGTGAATCATTTTATTTCAGTTAAGCTCGCTTTCAATATTGCCAGGGAAGCTGTGGGGAATAATAGTTTCTGAGAAACTATGATTTGTTCCTCACTTCTGAGGTAGGATTGAAGGTTTTCAATTAATTTAATTAGCTTTCTTTTATTTAGATTCACACATCTGCACAGGTGAATAACCACACCGGGTTATCTCGCTTGTTTAGTTTTAGTATAAATTAGTTTAATAAGTTGTTTGTAATTATAATATTTCAATCGTGTATTTTGTTTAGATTAGTTTCCCTTTCAATAGTAGTATAAATTGTTATTTTCAGTTTAAGTTAATTTGGAGACTTCATAACTAGATTAAACACTTAAATTCTAGTTAGGAGGATTAATCACTAGGGAATTTATGCTACCCGCTCATAGCCTCTAAATCTCCCCTTTGTCATTTTAACTACCAGGAGATCACACTACCAGATCTTAGTCACTGATCCTCCCATGGTTAGCCATAAGAAAGTTGCTTGCCGATTCTCATCCTCGCTTGTAGCTTTTCTATCATAGAAAACTGACCATAATCCCGGCTGTGACTTCATCTAAGTCACCCGCATTTCAAACCACCGGCTGTCTCGGCACGACCTCGGGAGGTCGGGTACAGGGAAGGTCACTTGTCGATTATCATCCTCGCATGTCACTTTTCCATCGCACAAAATTGGTGAACCCGATGTCACTTTAGCATTCCATCGTTTCACCAACAAAATTGGTGAACCCGACGTGAACCAAACAATTCTTTCACCTTCTCTTTGAGAAGTTTCATCTTCTCTCTTCACCTTCGCTCCTTCCCATTATTCTGCGGGTATTCATATACCCCACGAATATGTCGGGATTCGATGCATACGGCGGACCCCTCTTGGGTCTTGAGGCATACTACGCCCAGCGAGAATAGGTCATCACCCTCACTCTCAATGTGGGGTGACAACTATTCAACTAATCGATTTGTCAACACAAACACCAAGGACTAGATATAACTTGTCCTTCCAAACGAGAGGGTTGGAGCAACTTGCTCAAACACAAACAGAGCCTTGAGCTCGAACAATATGACATTAAGCGGAGAATCTGCTTCATCTCCTCGGGTATTACTCGGACCACCTATTAGTAGACAATCAGATCCATACTCGGTTCTAGATGGCGAGTATTCAATACGTTATCCTAGGAGTGAACAACGCTCTCAGGCATGTACCCACCTATAGGAACTTTGCGAGATACAACCCGAGTTCTCTCCTCAAGAAAATTCCTCTATGCCATCGTATGGAAAATACTCTCGAGAGAAACTTGGCAGGATAGTGATCGAGTTCATGACGGGATATCACATGCCTCCACACCATGTTATACACAAATGCCACCAGGCACGATATCGTGACTTCACCAAATGAAGTCATTTCAACTCTAATAGAAAGGTTAGAGGATTAGAACTTGCCCAAGCAAGTCAAAATTCGAAATTCATACAAAAGCAGGGAGTTCGATCCTCCGCACCATCCTAGCCAAGTAGATCTCCTCACGGGAGTAGGCACGTTAGGTATGACTCCTCGGTATTCACAACAAGTGCCAACTAGACCCACTATCGCTATTGCTACTTCCTCCTGGTCAAGTGCTGAGCAATCCATTCTGGATAGTACCCTTCGTACTTAAACATGTACTCAAAATCACCACAAGGGGATATGTACTCATCCCCAGGCATGTTTACTCAAATACGAGGGATTGCCTTATGCCCCTGCTAACTTGCGTACGTTACGCGCCATATCAACAACCCGTTCCGCCACCTCCTCAACGGCAAGCACCATCGATGGTTGAGGCGTATGCGATAGGGACTTATTCGAGAATATTTAAAGGAACCCTTAGATTTCACCATACGAAGCGTCATGCTTCCAGAGACCTCTCCCGATTTTCCCAAGTTCAAGGGAGAGGAGATCCAAATGCGCATATCAAAGCTTACGCTACACCATTCAAGAATTACTCCCATGGGATGGGGTTGTTCTTTAAAATATTCCCAAAACACTTTGGAAGGCATTGCCCTCGATTGGTATTATAGAATACAGAGGCTTCCATACATTCATTCAAACAACTCGTGTCGAGTTCATCAAAGCCTTCGACATGAACAAACTATTGAGGACAGGAATCAGGGAGTTCTTACACATCAAGCAAGAACATAACGAGTCTATCGCCCACTTCATCCAAAGGTGGCGTACAATTCTTTATTCGTCGGCAAGTGCTCCAAACATGGATCAGATGGAACTATGTGATTTATTCCTTCATTCTCTCAGCAGAGAAGTGAAGGAAGAAGTCCAGAAGTTCCCACTAAGGACTTATGATGAAGTACTTGAGAGCGCTCTGCGAATTGATCAAGCAGCGATAGATAGTGGTCGTAAGACATATGGAGCAAACGGGAGGTTAATCACCTCCAGCCGAACACTACAACTTATCCTACTACAACGAATGCCGATCAAGGACCCAATATCCTTAATGAAAACCATGGGGTTACAACAGATGGATTCACTGATCAAGTCAAAGGACCAAATGTTGTGAACACCCCGGCACCTACTAACAATCAACGCAATAATAACTTCACTCCAGCTGATCAATATGGTGGATTCTAATCATCCTCCACAACAACAAATCCAGCCACAAGGCCTTGCTCGGGGCCCAGATGGATATCAAAACCAAAGCCAAAGGCCACAATCTCGAAATTTCAACTATAACAACCAACAGCCCAATCAGAACTTTGGGCCACAACAGGATTCAAACCGATGACCACGGAACTATAATCCCAATCTATATTGTGGTTTCCACAAAATCAGGGGTCATGATACTAGGACTTGCCATGACTACAATAAATTCATGCAACGCTTGCCAGAAGAACAAAAACAACTTTTCATAGATATGTTCTTGGCAGATCCTGTGTCACCAGCACCAAATACTTTTGCAGGGGTTTCCCCTCAAAATGCACCTCTCAAGATCTTCAATGATCCTTTCCCAAATCATTATAACAATAACAGGTTAGATCCAAATGGGAAAAACAAAGGTATCATAATAAGAAATAACAATCAAGACGCCTCAACTCCTGACAACTCTCGGTTGCTCCTAACCTAAGTTCAAATGGTAATACAAAAATCTTGGGATTAGTTGAGCTAGAGGTTGAGCATGAAATTAATGCAACAACTCGGACAAAGGAGTATGTTTCACAACCCCTACCCGATATTTTCTCCACACGAGATGAAGTTCCTACAAATGCTAAACCGGTAGGATCCTATGATTTAATATACGAGGTGGCAAAGACAAATAAAGATAAGTCAATTTCTGTGGAAACAGTCTCCACTAAAACCACAGCAGGAATTATGAAACTCTTGGAGAATGACGAACCGATCTTTCTCCCATTCGAACCTCAAGGAATGGGTAGTCTTCTCGGTATAGCATCTCTTCCCTCCGATGACCTAAATCTAGATATAAACATGATAGAATTAACAAACGAAGAAGGGCAATTTAAAATTGAAACGATGCCTATCAAAACCATCTCTAGGCACTACCCTATTCTAAAGTCTAGCTTCGACCCATGTGTGTCTAAAGCTAAGTTTCCCTATCCATGGGGCAAGACCTCATCATTAACACAATGCTCACTATGAGAGAGAAGGTCGAGCAACATAGTCATGCTCACCCACATGTCATCTCTCAAAAACATGACAAAGAGGTACGCGAATGCCTCTTTCAGAAAAATGTTTTTAATAATGGGACATATACACCTCTGGGCAAGGGTTGTAAGTTCAAACCTAGAATGGTAGGCCCTCATCAAGAAAATGAAAAATTTGAGGATAATGGTTCTCCGTTGTGTACTTCTAGGGGTGAAGAATTCGATATTCGTCAACTTTCTTCACCTTAGACATCATGACATATAGTTCCACCTGCATTTTCATATGTACATGGTTGCAGTTGCATTACATTAGTAATTTAGTTGGTTCATTTTGTTCACTCGTTTCATAAATATTGTAGTCCAGGAACTTACTCTTAAGTAATCTGTTACAAATTTCTAAAGATATTGGCAAAAATATTCAAATCACATCTCTTCAAACATCATCAAGTACTTTCAAATCTTCTCATCAAGTTTGTGAGACAAACATTGTGGAAACCATACCAAGACCTGCATACTTGGCTTTGCTCTTTCTTTCTACTAGGTAAAGTTGTCCTTGCCTACGGTCTGTTCTAGAAGCTTCTTGGTGTCACATCTATCCCTCTTAAAATCTCTTGGAACAAAAGGATATCCCAAAGTCATAGATCAGAAATGTCAAAATCAAATGAAATCAAAAGCGCCAAGCAAACAAAATATTTTATTTTACACACTTCTTTGCCCCATCAACCTTCGGTGATAAGCCCACATCTCTTACTAGTGATGTGAGGTTGGGAAAGGAAAGAAGTGCCCTTACTCGCTTGTATCTTGCCTTTGGTGACAAACCCATGCTTCTTACTAGTGGCGTGAGGCAAGGTGTGGGGGGTCCAGTCACACAAACTAACAAATCTTGGTATGCTAAAAACACAAGTCAAATTCTATTAAAAGAAGGCAAATATCCAAACATCCAAATTCCAAAGAGATCAAATCCTTAAAACCAGATTTTGTCAACCAGGTTGCCATTTATGAATCTAAGTCTAGATAAACTGAAAAGTAAGTGGCCTTCTAAGCTTGGTAGTAGTTCTGAGTAGGGTGGGTGTGTAGGTCCAAATTTGGTTCTTGTTCTTGTTTTGTATGTCTCTCATCATTCCACTCAAATCAAACTCATACAACTTGTGCCCTTCCCAATTCTTGGTGTTGAGCCCTCGCATCTTACTAGTTGCGTGGATTTGGGATTGGGGCAAGTTCATCTCTTTATCGCTATACATTCATCACGTTTTGCCAACATGAGAAGAAATCACAGACATTGTCTAAAGAGGCCAAAAGTTCAAAACTACAACATGTTTGTCATCACATATCAGCATTGCAAAAGCAAATAAAGTAAAAACATTCTGTTTAACATTTGTTATCACTTGTCATCCATTGCATACATTCTTAAAAGCATGTGAAAGTTGGCGGCATTTCGACACACGGGCATGTCAGGTATAGTCTCTAACTCCCCATTTTGGGACCGCCATACTCGGACCCAACGTTTTATGCCTCTTCATGGCTAAAACGCTTCTCCGAGGGGGCAATATGTACGTACCCAAAATTGTATGTACTGCACTGTCAGAAATTGGTTACAAATGCCCCGATGATGATACAGGTCTCTTCGCAAGGTGTTCGGGATCCAGAGAAGCTTTACGGATATGCGTTAACATCCCGCATGCCCCGCTTAGCCCCCGCGTGCTTTGTTTTCCCTATTTTTCCCTCTTTTCTTGGCTTTTGGTCTTCAGTGACGAAACCGCCGCCCTTCAGGGCGGCGGTCCTGAACTGCCATACTGAGCCGACGGCGGCGGTCTGTGCGCGTTTTCCAGAACGCTCTTTTGACGCGACCCGCGTGAAATATCACGACTCACCAGCTTTTCTTGCCGACTTGAGCATGCATTAATGTTTTTGGTCCCCTGAACAGTGATTTATCTTTGTTTAATAGTGGGAGAGTTCAATTTGAACTTGCCTTCTGGTGTTTGCAAATGCTATAAATATGTAGCTTGTGCTGAGGCAAATGGCCACCATTTCCTTGTTAGAGTCTTCTCATTTTTCAGTGGTTTGGTCTGTTAGCTTGCTTAGGATTGATAGTATAGTTCATTACATGTTTAGATAGTATTGTTCAGCTGTTGGTAAGCCACATACCCATCTTGTCAGTGCGATCTTTTGTTGTTTCACCCATGGTCTGGTTTGTTTTGGTCTTGGTTCTTTGGTTTGGAGTCTTCATTCTTGAGCTTTAGTCTTCAATACTCAGTCCTAGATTTATTTTATGAATCATTTTATCTTTAGCATGGATTAGAATTCTGAGTATTTAGTTATGCCTCATTGTACACCGACAACGATCCTGCTAGGAATCGTATAGGCCAAGCTCTGTTCTCTTGTGCCATCCCTCTCCTACTTGTACTTCGTTGTATTTCTCTTGAAGCTGCTATTATTCATTGTTTGAGTACCTGTTGTTTATCATTTTGTTTTATCATTGCTGCAAAAACCCTGCTTTAGGAATCGCATAGGCCAAGCCAGTTCACTTGCGCCATCCCTCTCCTACTTGTGCTTTGTGCCATTTTTACTTCAAAGTAATTGTCGTCCCAGTGCCTTCCCTTGCTGATGTTGCTATACTCCTACTCTTTCTGGATTCACGTGAACACGCAAGAACGAAGAGATCACTCTGAGGGGACAAGCTACACAATACACCGCTGGATTTGCCTCTGCTCGCGTAAACTTCAGGTTTAAATTTTAAAGTTATTATCAAATAAAGTAGTGAATCATTTTATTTCGAGTTAAGCTCGCTTTCAATATTGTCGGGAAGTTTGTGGGGAATAATAGTTTCTGAGAAACTATGATTTGTTCCTCACTTCTGAGGTAGGATTGAAGGTTTTCAATTAATTTAATTGGCTGTCTTTTATCTAGATTCACACATTTGCACAGGTGAATAACCACACCGGGTTATCTCGCTTGTTTAGTTTTAGTATAAATTAGTTTAATAAGTTGTTTGTAATTATAATATTTCAATCGTGTATTTTGTTTAGATTAGTTTCCCTTTCAATAGTAGTATAAATTGTTATTTTCAGTTTAAGTTAATTTGGAGACTTCATAACTAGATTAACACTTAAATTCTAGTTAGGAGGATTAATCACTAGGAATTTATGCTACCCGCTTCATAGCCTCTAAATCTCCCCTTTGTCATTTTAACTACCGGAGATCACACTACGGATCTTAGTCACCGATCCTCCCATGGTTAGCCATAAGAAAGTTGCTTGCTTTGATTCTCATCCTCGCTTGTAGCTTTTCTATCATAGAAAATGACCATAATCCCATTTGTGACTTCATCTAAGTCACCCGCATTTCAAACCACCGGCTCTCGGCACGACCTCGGGAGGTCGGGTACGGGAAGGTCACTTGTCGATTATCATCCTCGATGTCACTTTTCCATCGGGAGAAAAGTCCTCCTTGTGGGCTTATTTTCCAAAGAAAAAAATAGCTATTCTAGGAAAATTAGAAAGAAAACATCTTTCTTGATCCATTCCATAGTGATCAAAACTATCAAATCTAACCTAAATGATATAGCTTCCTAGTCTATTGTTTTTAGGTAAATTATCCCCTTGAGCTATACATCTCTATTATTAGCATAAATTTTGAAGATATTCCATACTTAGGGTCTCGGACCACAACTAGTCCCCCAAAACCCCTAGAATAACTAAAATAAATTACTTCCAAATACTTCCAAAAATTGTTCTTAATTTTCAAACAGCTTACTCTCACTCATTTTAGTCTCTTGAATAGCCAAAATTTCCATTCTATGTTTTTCTAAGATCCTTCGGTAGTCTACATTTTGAGGGATTATTCAAACCCCTAATATTCCATGATATAATATTCATTTATGGTTTTGTTTTTACCCTTCTAAAAATTTTGATCCAATCTTGTTTGAGTACCAAAATCTATATCCTTTTGAGTATTCTTTTTTCTTGATTCCTATCTTGTACGTATACATTTCTTTCTATCTAGAGTCTCAATGTTGATCGAATTATTTGTTTTATCATATTCTATCTAGATTTTCCTTGATTTCATTTCTTTTAAAAATCTTGTTAAAATATAAAAAAGATAGAATAGGTAATTGTATTTATTTTATTTTATTTTATTAGCTAGGAAGGAATTTAATGAATAAGAAAATTAAGTTTACTTTACTTTTACTTATGTTAGATTTATTTTTGTTATTTATTTAATGTTATGATTTAATGTGATTTAGAAGTCCAAATAAAAATAAATAAACCAAGTCATTAGAAATTCATGCTACCGGTTCTTATCCTTTGATTATTTATCAAGATACCCTTATCCTTACTCGCAAGTTGATGACCATACATGACCATTCCCATTATAACCCAACATCATAGGGGATTTTATAACCAATCATTCACCCACCATACATCAATCGATATCAAGGAGACGTAGATTTAGGATTACAACCGTTTGTTTTTAATCTAATTATTTCCCCACATATTGTTATCTATATTAGAAAATTAAACAAACAATTATCCATAGTTGATTATTTTTGTTCCAACCAAGAAAACCAAAATAGAAATCAAAACTTTAGTTTTCTCACCTTGTCCATCGTCTATAACTTTGAATGACACTCTTAGAGAGGAATAATTATATATGAATAGGCACTTTCTAAGACTCCTTCACTAGGTGAAGAATATTCGATTTAACTAGCATAGATCAAGAGTTATGTGTAATGATTATCCTTTTTGTATCATCCCATGCATAGAGATTGATTTGAGCCTTTTTTTTCCTCGATTTAATAAATTTTGTAATTACAATTTGATCAATTACTAGTTTTTCATCCTTTGAATCTCAAATTGTATTCATGCCCACCTATTCCATATTTACCATTTATACCTATCCATAGCCATCACATATTCCACATTTCATCTATCTCGGCCGACCTCAAGAAGTGATTGCACAGGAAACCCAGTCATTTTTCCTATGTAAAAATTTTGGTAAACCCAACGTGGCGTATTATTTTCTTCTCATTTTCATTTTAATCCCTTTCTATTGTTCCATGTTCTCCTCTTGCCATTATTATGTGGGTCCCCAAATATGTCATTTTAGGTTTGAATAAGGTTTTTCTAGGCGTCAAGGCTTATTATACTCATGTGAATGCTCAACAATCACCCTCTTTGTTTGGTTGGGATGATAACTATTCCCAAAACTCCCCTCTACCATGTGTCTCTTCCATCCAAACATCAAATCCTTCCTCCAATGTGAGGATTGAAGAGATTGATCAACCATTGGTTTATAAAGGCTTATAGGAAGAAATTTCTAGCTCCAACAACATGATGTTCACCAAAGATAAATTTTTCTACCCACAAGTCTTGAATAGGTTGAAAGTCAATATGTAATTTGATTCCACGCCATATTATTTGTGACCATATGATGAGATCTTGGTACAGGTTGGCCAAATAAATGTCCAACTTAAAACTAAAAATGAATCTTTAGATAGGTTACAAGTGTATACTGACACCCTTCTTCAAAACAACATTTATTCTACCCCACCAAAGTTAGAGAACGTACCATGAAAAGGAGAAAAAATAACTAAACAATTCATAAAGGGGTATCATACATCCCCTTCATAGAGTCATAATTATTATACACCCAAAAAAGGGGCTTAATCCTCACCAAATGATTTTATTTCCAAACTCGTGGGGGATTAGAGATATGGAGAGTTCACAAACCCCACCTCTAACCCATGTAATAGGGTATTATACCATCGAAAACAAAGGTTTCACCTATTTTACCAACACGCAACCAATACAAAAACACATGCAACAAGGTTATCTAGTTCATTTTAATCCGGGTGACCTTCTCAAGGTGGGTGAAAATTGGGAATGGGTCATCACCCATCCTATGCTTACCCTACCTAAGGAATTATTGGAAATGTCTTGCAATATTCTACCCCCAACAATACAAGTTTTCATAACCCAACACCCATAAATGCTTTTTCTAATATTTTTTCTCCCTACATGCATGTGTATTCAAAATTGGCACAACCATATTCCTATACATTTCCTAGCTCATTTATTCAAATCCAAGGAGCCTTGTACACTTCAGATAGCATTAATGCTACACCTTACTAAACATATTATTCTGTCCTATCCATCAAGTAACGTCCATTATATAGTCCTATGCGATGGGGACCTACGTCAAATATTTGAAAGAGCCCTCGACTTCATAATACAAAGTGTCATGCTTCCTCTCCCATTATTAGATCTTCCTAATTTAAATTAGAAGGATATCCTTATTCTCACATTAAATTCTATGCTACCACGATTAGAGAACTCTCACGGGACATGGTATTTTTTAAGAGCTTCCCAAAGACCCTTGAAGTTATCTCTTTAGATTGGTATTACCAGATCCTAGAAGCCTCCATATATTCTTGTAAGCAACTAATGTCCAATCACAATGGAATTTTATATGAATAAATTATTATGAATATGAATTAGGTAGTTCCTACACATTAAATAGGAACCAAAAAAATCTGTTACTCACTTCATATATAGATGGAATCATGTTCTTTATACCTCCACAATTGTATTGAATATGAACCAAATAGAACTCTATGATCTATTCCTTCACTCATTTAATCGAGAAACCAAATAGGAGGTACAAAAATTCCTCTTCCATACATACGAGGAAGTACTAGAAGGTGATCTTTGCATTTATCAAATATATATCAATAACAGATGTAATATTTATGTTCCTAATGGGAATTTGGTACTTCATAATCAAAACAACATAAGTTATCAAAACAACAGAACTAATAACCAAGGGCCAAAATTATTGAATCATAATTATGGTGCTACCATAGATGGTGTTACCGACCAAGAAAATAATCCTAATGTTACAAAAACTAGTAACATAAACATTAATAACAACAACATGAGAAATCAAAGGAATTCTAACTCTATCCCCTCTATTAACATAGTTGATTTCAAGCATCCTCCACCTCGAAAAACCAAGGCCAAGGCCAGAATGAAATCCATAACTCTATTCAAGGGGAAATAATTTACATGTATAACAATCAACCCCGAATAACACTTAAGGGTTCAACCAATAGCAAAATCAAAACCAAAGGCCAAGATATTACAATCCCAATTTATATTAAATATTTCACCATGATATTGGTCATGATTTTTGTACTTTTGGAGAGTGTATAAGTTTATTTAGAGACTCCTAAAATACCAACATTATTTATTCATATACATGTTCCTAGGGAACCTTGAGGGTCCCCTGCAATCTAGTTACACAGACCTTTTACACCTCAAAATGAAAACTTGGATATTTATTAGGATCCATTCCCTAAACACCCTAAAGATGAGAAAGTAAATCCTCAAAATTTGAACATGGGTATTCCTATTAGAACCCATGAAAATGAAGCATTAACTTCGAGAATCCCCAATTTAGAACAAAGGCACAATACAAAGATTGTGGGATTTGTTTAGTTGGAAACTAAACCAAAGGTCAATACCACTATTAGAATAAAATAGTATGCTTCACAACCCCTCCCCACTTATTATTTATCACAATATGATACTCATGTAGTTCCTAAACCCGTAGGACCATATGACTTGATAGTCGATTTAGCCAATACCTTTTCTCAAACAACCACTTTTTACTCTTCAAACTAGTGAATTTTTATTTTTACTAACACATTTAATAGAATTAATGATTTTTTGAATTGAACACTCAACATATTTAACCATGCACAAGAGATTTGTATAACTTAATTTATTTTATACTAATCCAAATACATTAATTGCAACATGAGCTTATTTATAATAGCATTAAATTAAAATTCAAATCCAATCGGATAACATATGACAACCATGTGTAAGTTTGATATCATACAAATCCTACTTGATCCCCCTCAAACACTCTTTATGAGCCAATACACCCAGTGTATCATTTGGTTAAGCCTTATTACAAGTTGAGAACTTGTGATGTCTTTTAGCATCCTTTAGAAAGCTACCATTGTAACCATCGTCTGAATCTCAACACTGTAACAAAAGACTTGGTGAATAGAAAATGTATCCAGTTACATGCGTTACTATGGCAATATTTATTTGGTGTTGTGCTAGCAAGATGGATCCCAAAACATCACATCTATCTTAGGGAAATTTTCTTCCATTCGCCTTACAATATATTCTTGTCATAGCCATCATGATTCGGTTCGATTGTTTACGTATAGATTCTTATTAATATTCTTAATTATTCATTAATTTATAAATCCAATCACTGAATCCATAATCAACTCATCTTTCCATTTGGATCATGTGACTCATGTCGAAACTACTTCAAAATATCGTCCATGTAATGATCTAAATCATTACATGTCTGCCTCTCTTCCTGTAGCCAACCCAAGCTAGTTTAGGCATGACACACATGATCCAAATACCATGGTGTTTTTCCTACCTTTTAGTACTTAGTTTTCATAAGAAAGGCTCATTTAGTTAATTACCTACCATTTACTAATGTTTCAGGCAACAATTGTGAGTTATCACCAATAGTGGATATCTACTTTACAAGTAATGCGTATGGGTCACTGCGGCCTCCATATTATCAATTAATTAACAATTGATTAATCAATTCTCTTATATTCTTAATACTTAGTTTAATGTATTACAATACATAAGGACATAACTTAAATCTTTAAGGTGAGGTAAACACATTTAATGCTTTAGTATGTTCATATCATAAGTATAATAATGTGCTACCTAAAGCTAATGTACATCATGTCATAAAACTCATAATGAAAATTCCCAATTGTAAATTTTTAATATCCATAGTTATATGTTTATATTTTAATTCAACCTTTCATCTTTATAGTTTATCTTACCACATTGTCAAACATATACTAGTTTATGTTGTTATATCAAAACAATATCTTTACTAACCCATTAACAATCATGTTGAGAAGCTTGGCATTACTACACTTT
Organism: Taxus wallichiana var. yunnanensis; assembly: GCA_018340775.1. Lineage (NCBI taxonomy): Eukaryota > Viridiplantae > Streptophyta > Pinopsida > Cupressales > Taxaceae > Taxus > Taxus wallichiana. The sequence goes on from CM031236.1 coordinate 306,645,979, forward strand.
ACATTAACAAGGTATGTTGATAAAACAATAGAAATAATATACATATTGCAAAGGTTTACTTCTTATTTAAAATACATAATGATAATGAAATCGGTTTGCACACACACAAATGTTATATTACCTTAATATAAAATAAGAAGCAACATTCATCTGCATATTCATACTATTTATTGTTTGTATAACATTTGTTTAGATTAATTATATTCAATCTACATATCAGGGTTTGGTTTATAAGTAACCCAATTGACTCACATAATACAAATTCAGTACCTAAATTTCAGCTATTATGTATTCATTTCTACGTAATTGATGGTCTTTAAGTTTATACAATTTTTTTGCTTATGGAACAGTTTGTACCATATAAGGTTACTCTTATTCACAAAGTACTTATTTTACATCCAACAGAGACTGTAGATAATTCTATTTACATTAGGTTTAAGACCTCTTGTGGTTCTTAAGGATTCTTCCACTTTTATTGAATAACAATAAGTTCCTTCATTCATAAGAATAGATACACAATGCAATACTAATCATCCCTTCTTTTATCAACTTTGAAAATTTTCCCCCAATCCTATAAATTAGAGAAAACACCACATACATACATGGTTAGCTCTTTTGGAATTGGCATGGAAATACATTTCTCCGTCTAATTACTTCAATACAAGGTAAAATAATATTATTAGACTTGTTAATGATTTCCTATGCAAGAAATCTAACTCGAGTTGCAAAATGCTTAACAAGATCATTTCATTTCCTGTAGTTAGACATCCATCTACTTTATAACACAAAAACATCAAAACAAAGGTATAGCCTTTATCTATGTTATCTTCCTTTTCAATCAAACTTTTAAAGTAACCTTTTTCATCACTATCTCAACATATTTGTATTAAAACTGAACAAGAGTGGTTCATAAAAGTATTTATATACAAATTTATAAGCAAGCACAAGGATATGTTCAAACAAGATTAAGACAGTTAATTAGATTATGATTTTCTCAAAACAACCCTGAAGGGGGAGGATCTACACTATCTCATCATGCCACCTTGTAAAGAACTGAATCAATACATTATAATTTATTAATCAAATTAAAGACCCATTATCCCCTTATATATATATATATATATATATACATGTTCCATGATTGGTTGGATATACATTACCAAATAACTAGGTGTAATAGGTCTATGGAAGTAACAAATCATTGTCTACTCCGTAAGAACAATGGTCAACTCATAACTAGTTATTATCCACATATCTACCCATTACTAGTTTAGAATGATTTTCTATTATGCTCGGTTTATGTTACTCATTTCTTTAATTTTTTATGCTACTGACCTCATCTAAGAATGGTGAAGAATGCTTAATCCATTATTTACATGGTCCAATTTTTTTAGAAGTAAGATACAACCTTCCATCATGTCAGTGATAATTATCACTTAGCCCCGCAAAGATGACAACATCGTAAGGTTAACTAATAGTTGGGTACAAAATGAACCCTTGTCAATATATAGGTGAAGTGACTTCAATATCTTGTCTCTATTTCATTGACCCTTCCTCGACATGCTAACCTAGGGATAGTTAAACTCAAACCGAGAGAATCCCTTTTTATTTATTTTATAAAATTGACCTAGGAAACAACATACCCCTAGAATCATGAGCTTACGGGCTCAATCTACCTTATGTTATGGAACAAATTTATCTAGGTACTATCGGTAAGAACTGTACATGATTCTCAAACCCTTACAAATTCCTTTATATAAATGGAACATGTATTATAATGCACATGTTTTTAAAAATAAAGGAGCTTAAACATTAACCCATTCAAGGATCTATCAACACCCAAGACTTCGAATAATCCAATAATGATAATAACCAGAAAGTATATGACATACACGGGGTAACCGTCATGCCAAAATTTCACACAATAACTTAAATACGAACTAAATTCACACAATAATTTAAATGCGAAACCAGATTCACACAATAACTTAGATATAGGATCAGATGATATTCCTTTATTTTATAGTGAAATAACTAGAAGAAGAAATATATAACCATGCCTCATTGTATGCCTTGTTGTGTTGACACTTCCCAATAAAGTTTATTTTCAACTATTCAACATTCAACTATTGATCATTACATCACTCTTAGGCACTTGATTGAAAAGGTATGGGACACCCAAGGGGATGAAGCTTTTTTGTTTTGTTGATTTTAAGAAAGCCTTCGACATAGTTCGTAGAGACAAACTTAGGAACATGATGGAGGAACTTTAGATTCTAGATGATCTCGGAGCGGTAGTACATAGACTCTATGAGTAGATCGGAGATAAAATAAGAACAAGAGAAGGTATGTATGAATGTTTTGGTAGTGACATTGGGGTCAAACAATATTTCCTCTTTCTCCCACTTTATTTGGTTTATACATTGATAATCTTGAAGAATGGCTACGTAAAACCAAAGGAGGGGGTGTTCATTGGCCGAGTATGTGGTGAAGTTACTTTTATATGCCGATGATCTTATCTTAATTTCAAAAACAACTCAAGGTTTAAGGGAGCATATAAAATCTTTAGAATTCTTTTGTCGGGAAGTCGGGATGCAAGTGAACACTAGAAAAACAAAAATCATGATTTTTTCTCTATAAAGAAAAGAGAGGCAATTTAACTTTCTGTTTGAGGGGGTAATTTGGAAATTGTTACGAATATAAATATCTTAGGGTTGATTTACACAATGAGATGAGATGGGATACTTGTAGAGAAAAAGGATGCGGTAGGTTGGAAAGCATCTTACCTACTTTAGAATAGGTGTAGGAAAGCTAAGCTCGAGGACTAAAAAGTAAGAAAACCCTTTTTTTTTTGTTGGTTACTCTAGTTTCTCTTTGCGATTGCAAGGTTTAGGGAATTAGCATGTCAAATCATGGATGGTAGAAATTAGAAAGAATCTAGAAACATCTAATCACAAGCACTCTTAAATTTAAATCAATAGTTCCTTATGAGATCTTGTTAGCTAAAGTGGATACCTTCCCGATGGAAGCATCGGTAATAATGTGGCTGATAAGATATTTGAAAAATTTGAAAGAATGGACGATCTTCACCGCCCAAAAATATTACAAAGGATAATCTAGAGTATAGAAAGAAAACTTGGATGAAATAGAACAAAAATGGATGAACAAATGGGGCATCAATTTTTAGGAGAGTCCTAACAAGAATAGGAAATAAAAACTTATGTGATGGATAAGTTTAGGACTACCATGTGGACAAAATAGATGGGTCGTAAGAAATTTAAATATATCAAAGATTTCAACCCCACTTGGAAGCATGATGAAAAAGCTTACCTGGGAGTAGTTATCAAAGGTAAGGAAAATATTTTAGTGGCTCAATTGAGGACCAGATCACATCATCTTCGTTGTGAAACCGGTAGATGGACTATTCCAAAAGAGGATTGGGAAAGGATAATTTGTCTTTTTTACAGCAAAGGGGTTGTTGAAACGGAATGGAATTTCATTATGGAGTGTTCAACATATAATGATATCCATATCTAGTATGAAATTGAATTAAAATTGGACAACTTAAATGATTTATTTATAGAAACAAAACTTTAAAATATCATTAGTTTAGTGCTCAAGATTCATAGTAAGAGAGTTGATATGGCAAAGAGTCTGAATATTGCTTAATGTATCGGTTTCATTTGGTCCCATAGACTCTTCAGTCTCGTGGACGTCATTAAAATATTTCATTTCATTTCAAACCACACCTCATTGGCTCAATAGAAACTAGAGCCATGCTCACCAAGTCGAGCTCATATTTAAAGGCCTCCAATTCCCATAATAAAAACACCCTTTTAAAGTAGACAATTTTAAATACCAAGACTTGTAAAAATATCTTTTGAATTCCTCAAATAATACATTAAGACTACATACATCGATTTAGAAGAGAAAGAACTCAAATGTTGGAGAGCTCGAGTTCAAACAGAGTGAAAATGGTATGCATCGAATTAACCTAGTAGCTTCTCAAGGAAGCTTCAAGTTTCCCTATGCAATTAATGTCATTAAAAGCCCCAAGTGCCATGTGGTGTCTTCATGATCCTCACCACCACCACATTTTCCCGCTAATATCTTCATCAACTTAACTTCATTAAACTTACATGTCAACTTTGATATTCATTACCCTCTTTCATTGATTGCATGATTGGTCGACTAAATCTATTGGGTTAAAGATTAGGATGACTAAGTTTGCATGGGGTTGTGAATCAACCAACTTAATAATTTAGCAGTCATGATTAAGTCAAATTTCTTTTGGTGGGTCGAAAACCTAATATTTTAAGGTCATAATGTTCCTTATTTATTTTCCCTACCTAGGTCGATAAATGAACAACAATCATCAAGGCATAACCCTAACATAAGGTTGGCGGCTATGATATAACACAATTTCATATAAGTGATCAATCAACAATGCGTCCTTAGCATATTTTGTGTCTTTTACCTTTATAGATCATGTCAAGGGTTGGGTGAAATGACCCTTTTGTCCAATATATATAACCTTAATATATAAAAATCAAACATTCAAATGGAAATGGGGTGTATAATCAGGACCCACAGTTTCCTTACAATTAAGACTCACAAGTTTATAGTTGGGTTCCTCATAACCCAGATTACATAATAGATCTAACAATATTTGTTATTCAAATTATATTATAATCTCATACCATTGGAGTAGAGTAGTGACCTCTTATCATTTAATCAGTCAATACATTATCAATAATATTCAACAATGCATTAAAATATTACTTCTAGCTAGGTAAGTAACCCAAAACATCATTCATAACATGGTGCACAATAATGTCTATTACAAGTACTATAACCATTAAAATGAAACAAGAATAATTCCTAAGCTCCACATGATTTACTGAACGCTTGAAACAAGAATTTTTGTGTGGTTGTGCATGCAACTATGTGTAAGTTTGTGTATCCTTTTCAAGGTATACACATGTATGTGTAGCTGCATACCAAGCTACACAACAATGTAGGTTACCCAACCTTCATAAATCATTTTCCAGTTCATTACTTATCCTCCAATAGAATACGTTATAACTGCGGGTGTGAAATTTTCCTATATTTCATTTCTCTATTTGTTATATAATTATTTAGCCTTTCATTCCACCTTACTATACACATTAGGTCTTGGTCTTTTGGGCCATGCCACACCTCCACTCGAGGCTCAAGTTAATCACATTGACTTTGACATACATCCTATACATTAAAATGACAGATACATTAGGTATATATTTGACATAAGAAATATGCCTTCTGATGTACAAATATCTTGAGAGGAGATCTTCAATTATACTTACAATTATGGGTTTCAAAAAAATATGTTAAAATATCCATGATCCAAAATGGGGGTGTGATGAACATAGTCCCCTTATCCTTCCTACATTAATTAGGGTACAAAAATGCAACTATACTTCTACCATAATTATTTAATGAGGTTATAATAATCTCTAATCCACTTCGATTGGAACCATAATCCTTCCTATGTCCCTTGGTCCAAAAACCATTTTAACCAAATTTTATATTATATATAGGGAAAAAATTATAACATGTTATTTGGAAGGTTATGGATTCATTGGATTTAGGACACTTCTTCCACCTTGTTCCAATATATTAGGTTCCTTCATTTAAGGGAGGTACATGTTTCTTAAGAAGATCCTAAACCTTTTGATATACGTTTGGAAATCCTCAAAATAAACATGTAGTTCATTCTGAATTTGAGTTCACTAAAAACAAGCTAAAAAAACCACCCCCTTTAAAGGAATTGGTTGGAACCACAAAGTGGGTTCCAAAATCTGAGGTTCATATACCAAAAGTAATTGAAACTACAAAAAGGGTGACAATAAAATTACCTTGGTAGAAATCATGTCCATGAAAACAATGGCAATGATTGTAAATATCTTATAAAATTATTCTCTAATAACTCTTCATTTTGATTTGTAAGGTATCAATGATATTCTCAGCCTTTCCTTTCTCCCTATTGATGATCTTATATATACATGCATGGTATAAGTATAATATATTCAAGAGGAACCTTCCACAGATGTTGTAAGCTCTATTTTACCTGCTGATTATTGGACACTTCATTATGATAGATCCAAGTTCCATTCTAGTATAGGTGCAGGGGTGATCTTAACTTCTTCAGTAGGAAAGATCATTCCCTTTTCTTTTAAACTGGACTTTGAATGCACCAATAATGGGGAAGATTATGAATCTTTACTTCTTATCCTCACTGTCACTAAGAGGATAGAGGTCAAAAATATTAGAGTCCTAGGAGATTTGAAACTGGTAGCCAATCAAGTTTCCAATGTTTACAAAACTAGAGCATAACGCCTCCAACTTTACAAGGCTATTGTGTTTGAGATGAGAAAAATATGTTACTTATCTCCATTAAATTAATCCCTAGGGATATGAACCAAATAGCTAACTCTATGGCCTCCTTTTCTTCCATCTTTTTCCCACATGTAAATTTAATATAGACCAAGTTTGTTGTATCCATGAGATGTGAACCCTTAGTGTAAAAAATTCTAAGTGCAACCATACTCATGTACATAGAAAATAAGGGTGATCTCATTACCATGGACTATGCTGATAATGAAAAGGAAATTGAGGATTTCTTGCAAACGTAGAATGATCTCCCTCCTACTCACCATAAGAAAGGATTTTCTCTCATTCCCCATCCTTCATCTTAATTCATAGTAAGATCTAGAACAATTTTCCCTCACAAGACTTTGAATTATATGAGACAGAGGAAGAACCTCTCAAAATCCCCCTTGATCCTCTATAGTTTGAATAAGTAAATGATTATTTGATAGAAGACATTATCAATATCAATATCGTAATAGAAAAGAATCCCACAATTTTTAAGCTCGGTTCTTCACTATCCATGGAGGAAGTATATGATCATACTAAGGTCATCAAAGACCACTCTTGGGATTTCTCATTCACCTATAAGGATATGTAAAGAGTTAACCCTACTTGTGGTAATTCAAAATTTAGTACCCAAACCCGATGCCAAACCCATCAAACATAAGTTAATACCAATGAATCCTAAATTGACTATAATGTTCAAACATGAGGTAATAAAACTCCTCCTATAAGTATGTTTTATAAAGATATTGAACTACTCTATGTGGTTTTCTAACATTTTCTTGATCCTTAATAAAAATGGTAGATCCAAATATGTATCATCCTTAGGGATATTAATAAGGCTTGTCTAAAATATGGTTGCACATTACCATCTATAGATAACATTATTAATGTGGCTACTAGGTATGAATTATTTTCAATTATGGACGGATTTTTGGAATAAAAGTGGATAAGGATCTCCAAGGAAGATCATACCTAAATGACCTTTACGACATCCTTGGGAACCTTTTGTTACATAGTAATGCCTTTTAGTTTGAAAATATTTTACACTACTTACCAGAGGGCAATGACTTATATATTCCTTGACCTCATCCATAAAATCATCAAAACCTTTGTAGATGACATGTTAGAAAATTTTAAAAGAGGGGTGATCATCCTGAAGCCCTCCATATCATTCTCTCTTTCTTAATTGAATATGGTGTCACCTTGAACCATGAGAAGTATATCTTTGGAGTTACGGAAGGGAATCTCCTAGGTTACATCATCTCCTCCAAAAATATCAATGGTAACCCCACAAAAATCACATAATCCTTGAAATTACCCCACCTACAAACGAGTCCAACATCAAATATTTATTGGGAAAACATGGGGTGATCCAAAGGTTTTATCTAAGTCTCACCTATGTTATACACCCTATTAATTGTCTTCTAAAGAAAATAATATTACAATACATATACAAAAGAATTCCACAATGCATTTGAATTGGTAAAACTCTTCCTTCTTTCCCCAAATCTCTCATGTCACCTAAGTTTAATTGTCCTTTAATTCTCTATTCTAGAGCCACTAATGTGTCTATTGCATGTATGTCTCGAACAAGAATGTGATGATGGTTGTGAACATGTTATTTATTTCATTAGTCATGTCCTTCTTGATTATGAAACTAGGTACACTCAAATGGAGGAGTTCCTTGTCATTGTTTTCATAACTAAGTGATTGAGGTACTACATGGTCAAGTAGGAGATAAGATTAATTTTCAAATCTGGGTTGTTACAAAACTTCCTAGCTCAAACAACCTTATTTCAGAAATTTGGTAGGTTCATAACACTCATGAACGGATTTCAACTTATATACATAAATCAAAATTCGGTCAAGGTGAAAATCATTTCTAATTGGCTAGGCTGACAATACCTTAGATTCTAGTGATCATGTCAAACTAGAATTCCCGATGAGTGCATTTATTACATAAAAACCCCACATTATCATCATTCCCATGGTATTCTAACATATTGAACTATATTGTAAACCAAACTTACCCATAAAGGTCTAACTCGCAACAAAGATGAAGACTCCGTGTTATAACCACTAAGTATGTCATCATAGAATAATTCCTATATCAAAAGGCATTTGATTGCTTATTACTTAGATGTGTGGATGAATAGGAGAAAAATATCCTTTTGAATCCCATAACGGAGTTTGTGGTAGATATAATGGAAAACATTTGACTGCTCAAAATATTCATTTGATGGGATATTTTTGGCCCAATATCAAGCCCGATGTTGTAGAATATATGTGTTGATTCCAAAATTTCAATAATTTTCACACGCTATACAAATATTATCTCAAGATATAAAAATCATATTTATGTTGTGGCCTTTCTCTATATGGGGCTTGGACTTAATAGGAAAATCCTCTTCCACTTCTACTGATGGTCATAATTTTATTATTACAATGACCAAATATTTTACAAAATGGGTTGAGGCGATGATCCTACATGGTACCCAAGTCTATGATAGCCGAATTCATACTCAAAAATATTATTTGTGGGTATGACATCCCATAAGTCATTATATTTTATAATGGGTCATCATTCAAAAATGACGAGGTATGGGACCTATGTAAAATGTTTACAATCCCTCATCACACTACCTCTTTATATTATCCTCAAACTAGTCGTCGGACCTATGCTACGAATAAGATGTTAAAATCCATCCTCCTCAAAAAAATCAAGGAAAACAAAAGGGATTGGTATTAAAAATAATTTCCCAACCTTATGGGAATATAGGAATTCCATTTGTACACCGAAAGGCAAACTCCATTCTCCCCAATTTTTTTTGGAAGTTGTTCTACCTTTAGAGGTGGAACTCCATATTCTTTTATGTCCTTAAAGGGTATATTGGATGAAGATGAATCAATAAATTTAGGCTTAATTAACTAAGAAAGATTGGATGAAAAAATAATCATATTTGAGTAATATCACAAGTTCTATATAGAAAGAATGTATTGATATTATAAAAAGAAATTTTACTAACACCCAATCCAAGTGGGTAGTTGTACATCTTAAAATCGAACATGATCTTACGCACACATGACCTCTTGAGGTTGTGTCGAGATAGCCACAATATGATGGATATATGGCTATGTGATAGGCTAAATAAGGAAGATAGGAGGAATATACAAAAATGGGTGACAATGGCTAACAATTGATCAAATCAATCTAATGTCTTCTACAAGAACCATGGAAATTTTATCATCTATGGAAATGAATTCCTCTCTAACTGGGTGGGTGAAATGGAATGGTTGAGGAGAATGGACACATGAAGAATTCTATCGATATCAGTGTCACCAAACACTCTCTGAACTAGATGCAAAATACGTGGGAATTGTCTTGTGTTTGCCTCGTTCGCATATCCTCCACACAAGGTCATAGAGGTGTGGGAGGAAAAAGGTGGGTAAGACGAATGGGTGAATATTGGAATCTAATCTCAACCAGGATGACTATGCTAGAAAACATAAACACTATTTGCTTCCACGTTCGAGCTATTAATTGTGAGATAATGATGGGTGGAAGCGGTGCAAATCTAAAAAAATAAGGTTTTGAGGCTCGTGTCAATATCTATAAATAGTTTAACTATGTTTGGTTTTGGTACTCGGGATTACACACTAAATATTTATGTTTTCTAGGACCTTGGATGGTCATATGGATGAGTGAACTATTAAACTAAGGAAGCAATCAAACTTGTAAAGTGTCCGTCAAATCGGGAAAAGGTTGATGTTTAAACCTGGGCCAACTAAGAACGTGTGGGGAATTATATTACTCTTTGTCTAATTAGTCTATGTGCCTAATCAACAAACAAAATCAATTAGATAAATTAAAACAAGGAAATAAATCTATCTATTTATTTTTGTGTTTTTTCAATTATTTAACAAAAGGGAATGAAAACAAATAAAACGATTAACTAATTTAATCTAATGTTTTTTTATTGTTAGTGTTTTCTAGAAAATAGAAGAAATATGCACAGACAATTAAAACTTCTTCTAATTAATTAAAATTGCTTCTACACTAAAATTAATAGAACTAAACAAGAAAACAACCTGGATGTGGATATTTCCTATGTAGAGTGGATCTAATCTATTCTAATAAAATAGAACTTTTCCAATTTGTACTTTTGGATATACAAATTCCTTTGTTATTACCTCAGAGTCATGGGAAGAATGAAAATATTATCAGAAGTAATTCTTCCCTGAAACTTCCCCGATAAAATATAAGGATCTATGGAAGCTTACAAAAATGAAGGGAAATTACAACTAACACTAAACAAGTGTAGAAGCCTCTTCTAGAAAAACTTCCTGTGCAAACCCATAAGGATAGGAAGGGAAGCAACTTTCAATAGAAGATATTTTTGTAAATAAAGAAAAGTTATAATAATTGTACTTCTTTGAATTAATATACTCTAACAGATTATGGAATAAGATCTACTTAAACAAAGAAAACTTTAAGAATCCAAATGCATCCCCAACCTATAAACATAGAACTGTGATAATCCCAATGTTTGTTTAGCTTTATTATCCCCTTAGCTTCTTTTCCAATTTGGTGTTCAAACGAATCCAAGGAATTTTGTTGGCTTGTGTGGAAGAAATGATGAAGAGGTACTAGAGTTGGAATGGCTTGCAAGCAATCTAGTAGTAATGCATGAAATTGAATAACAAGGTAAGAAATATGTGTTTGTTTGTGTATTTCTTGGTAGGATTATAGGAAGCATAACAATGTAATTAAAAACAATAATCTTTAGCCAATGCTCCCAAAGATAAGCTTGGATCTTATTTGGAAAAGAAAATAAATTGTCTAAGCCATTTGGCAGCCAAGAAATGCCACCTCTCTCATGGGAGTGGCAGTTCACTCACTAATAATAGTAAGTTAGGAGGGAAAGGATTACACACATCTAATGAGCTCAAGAATATCCAATTTAGATAAGAAATGTGTGATAAATATGAATTGGAAGAATGTAACATGCGTTAAAAATCATGTTAGAAAGTCTTGTTCAAATGCACACAACCGTTGTGTCTGTAGATAGAGTGGCGGTTGTGCAACACACTTTGAGGGTAGAATGATGATTACATAACCATCGGGATGGTTTCATAACCACCGGTGTGGTTCTATGACTTAAAGTTGGAAAGCTAAGGAAAAGACTACAAGATGATAAAGGAAAATGGGAAAAACATGGAAATGGACAAGAGAAGCATTTTAGGCTACAAATATAAACTACAAATGATAAATCAGAATCAAACACCATTAGAAATATATTTACTCATCATTGGGGATTTTGAACCATTCTCGACAATGTAACATGTGCAAAATTGGGTGCATACATATTGCCCCCTTGGAGAAGCATTTTATCCATGAAGAGACGTAAAACGTAGAGTCCGAGTATGGTGTTCCTAAATGGGAGGGTTAGAAATTATACCTAATACATTCGTTTTTGAAATGATGCCCATCCAAGCTTCATGCTACTTGCAAGAATTAAATGAGAATCAAGTGTAGATATAATGTATAATTAACAAAACACACTAAAGTAAAATGAAAAGAGGACTTACCATGTTTGCGGGGATAGAAAACATACCTATGCCAACACTCTAACCCTACAAAACACACACACTCAAAATAGAGTTAAAACATGCTATATATAACCAAAATTACTATTTCTACAAATCATTTTCACTCACCCACTTAGATATTTTTGAGCTCGGGATCACCCAAGATGGTTTCGAGAAAAGTAAAGTTGAAACAATGAGTACTCCGATGTGATGGCAGCCCAACCAGCGGGAGGAGCAGCGCTCACAAACGGGTGAGTTATCTACATTTATTCATTTCTACCCTAAAACATATAAAATGTGAAAAATTCAACGTAGGGGGATATTTTTAACAATTTTATAGTCAAAATGTCCACAAGGGGGTGCCTAGTAGGATTTGTAATTTTTTTGCTAAAAATGGTCATTTTTGTATTTTTTTGCATTTGTGGGGCCTTAGGGTATGGCATGTATTTCATGCATAGAACGCCACGGAGATTGCACAACTACCACTCTACACAAAGAGGAAGTTTCAAAACCTTCACATTGGTTACCCAACTATCAAAGGAGGAAACAAAAATGTGAGATTTTCATAGTGGTTATGCAACCGCTGCTCTACACACAAAGGTGGTTACGCAACCACCTCTCTGCATAGAGAAGAGGTTACGTAATTACCAAGGAAGAACCTAGATTTGACAAAGTATGGCAAAAAAATTGTTTTTAAATGTTTCTATGATGTTTTTGGTGAGCTTATTATGCATTTTTATGATTCTAACTTTCTCTTTTTTATGTTTATAAATGTAGGGCCCATATATCATATGGATTAGAGCTTGGGAGTGCAACTGGTTTCCTCTCGATTTTGGACGCTCTTACTCATGATGAGAGGGATACACTACACAGGGCCAGGATATGGAGAATATCCTAGACATAACTACTTACACTGTCTAATTATTTTCTAGAAGATACACTGCGTTATTGGGATGCAAATCTAAACACTTTTTTGGCTTCCTAGATTCAGAGGGGAGTGGACCATCAATCTTGAGGATGTCTACAGGTAGGAGGTTGACTTTATCTAGTACTAATTCTATGGTACAGTCACAACAACGGACCACATATATGGCAGACGCGTTGGCACCTAATACTTGTGCCAAGCAGGGCATGAGGTTATTGTCAGGTTCCTCCACTCTTATACCTACTTTGTGCAAGGCCATCATTAGCATTTTAGCTTCACATTTGGTTAGGAATAAGGGCAAGATATGTTACTTTATTGTTGGTCCCCGATCATTCAAATCATTGAGCAGCATGGTCGTACATTTTTATGGGGAATAAAAATATTGGGTGCTACCTACCATGATCTTTATAGGGTTGTTAGATTGGGAAGAAATCCCTTAGTCATCCTACACTTTTATGGGTTGGGTCTATGATAGGATGATCCCCTATCAAATGGGTGTTAAGATAGCATATCTCGGGACTATTAGGGTAGCGATATGGATAGTCATGGTCCCCCTAAAGGGCGTCATCAATTAGTTTCCATACTCTCTATAGATGATATGGTTGCATGGATGTAACAAGACATGGCCAACCTATGGAGTGAGGATGATGTTATTATGGTTTTATATGGTACTACTACACAATTAATGGATAGGACTAGCGGGGTGGAGGTCCATACAGTTTAGATGGTTCCCAAAGAGTTTGGATTACCTTACATTGATGGAATCTCGGTGGTTTCAATTGTTTACCATTGAATTTGAGAGGCTAGAGTTGGTTCTAGAGGCAAGTATGTGTGGACCATTGATACACTAGGGGTTCCAATCGGTAGTCCACAAGCTTCCCGAGATCCAGCTAGACCGAGGTTGATTCTTCATATCGATGTTACACCCAAACATAGAGGGGAGGAGGAGGAGGAGGCTAAGACTGAGGTAGAGGCAGAGACAGAGACGGAGGAGGGAGGAGAGAAGGAGAGAAATATAGAGTGGGCCCTTCTACCGGGGATACTTCTAGAGTATCCAAGAGTGAGGATGAGGCTGAGGTTGATACATTACATACCGAGGATCCTTTGACTACTAGTGGGGGACCACCACTACTACTAGACCCATCCTAGAGGCCAAGAGATATGAGTAAGCAAAATAATCTTATCCCATAGCAGCCCCACCACTACCACCACTACCAAAAGGTAGACCCATCTAGGGGCCGGGAGAGATCCGAGTAAGTAGAATACTCTTCTCTCGACTCTAATTCTTAAAATACACTTGTTAGTTGGCTATGAATCATTCCACATTATGTGTGTGTGTGTGTGTGTGTGTGTGTATGTATATGTATATATCTATATATATTTAAAAATGTATATATATATATATATATATATATTCTAAAGTTTTTCTTACTCACCATTGTTTACTCATGTTTTGCTTACGAAAAATTGTTGGAAAAATCTTATTCATAGTATTCTTATGGATACCTTCACATACCCCATGAGCATGATGTGAGATGAGCTATTCATGGACTAAGGAAAGCTAGCCATGGTGGTGTGACACACTTTGATATGTTCACACCGACATGGAATGCAATGAGAGATACGACCAAGATGAGGACCGAGATTGTTGGATATCAAATGGCGGATAGGAGAAAGTGGCGAGAGCATTACCGTAGAGAGGCCACCACCGGAAAACCACCTATTTCATCATCTTGTGGCTACTCCCATAGGTCTGGGCATGGAGGCTCTCACTCCCATCACAAGATCTGCAACAAGATTCCTATCTATGCACCTTCCTAAGGATCCCGTTGTAAGGGATAGGCCATAGGCTCTTATTGCTTTGGGTCATTTTTATACATATATCAATTTTTATTTTATTTTGTGCTCATTGCAAGCATTTTGACTACACTTGTTAGTGTGAAGACATTTTATATAAACTTGATTATTATAGATATATATACATATATGTTTCTTTTGGATCGGATATCTTGTGTAATATTTTACTCATTTATGAATCATTTAAATTGTGTACTCTTAGATGTGTAGAATCCGTGATGAATTTTTTTATATGTTTTTATGGATGTATGTCATGGACAATGATGATGCAAATGTGTAATAGAATGATTTTTTTCTTTTTGTGTATTTTATATATGTGTGTGAGATGCATATGAGGACAAATTGTAAACTTTAAAACTTTGGTTTTCAAGAAACATTTGATATTCCTATTTTTTTGGCAAATTTGATGAAATTGATATAATAATAAAAATGAACCCACTCCATTGTTGATGATGCACCACCTTAGCTCGCTTATGAGTACATCATGTTCACGCTCAATACCAACCCCACATTCCTTTATCATGCAAGTTTCTTAGTTAAATGAAAATGATTATACTCAATCATATACTTACAATTTTATTAATTTCAAGTCTTTATCATCAATGTTTTATACCCTTTCTCTTATTCTTCTCACTTGTCCTATGTTGGATCCTTATATTATGAGAAATACCCTAAAATCTAGTTATCTTTTTATCCATGATGTATACTTTATATATTTGTTCAACGAAAAGGTAATGTCAACTTTGAATAAAAATCATCACTCTATATCCTTATGACAGGGGTACATAGCATAAAGTAAGATCATCACAAAGCTAACTAACAAGGAAGGCCCTGATATACTCATATGGGATTCAAAACCTTAGTACTTCTGATATATGTTTTACCATTCCCATTAATTGAATTATGATTTAATACTTCAATTTAATCTCTTATTTAGGTCAATTTTCGTTTGGTATTGTCTAGGTCTAGGTTTGTCACTCTTTTACTATCTTGATTGATCCTCTTTTAGTTATGGATTCCCATCTAGACTCCTTATCTAGGTACAAGACACTTAACCATATATATAATAACCTTAACCTTTTGTTTCAAGCTCCGACCCCGATTACAAAGATTGTGTTCTTCTTTTACTTGGTAATTAAATTTAAGTTACCCGAACTCTGTCCTTTGGTGTATTGGACAAGTTTCCCTCTTTTGGTTTGATCATGCTAGAACTCCTTGATCTTACTTCTCTTACATTTCACACTCCTAGATTCCTTGGCAACTTTGGCTTTCTAAGGTGACTTACAGTCAACAAAGTATATAGTCAAAGAATAATATTACAAACTTAGTGAATACATTTAAAACTGGGAGAAAGGTATAATTACCATGTTTCTCACATGTAGGTGATGAATCCATCACATCCTATCTCTGAAAGCACTTTCTTCTTTTACATTTCTTTGTTAGCTCCTTTATGACCTTCTATACTACTGCCTTAGATTCCTTCATGCCCTATCTAATCACATATCCAGTGCTAAAATGCAAGAAAATATCTTTCAACCACTAAAACCATGAGTTTTAGATACTCTTTATCTTGTTTAACATGCTCACAAACTTTAACGACACTGGAACCTTTCATTTTCTACTCAATAACCTTTTTGTAGTTGTACAGGTGATCTAACTATGTCTTATTACATGCACATTCGGTCTTGTTTTTAGGATGATGGCATTTTCTTCATGGATTTCTCCTTAAGATCATTTCAAATCCTCATTTAGAACTCATTTCATCTCTATACAAGTTCTAAAGTCAAAATCATGAAGCCCTAGTGAAAAATTTATCTTTTACCTCTCTTACCTATACATTGTCATACCTCCCTGCATAGTCCAACTACTTTCATTCATAAATTTCAATGCACAGATCCATTTCAAATTAAATTTGGGAGTCTTATTCTTTAAATTAGGACAAAACGTTTCTCAAAATTCTAGATTTTTTCATCATTGGAATTAAAAGTAACATGATTCCCCAAATCAAGAACGTGAGTAACCAATTAGCTATAAAAACCTTATAATACTTCATCAAGAGCTCTGATAAATGTGAGTGTGTTTAAAATCATCTCCTTCAAATATTCGAGATGACAATCAAACGCAGAGGGTTAGGTTTAATGGATTGAGGTTTTTGCCTCACTTTGCCCTCTCGGATCCCTCCGCACAATCTTATAAAACATGCAAAAACAAACATTCTAGCTTATAAATCACACACCTTTACATCATGAATCACTGTAACATATGCATTGAAGGAGGAATTTCAGATATTTTGAGCTCGGAAAAATCAGTCCCATTAATAGATAAAATAGTTATGTAACATGTAATTATTACACTCCTACTCAACATACCAACTCTTTCTTGTCAATTATCCACTTCCATGTCTCCCTTGATGAGAATTCAAATTCCCCTTTCCTGATAATAGCTTGACTTAGTTATTATGCTCCTTGTCAAGATCTAGGACTCCAAATTTGGGTAATATTCTCAACTACACATGCAAAATTTAAGGAGTTTGTTG
Organism: Taxus wallichiana var. yunnanensis; assembly: GCA_018340775.1. NCBI lineage: Eukaryota > Viridiplantae > Streptophyta > Pinopsida > Cupressales > Taxaceae > Taxus > Taxus wallichiana. The sequence continues at coordinate 306,663,303 of CM031236.1, forward strand.
GTCAACTATGACCTTGGACAGCTAAATATTGATAATACAATATCTTAGACTCTTTAACTTCTCCTTCTCCATAGCTGGTGGAGATAACACAACTCACACTTACCTAAGGCACCCAATATTAACCCTTTACCCTTTCACAAGAGTTCTTACATCACAATTTCAAGTATTCAAACATCAACCTTTTAGAGGGAAAGTATGAATGCCTTGATAAGGCTTATTTATATCAATTTGATCTCTACCAAGCATCACTAAGGATGCTCCCTGTATCAAACTCCTTGAAAGGAAAAGAATTAAACTCTAATTTAATTGTATTATCTTCATCCTCTCTTCATTTTTTTAGTGTATACCTGGGTCCCATGTTCTCTTTGACCATGCTATTTTTTATGTCTTCTTGATGTATTTTCTATGTATTATATTCTTTCTCCTTTGTCTCTTCTTGAATTGGCTCTTTCTTGTCTTTTTCTCATCTATAAAGCTCCATGTTTTTGCTTCATCATCATAGAAGTCTTCATTATTTTCTTATTTTCTTTCTTCCAAAAATCTTCTCATATAATCATGGATCTCCTTTGTGTTATCATCTTTTTTACTTGTATAAAAAGCACTAAAAGCATCATTAGATGCAAATTTATGAGGCCATGAAGCCTCTTTCTTCACTACATGCTTCTGATTTTCTTTTTCTTCTTTTATTTTTCATTGACCAAGTCCAATTTGGTCTTATCATCTCTATTTTCTCTTGCATTGCTTCATTCCCAAGCTGATCCAACATGTTTTCATTCTCATTTGGCCCTTCATATAGTTTTTCTATCATCTCCAATTCTTTATTCATAGTTTCTACTTCTTGAGACTCACCTATCTCATTCCTATTACTCTTTCCTTCATCAAGAAAATCATTGACTTCTTTATTATGGATAACATGTTCCAATGCACTTATCTCAGCTTGTAATTGTTCCATGTCTTCATAAACAAAGTCGTTAGTCTTTTTAAAAATGCAGCATCTCTTGAATAAGTTTTGAATCATCAATCTTATAAAAACTAACACAACCTGATTTCAAACTTTCATACTTTACCTTTTCATCATAAACAATATTTTATTCATCATTTTGAGGCTTTCCTTCATCATTCTTCCATATCTCCATCACTTCTTCACCTTTGAGCTAGCTTTTACCTGTAAACAATGTTTCTATCATCCTCAACTCTTCCTGCAATAAGAAATCATCAATATCTTCATGACATGTATCAAATTTAGGACATAGATTACATTTCTCCTCATCAAAATTAGTGATTACTTGCTAATTTCCTCCTTTTTTATTGTGTGAGAACAATCACCCTATTGTATATCAGCTTCCTTAATCAATTTAGCATATAATTCATCAATAAATTCATCACCACTTCCATTAGACTCATACAATACATTATCACTCAACACAATTTGTTTACCTTTTTCCTGGTTCATGGATTTTAGATTGTCTCTTACCTCTTTGTCCTCATCACTTTCTTCTTTGTTGTTGTTTTCTTCAACTCTTCTCCAACAAATTCTTGGAAAAATGATTAGTTTCTTAATGTCTTCACCTTCATATGCATCTCCTTGGAATGTTCTTACACCTTCTTGGTCTTCACATGCTTGCTTAGATGTTGTCTTCTTGAGCCATTTGGGCACTATGTATCCATGTTTTCTTACAAGATCCTCTATGCTCATCCTTTGGTCTTCCTTCCCATTTACTTGCTACATGTCTTCATTTTGAATTGAAGACTCCTCACTTGAATAATTTGAAAAATCTGATTCACTTTCTTCCTGAGAGCACATATCTCTGTCATCTTCATGTCTGAATGATTTCAAATGCATTCTTTGTTGTCCTCCTATCATGGATTCTTTTCTTGATCTATCATCCATAGGTGTCATAACCTTTTCCTTGGCAAGGTTGCCCTTTATACCTGCAAAATCAGACTGTAACATAGCATTAGCATCCAAAATGTCCTTTGAATGGAATTCACATCATTCTTATTCCTTGGAATTTTCTTTCTCTTGTTATCTTCAATAAGAACCTTCTTCACTTCTCTTTGTGGCTCTTCTTCATCTTCACCAAACCACTCATCATCACCTTCTATGAGGTTTTCACACTCATACTTTGTTTCTTCTTTGCAAGAGTCTTCACATGCTTCACTGATGAAGCTTAACTCATCTTGCATATCCATCATATAATCCTGTTTGTAGTCATCTCCCTCATATCCTCCATCAGCTAGCACTTCATCTTATTCTATAGGGTCTTCATCATCCCTATACTCAATTCTTGTTGCCAATATTTTCTCTTCAAGGAGTTCAATTTGCCTCCTTATATCAGAAATCTCTCTTTCCCTCTTCATTTATTTTTTTCCCTTTGTTCTTCCACTTTCATCTCTCTCATTGCTTACACCAAATAGATTACATGTGTCCATGGTATAGTTTCCATGGTCTCTCTCTTATCCAATTCTTTTCCACCTTAGATTGCAGCCTCTTTCTTCCCCTTATCTAAGCTCCTTCTTGGATATCTTAGACTGCCTATTCTTATTTTCTAATCTTTTTCACTTTTGCAAGCTTCAGGGAATTTAAGCCAACTCCTTTGTCTCAATCTCCTTCTTCACCTGTTAGCTATAACTTTTCTCTCTTGGATTCTTATCAGCCACACTTCACTTCTTCTTTATTGACTACTTATATTCTTCCTTCCTTCACCTAAAATTTGGAATCAATATTGTTTAACCATTATAAAACAACATACAACCATAAAACAAAATAAACATCATGTTAAATCATCTCAAAATTCATACTAATCAATCACATGTGAATATAATAGAGGTATCATCGATGCTCTAATACCAAACTGATGATGCACCACCTTAGCTCACCTATGAGTACATCATGTGTATGCTCAATACCAACCCCATAGTCCTTTATCATGAATGTTTCTTGGTTCAATGACAATGATTATACTCAATCATATACTCACAATTTTCAAAATTTCAAGTCTTTATTATCATTGTTTTATACCCTTCCTCTTAGTGCCCAACTTCTCTCTTGTCCTATGTTGGATACTTAGATTATGAGGAAGACCCTAAACTTTGGTTATTGTTGTGATCCATGATGTATACTTTATAACTTGGCTCAAGAGAATAGATAATGTCAAATATGAATACAAATCATCCCTATATATCCTTATGACAGGGGTACATAGGATAAAGTAAGATCATCACAAAGATAACTAACAAGGATGGGCCTGATATACTCCTAGGGGATACACAACCTCTATACTTCTGATATATGTTTTACCATTCACATTAATTGATGTGTGATTCAAGACTTCCATTCAAGCACTTGTTTAGTTCAATTGTCCTTTGGTATTGTCTAGTTCTAGGCTTGTCACTATTTTACTATCTTGAATGATCTTCTTTTAGTTATGGATTCCTATCTAGACTCCTTATCTAGGTACAAGACACTTAACCATATATATAAGAACCTTATCCTTATGTTTCAAGCTTGACCCCTAATTAAAAATATTGTATTCTTCTTATAATTGGTCATTGAATGTAAGTTACCCGACCTCTGTCCTTTGGTGTATTGTACATGTTTCCCTCTAGTGGTTTGATCATTCTAGAATCTCCTTGATCTGACTTCTCTTACATTTCACACTCATGGATTCCTTGAAAAAATTGGCTTTCTAAAGTGACTTACAGTCAACAAAGTATACATTCCAAGAATAATATTTTGACTTTAGTGAATACATTTAAGACTGGGAGAAAAGTAGAATTACCATGTTTCTCACCTGTAGTTGATGAATCCATAACATCCTATCTCTAAAATCACCATATTCTTTAACATTTACTTTTATCTCCCTTATGACCTTCTATACTCCTTCCTTAGACTCCTTCATGCCCTATCTAATCACATATTTAGTGCTAAAATTCAAACAAATAACTATCACCCACTGAAACCATGAGTTTTAAATACTATTTATCTTTTTTAGCATCCTAAACTTTCATGACCTAGACCTTGCACTTTCTACCCAATTAACCTTTTTGTAGTTGTACAAAGTGATCTAATTATGTCTTATTACGTGCACATTCGGTATTTCTTTTAAGATCATGGAATTTTTTTCATGGAGTTCTCGTTGAGATCATTTTAACTCCTCATTTAGACCTCATTTCATCTCCATATCAGGTCTAAAGTCAAGATCATGAAGTCCTAGTGAAATCTCTATCTTCTACCTCTCTTGCGCATGTACACTCGGCATACCTCCCTGTATAGTCCAACTACTATCATTCATAAATTTGAATGTATAAATCCATTTCAAATGAAATTTGGGTGTCTTATTCTTTAAACAAGGATAGAAATTTTATTTAAATTCTATAGTTTTTCATTTTTGTAATTAAACGTAACATGATGTCCTAAATCGGGCCAAGAGCATTCAATTAGCTATAAAAACCTTATAATACTTCATCAAGAGCTCTAATAAATTTGATTGTGTTTAGAATCATCTTCTTCAACTATTCAAGATGACAATCAAGAGTAGAGGTTTAGGTTTAATGGATTGAGTTTTTGCCTCATTGCCCTCTCGGGAGCCCTCTACACGCCTTATAAAACATGCAAAAACAAACATTCTAGCTTATAAATCACACACATTTACGTCATGAATCACTATAACATAGTCACTGAAGGAGGAATTTAAGATATTTTGATCTCGGACAATGTAAATCTATCTTATTCATATATAAAATAATCATGTAACATGTAATTATTAAACTCCCGCTTAGCATACCAACTCTTTCTTGTCGAGCTATCTACTTCTATGTCTCCTGGATGAGAATTTGAATTCCCTTTTCTCGATAATATCTTTACTTAGTTATTATTCTCCTCATCAAGATCTAGGACTCCGAATTTGGGTAAGATTCTCAACTACACATGTAAAATTTAAGGATTTTGTTGGTCAACTATGACCTTGGATAGCTAAATATAGATAACACAATATCTTAGACTCTTTTACTTCTCCTTCTCCATAGATGGTGGAGATAAGACAACTCATACTTACCTAAGACACCCAATATTAACCTTTTACTCTTTCACAAGAGTTCTTACATCACAATTTCAAATATTCAAACATCAACTTTTTGGAGGGAAAGTATGAATATCCTAATACATGCTATGAATTCCACTATAAGGCTTGTTCATACCTATTGGATCTCTACTAAGAATCACCAAGGATGATTCTCGCATCGACTCCCTTGGAAGGAAAATAATTAAACTCCAGTTCAATTGTAGTATCTTCACCATCTCTTCATTTTTTTAGTGTATACCTGGTCCCATGTTTTCTTGACCATGCTAGTTTTTGTGTCTTCTTGATGTATTTTATGTGTCTTATCTTCTTGTTACTTTGTCTCTTCTTATACGGCTCTTTCTTATCTTTTTCTCATCTATAATGCTCCATACTCGTGCTTCATCATCACATAATTCTTCATTATCTTCTTATTTTCTTACTTCCAAGAGTCTCCTCATAAAATAATGGATCTCCTATATCTTATCATCTTTTGTACTTGCATACAAAGCACTAAAATCAACATTAGATGCAAAATTTTGAGGCCATGAAGCCTCTTATTTTTAGGGAAATATGTGACACCAAGAAGCTTCTAGTATAGACTATGGGAAAAACACCTAAGCTAGAAGCAACCATGAATAGAAATAAGTGTGTAGGTCTTGGTAGGATCAATGTAAAAACTTCATCTACTAGGATAACAAAAAATTTAATATTTTAGAGATGATATAATGAATAGTTTGAGAAGTATGATTAAATGCTTTGCCAATTCTCAAAAAATTGAAAGTCACTTGAAAAATAAGTTTCTTATTTCACAATGTTATAATATGATTATGTAAATGATATGTAGTGTGGATGTAGTAATGTACATGTGGAAATGCAAATGAACTATGCATAGAAGCGTTTAAGGTGAAGTGAATTGACTGATTCACCAAACTCCTCACCTTATAAAGTACACAAACAATATATGCCATTCTTATAGTCCTCCATGACTTGATATGGACCTAACCACTTTGGTCTCGAACTTTCGTTCTTTTTACTTGGTATTTTTAATAATCTGAATATCTAGTCTAAAAACTAAGTCTCCTACCGTGTATCTCTCATTTATAGAAATTTTTATCGTAATGACGAAACATCCTATCAAAGCATAGACACAATGGCATTATTCACCTCTAAGTTGAGCTTCATCTAGAGTTCCAAGTTGAATCATCTGTGCTTCTTGATACCCATCTTCACCTAAGATACCTTACAAATATATGTGAAGACTAGGTATTTTAACTTCCAGCGGTAAGACCGCTTCATATCCAAAGACCAAAGAATAATGGTTTCCCCTATAGGCATCCATACTAATTTCATATAGGCCCATAAGGCTGGAAATAACTTTAAATTCTAGTCACACTTATTCTCCTTGACCATTTTTTAGGAGTATGGACTTCAACGTTTTATTTTTAGCTTCATACTGTCTATTGGCCTGAGGGTAATACAAAGAGGTTGTGTGATGTGAAATTTTGAATTGTGAGTAAAAAATCATGCACCTCTTTTGAATGACGTTTCATTATCTGAGATAATGACCTATGGGACTTCATACTTGTAGATGATATGATTCAAAATGAACTTGGTGATCATAAACCCAGGTATAGTAGTGAGAGGCATGGCCTCAACCCACTTTGTAAAATATTTTGTGGCCATAATGATAAAGTTGTGGCCATCTATTTAAGATGGATAAAACTTCCTTATCAAATCCAGCTCCCAAGTAGAAAAGGTCCAGGTGTCACAATTGGTTGTATATCATGAGCATGGATGTGTATCTCATGCAAGAATTCTTAACATTTATGGCACATGCATACATATTCTATAGCATCATGCTCTAATATGGGTGAGAAATAACCCATTCGATGAATATTATGAGAGGCAAAGCATGCCCTTTGAAGTGACCCCCACATACTCCATTGTGGGCTTTGAAGATAATCCTTTCCAACTCTTCTTCTTCCACACACATTATAAGCATGCCATCGAAGGCTCTGCAATAGAGAAATTCTTATACAATTACATACTTGGTAGTTATGACTCATAGTCATCACCTTTGTTGTGAGGTTTCTCCCTCAGGATACACACGATCCAAAATATGATTAATAATATCATAATAACATGGATGCAACGCAATCAAGGATTCACCTCCACATAAAATATACACTCATCAAGGAAATATAGGTCTACTAGGTCTCCACAATTTATCGATTTTTCCGCCAACCAATCAATAATGGTTTTTTCCTTAACGGACTTTTGGTTGATGAAGGTGAGTTTGAATTCACCCATCAATGTAAGAAAACATCTATCCTTTTTGGGTAAGGCACCCTAAGTCAAAAAAATTTGCACCTTGTTAGACTTGATGATAACTCATGTCTTATGGTTAAGTATATAATGACTTAACCTTTTTGTCATAAATACTATTGCTAGGTATTCCTTCTCTACCTACATATAACGTGTCTCGTAGTTAATTAAAGTGTGACTAATGAATTAAATGGTACATTCATGGTTATCATCATCTTCCTATGCCAACATTCAAGCTATAAATACCTCGGTGGCTCAAGAGTATAATATTTGAGGATGATTAGCTTTGGGTGAGATGAATGTATTTGGTGACATGAGAAAATTTTTGAATAACTCAAATGTGTCATGACATTCGAAGCCCACTCTTTACTAAACTCCTTTAACAATTATTTAATGGGATGGATGGAGAAAATTATATTAGGAATAAACCTGCATATTTCCTAATTTTACCCAAAAATACCTAATTCCTAATTCATCTAAAGGTGGATTCATCTCCATAACCACTAGAATATTTGTTGGATCTACATTGATTTTTCAAGAAGTAATGATATACCCTAGAAATTTTCCTCCCATCACTCTGAATATGCACTTTTCTAGATTCAATGTTACACCATATTTGATAAGACAAGAGAGGATAATGTGAAGCACCTTAGGGTGATTACAATGTTTCTTGGCCTTAGCCAACAGATCATCGATGTAATATTCCAAAATCTTATGAATAAGATCATGGAAGATGTATGTCATCACTCATTGATAAGTAGCTCTGAATTTTTCAAGCCAAATGACATGACTACATAGTAGAAGGTCCCCAAGGAGTAGTAAAGGTAGTCTTGGTTTGATCCTTATCGAGATCCTTATCTGATTGTAGCTAGAGAAGCCATCCATAAGTGAAAATAACTCATAACCATTCATTTCATCTACAATGACATCGATGGAAGGAAATGGAAAGTCATCCTTAGGACAATCTTTGTTGATGTCTCTAAATTTGATACAAATGTGTATCTTCCCATTCTTTTTAAGGATCAAGATGATGTTAGACACCCACATGGAATAGTCCACTAGTTTAATGAAACCCACCTAAAGGAGATTCATTACTTCTTCTTTAACCATTAAAGCCACCTTTGGCTTCATGGGTCGTGACTTCTACTTCACGGGCTTGGCATCAAACTTCATGACAAGGTTATGAACCACCACATTAGGAGTGATTCCCATCATTTCCTTATAACTGAAGGTGAAGGATTTTGAATGTTCTCTAAGCACCTTTGTATGCACTTCTATCTCATCTGGAGTTAAAGAAGAACTGAGCTTCAAGATCTTAGGATCCTCCTCCATCCCTATATTAATATCTATGGTTCCTTTGATTAAAGAGGCATTACCCTCTTCAAACTCAGGTGGGGTGGGAGGTAGTTCCAATTCTTCTTCCTCTACCTCATAGATCTCAATACCTTCCAATGAGGAAGGAAACATCATGCAATCTCCAAAGTAGGAGGAAGGGTGAGGTCAAATTCTATGAAATTCATGATGGTAGGCTAATTCTTGGCCTCAATATATGTCAAAATTTCATTGGTTGACACTCTTTAAACTAAGGGTTCAGATTGAACTGATATCGTAAACTTAGTTTCCTTCAATTCCTCACTCAGAAATAACTGTGAGGAAGACATGGCCATGGAATCGGTTAGTTGATTATGCTCTCTAGGTATGGATTTAATAGAAATGAAGTCAAAACTCTTAAAAATTTCTAGTACGGTGGATTTTAGAGTTACAAGTGCTCAGCTCTAGTCTCATAGACTTCAAATACTTGGTTAGCAATAAGTTGGGAGTCACCCAAAACTCTAACGTTGTTAGCACCCATCCTCTTAGATATAATGATACCAAGAATAAGATCCTTGTACTCTATAGCATTGTTTTTACAATAAAATTTTAACCTAAAGGAAACAGGCATGGCCCTCCCCTCTAGAGAAGTAAGGATCTCCCCTGCCCCAGTACCATAGCAACACTTGGCACCATCATAGTTTATATTCTAGGATTCATTGGGGAAGATAGAAATTTGATCATTTTTAGAATCTTATTACTTAAGTTATGAGACCTCAACCATAAAAACCTCGTCAAATACACTAGATGGGAGAGAACTGATCCTAAGAGCATGTCTTATGCCTAGGGAATCGAATGGGAGAACAATAGGAAAATCATTCTCCAAAATCTTTACGATCTCTATTGTAGTTCTAGTTGAGACAGTTTCTACTATAGTAGCCTTATTTTCACTAGAATAAACCCCTTTTATTGCCATAGGGGTTTCCAACTCGATCGTAGGAATAGGTTAGGACTTAGGATTTGAATCCTGGGGTTTATTCAACTAATTGGCTAGGAGCTCAAACTCGAGTATGAATCTCGTTTCTTATTCAAGTTGGCCAAATAGATGTCAATTGGTTTTAGATCACCTTGAGCTATGAAAACCTTTCCCATGTGCAAGAATCTGACTTCTTGGAACAACATGGAAGGGATTTTCTTCATTCTATGAACCCAAGGTCAACTATGAATCATATTATAGTTAGTTTCCTGATCTATAGTATAAAACTCAAATGGTCAACATGGTCTTTAGTCCAAGGGTAGCCGGAAACAATATAGTTCCAATAGAAGTCATTTTAAGGCTATCATAGCCTCTTAACATGTTTCACGTTGAATAATAGCTGGTTTCTCCATATCCTAGCTTCTGAAGAAATGGGAAAAGGATTATATTAACAATGAACATAGTTGTCTATCATCACACACTTAACATAGATGTTATAGATCCAAACTTGTAGGTATAATTCATGATCACCTCTCTATGCCAACTCAACATCAATAGGCATCTTTCTAATGTCAAACACAAACACATCTTCTCTCTCGGGTTACTCATGGGGATAGACATCAAATCTATATAATTAACTTGGGCCTCTAGGGGAGGGTGGCGTGAATTAGATGGCCAATGCCTAACACTTCTAATAAAGTTTCTCAATGTGTAAGGTAATTATTTAACAAATCCAAAAAGGAAGTGTGAGAAAAGGTCTTGGTCAAATCCGTGATTAAATCATAGGCCCCCACTATTTAAGAATCCACCGCACATCATCTTACATTAAAGTATAAATGGGAAGATCTTGTGAAGAATAATTGTGAGTACAAGTTACTTGTGTTGAATTTGGGTTCGGTTTCTAATTCAACCAAGCCCAAAATCTTAGTCTGATTTCTACCATACAAAGGAGGAGCCACTAGAGGGTTTGATGACGTAGATTCTTCGTAATCATTATTCCCTACAGGCATCCCTATGGGCATCCCCTTGTTAATACCATGAGGATTAAGATTTTTTTTCTTAGGATGCATTAGAAGAGGATCTTTATAAGCCCCAAGAGGAGCATTATTTGTGGAAATGGGCCCCATGTGATAATTTTGCATTGGTGTTGTGGGATTAGCCAAGAAAATCCCAATAAAGAGCTTCCTTTGGTCCTCCAAAATCTGTTGTATAAATTTGTTGCAATCTCATCACGTATGAGCATCATGTCCTCTAACCCTATGGAAACCATAATACAAATCAGGATTGTAGTCAAAAGGTCTTTGGTTTTGGTTTTTTTTGCAGCCCATAGTTTCTATTTTTGTTCTTTTTTTGGTTTTAAAGTTGAAGTTACGAGGCCTCTTGCCTTGGTTATAATATTGGTTTATACATCCACTCCGGTATTAAACCGGGCCTTGGGTATTGCCTTTTGAGGTGGGGAGGTCAAATTAATTCAACCACATTAATGGAAGGAGTGAATTTTTACTCCTTTTATTGTTGGCATTTTTTTTGTTATTTCCATTATTTGTGCTACTTATGCTAACAACATTTGGCTTTCTGGCTTGATCAGTGACACTTTCCATTGTAGCACCACGGTTCTTGTTAAGGACTTTAGGTCCTTGATTTTTTTGTTTTAACCATTTAGGTAATTTGAATTACCTTATGAAGGAGTGACCAGTCTCCCATTTGAGCCATAGGTCTTTTGACCACTATCAATAACCGCTTGGTCAATACAGAGGGAACCCTCTAAGACCTCCTCATAGCTCCTAAGAGGGAACTTTTACACTTCCTCCTTAGTTTCTCGGTTGAGAGAATGAAGGAATAGGTCACAAAGCTCCATTTGATCCATGTTGGGAGAATTACTGAGATGAGTAGAGGACTTATCACCACCTATAAATGAAGTGGGTGATGGATTCATTGTTCTCTTGCTTAATGTGGAGAAATTCCATAATTCCTATTTACAATATTTTGGTCATGGAAAAATCCTTTATAAACTCCAAAATGATTTTCTTAAATGAGTGAATTGAGTCTTTCGGTATCCTATAAGTACCTTTCGAGAGCAATCCTCTCTAGGGTTTTGGGGAAAATCTTATCTACAACTATGTCCCATGGGAATAGCTCTCTAATGGAAGTCACGTATGCTTTGATATGTGTATTTGGGTCCCCGTCCCCTTACAAATTTGGCATGTCGGGTTGATTTTTGGAAGCATTACACTTCGTATGGTAAAGTTAAGGGGATCTTTGAGATATTTGGCGTGTAAGTGCCCAAATCATAAGACTTTATCATGGATGACCCTTGATGGGAAGGTGGAGGTAGAACAAGAGGTTGATAAGGTGTAGCATAGACATTTATAGGAACATAGGTCATCCCTTAAGGCTGATCATATGAACCATGAATAGAAAACATGTCCCCTTGCGGTGATTTAGAATACATGTGAAGGTATGGGGGAACATTTTTTTGATACGGAGTGGTAGGTGTGAAACTAGGGAATTTTGTATTGCTAGTTGGAATGGAATTTGAGAATGAACTTCAGTTAGCTTTGTCGAGGATATCCATATGGAATGTGAAATAGCATACCTAATGTGCTTGGTATAGTAAGAAGGTCTCTAGGGTTAGGAACACCCATGTGGACTAGAGGAGGTGAAGGTACAAAGGGCAAATAAGTATGATTTTGAGGATGGTGAGGGACTTTTCCTTGCCCTACAAACTAGGTAGAACGAGAATATTTAGAAATCTCTAGTTCCCTAAATTTATCCACCAATGTTGAAATTACATCACCCAAAGATGGTGTTACATTTGGATTAGGTGTGTTCCAAGTCTAGTTAGGAAGAAAAGGCACATGATGTCCTGTTATGAATTGATCCTTGGGAGGCCATCGTTATTTTGATTTACTTCTGTTATAAGAGTGAGGGTAGCAGTATTGTTCAAGAAGAACATCATCAGTGTACTCTTACATCTAGTCCAAGGACTGGTCTATTGTATTAAGACACTCATCACTTCGGGTGAAGCATGCCAAGATTTCATCGTTTGGAAACAGATAGGATGGGAGAAAATCAACTTGCATGCTGATTTGAGGTCTTGACAAGACCAAGGATAGAACCCTTGTTCTCCCGTAAATGTCATGTTATTTGAGTGGGAGAGCTCAAGTTTCATCCTATGCATAGGTTGATCAATCTCCTCGATCCTGAATGATGAATTTTTTTGGCTCCTTAATGGGGAGGAGTGAGACGTGAAGGTAAATTTGAAGTGTAATTATCAGCCCTCTTATAATGAGAGAGAATATTGCATACCCATATGGTAATAATATGCTTCAAGATGTAAAATGGGCCTTTTGTTTTCCTAACCCGACATATTTGAGGGGTATATACCCCCATAATAATGAGAGAGGAAAACAATGGATGAAAGAAGGACGAAATATAGGAAATTAAAAATGAACTAGTCCTTCACATCGAGTTTACCAATTTTGTACATCTAAAAATCAACACGTGATCTTAAGCACACATGACCTCCTAGGTAATGTAAGCCTCTTTGCAATGGAATGGATATATGGTTATATGATAGGATAAATAAGGAAGATAGGTGGAATATATGAAAATGGGTGAAAATGGCTAATAATTAATCAAGGCAATCTAATGTCTTCTGCAGGCACCATGGGAATCTATTCATCTAAGGTAATGAAGGCCTCTCTAACTTGGATAGACAAAATGGAATGGTCGAGAAGAATGGAAACATGAAGAATTATATCAATATTAGTGTCACCAAACACTCTCCAAATTGGTTGTGGAATATGTTGGAATTGTCCTTCATTTGCCTCGTAAAATCCTTCATACAAGGTCATAGATGTGTGGGAGGAAAAAGTGGGTATAACAAATGGGTGAATGTTGGAACCTAATCTTGATCAGGTTGACTAAGCTAGAACATGTAATCATTATCTCCTTCAACGTTGTGAGCTTCCATTGTGAGATAATGACAGGTGGAAACAGTGTAGTCTGAAAAATTAAGGTTTTGAGGCCCATGTCAATATCTAGTAAATAGTTCAATTGTGTTTGGTTATGGGACTCAAGGATGACACACTAAATATTTTTTTTGTCTAGGACCTTGGATGGTCATATGAATGTGTGAACTATTAAACTAAGGAAGTAATCAAACTCGCAAAGTGTCCATCAAGGGAAAGGTTGATGTTTAAACCTAGGCCAACTAAGAACATGTGGGGAATTGTATTACTCTCTATCTAATTAATCTATGTGCCTAATTAACAAATGAAAGCAAGTAGATAAATTAAAACAAGGAAATAAATATATTTATTTGTTTTTATGTTTTTCCAATGATTTAACAAAAATGGAATGAAAACAAATAAATTGATTAACTAATTTAATCTAATGTTTTATATTTTTAGTATTTACTAGAAAACAGAATAAATATGCACAGAAAATTAAACTTCTTCTAATTAATTAAAATTGCTTCTACACTAAAATTAACATAACTAAACAAGTAAACAATTGGATGTGGTTATTTCCTGTGCGAGTGGATCTAATCTATTCTAATAAAACAAAAAATTTCCAATTTGTACTTGTGGATATACAACTTCCTCTATTATTACCTCAAAGTCATAGGAAGAATGAAAATCTTCTCAGAAGCAATTCTTCCCCTGAAACTTCCCTAGAAGAAACAACAGGATCTATTGAAGCTTACAAAAATGAAGGGAAATTATAACTAACACTAAACATGTGTAGAAGCCTCTTTCATTCAAACTTCCCATGTAAACCCACAGGATAGGTAGGGAAGCAGTTTCCAATAGAAGATTTGTGTAAATAAAGAAAAGCTACAATAATTATACTCCTTTGAATTAATATACTCTAACAGATTATGGAATAAGATCTACTAAAAAAACTATAAGAATCCAAATGCATCACCAACCTGGAAATGTAAAACTATGACAATTCCAATGTTTTTTTAGGTTTCTTATGCCCTCAACGTCTTTTCCAATTTGGTGTTTACAAAAATCCAGGGAATTGTGTTGGCTTGTATGGAAGAAATGCTAAATAAGTGATAGAGTTCGAATGCCTTGCAAGAAATATGGTAGCAACACAAGTAATATAATTGTGTTTGTTTGTGTATTTCTTGTTAGGATTACTAGCATCATAATAGTGCAATTCAAAACAATAATCTCCAACCAATGCTCCGGGTATAATCTTGCCTCTTATAGGGAAAAGGTAGAGAAATGGTCTAAGTTATTTTGCAGCCAAGAAATGCCACATCTCTCATGGGAGAGGTAGTTCACTCACTACTAATAGTAAATTAGGAGGGAAATGATTATATGCATCTAATGAGCTTAAGAACAACTAATTTAGATAAGAAATGTGTGAGAAATATGAACTGGAAGAACGTAACATGCATTCAAAATCATGATGGAAAGTCTTGATCAAATGTGCATAGAACTACCAATCTGCGCATTGCAGCGTTGGTTGAACATCCACTCAAGTGGTTATTCAACTACCATTGAGGTTAGATTGGTAGTTGCGTAACTACCGAGGTAGTTTCATAACCGTCGACGGTTCCTTGACTTAAAGCTAGAAAGCTAAGGAAAATATTGCAAGATGATAAAAGAAAGAAGGAAAAGAATGGAAAGAGACAATAGAAGTGTTCTAGACTACAAATATATATTGCAAATGAGAAATTGGAATTGAACACCATTGGAAAGATATTTACTCGTGATTGAGGATTTTGAACCGTTTTGAAAATGTAGCACATGCAAAATTGGGTGCGTATAGTAGGCTTGTGTTAAGGTTTGATAGTAATATAGATAAGAAAGTTGGAGAAGTTCACAAGTTTATAACTAAATGGCTAGGCCCTTATCAATTAATTGAGGATTTCAAGAACATTTCCTATGATTTGTGTACTTTAGAAGGTGAGGAGTTTGGTGAATCTGTCATCTCTCTCCACCTAAAACATTTTTATCTATGAAATTATTTTATCTCCACACTTTCCTTTTTTTCCACCCTTTATGTCATTAGTATTATCATTGTATTTATAATGTGCTATGAATCTACTTATTTGATAATAATTTTCAACTTTTTATACATTGGTAGATGTTTCAATCATAATATCTTTACAATTTCTTCATACTCTTCAACTATAATATCCTCACCTCAATTTCAATTATGAGATAGGATTTAATGTTGTTCTTATTAAGTATTTTGCACCTCATCCCTTTTACTATTTCTCCCACTTCATATATTTTCACCTATGGTCTTGTCTAGAAGCTTCCTGATGGAAAATCCTCATTTCAAAGAATTTCTCTACTTAACAAGAAAGCTCTAAACTCTTCGCCTAGATTTTATGTCTACCCATCTTAGTCTTAGGTGATGAGCCTTCACATCCTACCAATCACTGGGGATGATATTGGGGAAATGTTCCCTCTCAATAAACATAAGGTGAAAACAAGGTAAAATAAATCAAAAATAGAAAAATACATATATGCATATTACAAATAACTACACCTTTCATCCTCCCTAGTCTTTAGTGATGAGCCCATGCTTATTACTAATAGTATAAGGTTGGGAAAGGAGAAATATTCCCTTACTCACCTATTTTTTTCCTTTGGTGATGATCCCTTACTTATTACCAGTAGCATGAGGAAAAATGTAGGGGTCATTTCAAAAAAAAGAAAAAAGAAAGAAATAGGTAAGATAATGTGGAACAAAGGTTCCTGAATATATAAAATTCCAAGGAGATAATTTAGATTCCTATGTTAAGAGAGACAAATATTCCTAAAGTTAGATCTTTTCAATCAGCAAGCCACCCATGGGTCTAAATCTAGTCAAGACTTATGAAGTGTAAAT
Organism: Taxus wallichiana var. yunnanensis; assembly: GCA_018340775.1. Classification (NCBI taxonomy): domain Eukaryota; kingdom Viridiplantae; phylum Streptophyta; class Pinopsida; order Cupressales; family Taxaceae; genus Taxus; species Taxus wallichiana. Next base: position 306,679,839 of record CM031236.1, read on the forward strand.
CATCTTGAATTTGGTCATATAATCTTAATTGAGAATGAGCCAAAAATTCCTAAATGGATCATTGTTAAAACTCGTGTCTTTATATTCATCATTTTTTCTATACATCATTTACTCTTGTATCTCACATCATTCTTGGCTCTCACTATTTAGCACTCACATCTTACTAGTTATATAGGTTCAAGAGTGGAGTTATATATCTTATCACTATATCATCTACAACATATTCTACTAATGGAATGGAAGATTTAACAATTTTTGAAAATTGAGTTTCCTAATTAAATTTTACAAACATGTGTGCTTTATTATCTCATTTTTCTATCATAATACATCATCATCCATAACATCACTTGAATACCATATAAACATCAAACATTATTGACCTTCTCAAAGAGCACAAATAAAGTATATCATGAAGAAATACTTAAGCAAGAGAGTGTTGGGCCAAAAGAGAATCATGGTAGGAACCTCCATGTATCGAATAGCAGGAGTTTCCCTATGATTATCCATGCATTTATTTAGTATCAGTAACCCCACTACAAGTACACCATCCCCTCTAAGCATCTTGCAGGAATCATTAACTTTATATCATAATACAATGTTCTATATATACATATGAGAAATAACATCCACTTTGCATATCATGTGGGCACAAAAATGTCAATATGATGATTGATATGGTATGGGAGTCTTAGATCCACCATTAAGGCATCTCATGAAAAATAAAAAATAATAGTAAAGAAGTTTAGGTTTTTCCTCCTAATAATCTCTCTTGACTCCATATTAGTGGCTCTGCAAAACACACGCACGCACACGCACGTGCACGCACGTGATGCACATTAGCAAATTAGAAAAATTACTAACATTTAAATCAGTAACTCTAATCTAGAAAATAGGAGAAAGAGAAATCAAAACCACTCACTAAGATCTCCTTCAACCCAATTAGGTTCTACAACCTTCTCCTCCACCTCTGTAGGATCCTCTTCCTCTTCCTCCTCCTTCTCCTCAACCTTTATGGCCTCCTCCTCAAACCTAGATGCCTCCTCTTCACCACTTCCTATCCAGTCAATATTGTATCTATCCTCCAACTTGGATCCTTTCCTAGCCTCCTCCTCCTCCCCCTTTATGGGTACTCCTCTAATCTATAGGACTACAGTGGCCCCACCCCTCCTCTAGTAGCCATCCTATGCACACCTATGCATGCCCCTATTGTTACTTTTATTACTACTACTATCCATAGCAACCTTTGTAATTGGTTTGACTTGGCATCTCTAGTGCCTCTAAATATAGTTTAGATTGTGGGAAGATCATCAACATACTAGCATCCAAACTGTTGGGGCACCCGTACTACTAGGTGAATCTCTTTGCATACCATGGTCAAAAATTTATGTTGTGATTATCCTAGAAGCCATTGTAATCCCCTATCCACCCAAAATCCTAACATAGCCTGATAAGGCTCCAAAACCATGTTTGTAGTAGTCAAAGTACATATTGCCTATGAAGTGGATCTAATGGGTGCTATATCTACCCAACTTGTTTCTCTAATAGTTGTTAGGTCTCCAATCTCCATAGATTTTTGATAGGGAATCACCCTCTTATACACCCATGACATCACGAGTGTAGGGTGACTCAATGCTTTCAACCCGCACTTGACCACCTGATATAAATAGTGTTAAGTGGTCTATAACACCCATGTTATTATTCATCCAAATTAATATATATTTTTAAAAAAATAAAACCATTAATTATAATTAATGCCTTTAATGATTTTCAACTTGCAACAATTAAATCCAACATAATTAAATTTTTACAATCCATCTGATATTAAATGATAACCATGTGTAGTTGTGAGGGTTAACTAGATCTACACAAGCACCCTTAATTCACTATGACTGAGTGTGTATAACTTGTATGCCTTTGGTTAAACCTTTTAATGGGTCTTGAGAACTATGTGCAAATCCTAAATGTTAACCCGAGATTAGATAAGTTGTATTCCATCCGGTATCCAACACAACAAGTTAGGGGTATGGTGAACAAATAGTGTAATCAACTAGTTACACTACTTTGGCCAAATATTCAAGTGTGCAATGCAAGCTTAGTTTTATGGCCACACACTAGTCGGTGAAACTTTTCTCCATCACTACACAACCTTTTGGGGTTAGCATATCCGGTTGTATGCAGACAATATATCATATCTAAGCATACATGCAAATAAAAGTGGATATTCTACCAGAAGAAATATATAAAAAAAAATACATAAATCAACACCAGATTTAACGTGGTTCACCCAGTGTAGGCTACGTCCACCAAGAAACAAGACAATCTATTATCCAAAGCTTTGACAAGATATAAAATGAAGATTTACAATCTTCCACACCTCTCATATGTTCAGTACTTTCTTCCTTTAAGCTTTTTCTCTACCACCAAGAATTCTCTCTCACCAACCTTTTTCAAGTTCTTTCTAATTCTTGTTGATCATCATTCTAAACCCTATCTTTTATGCTTATATAGTCATTTATAGACTTAGGGAACTTAGCCATGTAATTACAATTAATAAATCTATTTTAATGCTAAAAATAGATATAATTCCCGAGAGTTAATTAAAACTTCATCGCATAGGTAACCGACGCCGGTTCTGCCTAACCTTCATCGATTCCTAATTTCCCTTGACTAATGCTAGTCTTCCCTGACCGATGTCGGTCTTCCTTTAACTCGATGTCGATTCTTCGTGTGTTCCAGCAAGTTCCAATTGCATGCTAAAATGAAGTAATTGAGCTCCACAACTCAACAATTTCCCACTTGGAGTTTAATTACTATACCATACATGTACATCATCATTCTTGGATTCTTCCTTGGCTTTGTTTCTTCCTCTTCAAGTCTCAAACTCGAAGACCAATAGAAGTGGAGTGTAGCTCCAACTTCTCCTTTGCTAATGGCTTCGTTAGCATATCCACGGGGTTCTTGCTCGTATGAATCTTTTCTAAATTCAATTGTATATCTCCAATACCCACTATATGAAGTGATATCTCAACTGAATGTGTTTTGTTCTCGAATGAAACACCGAGTTATTTTCCAAATGAATTACACTCTGACTATCACTAAACAGTTTACAATCACTTTTCTCCTTTCCCAACTCTTCCATGAACCTAATCATCCATATCATCTCCTTGTTAGCCTTTGTAGCTACAACATACTCTGCCTCTATAGTAGACAAAGCCACAACCTTATACAATCTTGAAATCTAGCTAACTTCTGTTCCACCTACTATGAAAATATATCTAGTAGTGCTCCTCCTACCATCTAGATCTCCAGCCATATTTGAATCAACATAGCCATGCAATGAAATATCCAAACCTCCATAGCATAACTACATGTTAGATTTCCCTTTCAAATACCTGAGTATCCATTGGACTTATTTCCAATGCTCTTTACCTAGATTAGCCATATATCTACTCACAACTCCCACTTTGCGTGTGCAATGTCTAGTTTAAAACAAACCATAGCATACATGAGACTTCTAATTGCTGAATCATATGACACTCATGTCATGTATTTGACCTCCTCATATGATGAAGGACACTTATCTTTGCTTAATTTTAAGTGGCCAACCATGGGTGTGCTAATAGGTTTTACATTCTACATTTTGAACCTTTCTAACACCTTGTAGATATAATCTTCCTATGACAAATAAAATTTCTTTTTTTTCATGTCTCTATGTATTTGCATGCCAAGGATTCTTTTTACAGTTCCTAAATACTTCATAGCAAATGTGTGAGCTAGCTTTCCCTTAAGCTCACCAATGTCTTGCATACTAGATCCAGTAATAAGCATATCATCCACATATAATAACAAAATAATATAGCTTCCATTTTCAAGATTCTTGAAATAAACACAATGGTCGATTCACATCTCAAGTAACCATGCTCATGCATAAAACTATCAAACCTCATGTACCATTTCCTTAGAGCTTGCTTGAGCCCATATAGGCTCTTTTTCAACATGCATGTTAGTTTCTCCTTACCCTTGACTTCATACCCAAGTGGATGTTGCATATAAATTTCTTCATCCAAATCATTTTGGAGCCTATTTTCATGTTAGAGTGTGGTACACCTTCTATGTGTTACACTTAGGTATTTTTACGGTGGTCCCGCTTGCCGATGAGTGGGTCGGGGGTTCAGGGGCAAAGCCCCTGAGAGAAAATTTTCATGGGTCGTTTTTTAACCCATGGGTAATGGGTAACCATTATGGGCTGTTTTGGGGCCCATGGTTTTTTGGTACCCATTGTATTGTAAAACCGCCTCTTGACTACCCATAGGTTTACGGGACGGTTTTTTTTTTTGCCCATTGTTTGATACCCATGGTTTTGTAAAATTGCTTAAGCAATTGTCTATTTATATGGTCTTATGCATATGATAGAAATACAAGCAAATGTATTGCAGATGTGTTTTGAATTTAGGTGTGAATTTCAGAGAGTTTGTTGAGCATAGCTCCAAACAGTCCTGGGGTATTGTATTGAGAGAGTGGATGCTTGTAATAAAATCTGAGCAAGTGATTCTTGGTGGATGTATCCCAAATTGGGTGAACCACGTTAAATCTTGTCTCTTTGTGTTGTGTTATTTATTCTACACTTTTATTTGAGATCTGTAATATTTTTTGCATATTAGTTTCTACTATTGCAATTACATAAGGGATTATTCCACATATTTTATCTCTTATTTCCTAACAACTCCCATTTTCAAGCTTCTTGAAATAAACACAATGGTCAGATTCACATCTCAAGTAACCATGCTCATGCATAAAACTATCAAACCTCATGTACCATTTCCTTGGAGCTTACTTGAGCCCATATAGGCTCTTTTTCAACATGCACACTAGTTTCTCCTTACCCTTGACTTCATACCCAAATGGATGCTGCATATAAATTTCTTCATCCAAATCACCATGAAGGAAATTCATCTTCACATCTAGTTGTTATAAATGTAAATCTTCTACTGCAACTAAACTCAATACAGTATGAATAGAAGTCATCTTAACAACAGGAGAAAAAATTTCACCAAAGTCAATACCTGCTTTATGTGTAAATCCCTTTACTACAAGCCTTTCCTTGTACCTTTTCTATCCACCCTCTTCTTCCTTAATTCTGTAGACCCACTTGTTTTGCAATGTCCTCTTACCTACTGGCAACTTAACTAAATCCCAAGTTTGGTTCTGTTCCAAGGATTCCATCTCCTCATCCATGTCATGCTCCCACTAAATGTGAGTCTTATCCTACATTACTTCTTCAAACCTCTCTAGTTCACCATTATTAGTCAAAAATAAATAAAATAGAGAAGGTGTAAATATTTCTGGAAGTTTACTTACCCTTTGTGACCTTCTCACAAGATTTTGGGGTATCGGAGACTCAATCTGGGCCTCTTGGACATTCCTATCTAAATCTGATAGTGATCAATGTCGGTCACCTTTAACCAAAGTCAGTTCTACTAACCGATGCTGGTTTTGATCCTCTGTAACTGTCATGAATCGCGTGGTTCATATGACCGATTACGGTAAGGGACTAACCAACCGTGGTTACTATGTATTTCTGTAGGTGTTTCTTTAAAACCCGAGAGTTCATTTTCATCAATAAACTTCTCAATTTTCTCATCCTTGGGTACCAAAATTTGATTCGTGTACATTCTCTTTTCATTCCATTCAACATCCCGACTCCTAATAATTTTAGAATTCTCTAAATCCCAAAAACGAAAACCAAAATCACCAAATCCATAACCAATGAAAGTGCACCTCTTGGATTTTGCATCCAAATTTTTCCTATTTTCCTTATCACAATGCACAAAATATTATAAACAAAAAACTTTAAGAAAATAAAGATCTACCTATTTTTCAGTCTAAGCTTCCTCTGGTATTCCTCCATCTAGTGAACTTGAAGGGCCACGGTTAATCAAAAAAGCCATTGTATCAACTACTTCTACCTAAAACTGAAAGGGCAATCTAGAATGTACCCTCATACTTCTAACACATTCCATGATTGTCCTATTCATTCTTTCTGTAACACCATTCTCTTGTGGTGTTCTTGGAACCATTCTTTCTCTACGTATCCCATTTAATGAAAAATAATCATTGAAATCCTTACTACAATATTCACCACCATTGTCAGATCTAAGGCACTTTAACTTAGAATTTGATTCATTCTCAACAAGGGCTTTCCATCTTTTAAAAGTCTCAAAAACATTAGATTTATGGTTAATACAATAAACCCATAACTTTCTTGTAGCATCATCAATGAAAGTAGCATAATATTGGGATCCTCCATGAGAAGCTACTTGATCTAGTCCCCACACATCTAAGTGTACAAGCTCCAATTTTTATCCTTCTTAGTTGCCCCAACTTTGAGAAATATCACTCTCTTTTACTTTCCAAAGATACAATGCTCACAGAAATCAAGATTAAATCTTTCAAATCTGATAACTTACCCTTAGCCTTTAAGATATGCATTCCTTTTTTACTCATATGACCCATTTGATTATGCCACATGCATAAATTTGAATCAAGTAGATAATGTAGAAAAGGAATCAGTAATACAGGTAGATAAATATAATGTTCCTACCTTCTTACCTCTTTCCACAAAAAAATCACCTTGGTGACTTTCCAAGAGTCTCCTCTAAAAGTAACCATGCAACCAAATTCACCTAGTTACCCTGCAAATAAGATTCCTCCCGAGGCTTGACACATGCCTCCCATATTTCAATACCCATGTATTTCCATTCTACAATTTTAGATGAACTTCCCTTTACCATGTACTGCAAGGTTCATCATCACCCAAATAAACATGCCCAAAATTACCCTGTACATAGTTTCTGAAATAACCCTTATTATGGGTTGCATGGAAAGAAACTCCTGAATCTAAAACCCATGATTCAATTCTATTTTCCAAAGAAATAATAACAGCATCTTTCATTACCTCTGATGAAGCGAGATTCAAATATTTACCTTTTTATGGTTGTTGATTCTCTTTATCCTTTGACCAAAAAAATTTCTTTGCATGTCCTTTCTTTCCACATTTCCAACAAGTAATACCCTTACTTCTAGATTTAGATCTACTTTCCCTTGACTTTGATTTCCCATTACTCTTACTCTTAGATCTCTCCTTTTTCCTACCCCTTCTTTCTACATTCAAATCATTTCTAAATGATGATTCCTATGTACTCTTCCTACAAATTTCTTCATCAATATTATACTAACCACATCATCAAACTTCAAAATATTATTAGCAGATGTTGTATTACTAACATCCATTACCAAGTTCTCTCAACTATCAAGCAAAGAACATAAGAATAAAAGTGCTTTTACTTCATCATCAAATGGTATAGCAACCAATTTTAATTGATTTACTATATATCGGAAATCATTCAAATGACTAGAGGTAGATTCACCTTCATGCATATTAGAACTAAATAGTTTCTTCATCAAATAAAATTTATTTGAAGCACTAGGTTTTTCATATAAATTAGCAATATATTTCATTAATTCTACCGTAGAAGTTGCTTCTATAATATTGGAAGCCACGGATGCTGTCAAGCTCAATCTTATAGATCTCAAAGCCTTTCTATCTAGAATCTTCCATTCTTCATCAGTCATCTTTGTAGGTCTAGAATTCTCATCCAATGGTAAGTACAAATCTCTTTGATACAGATAATCCTCAATTTGCATCTTCCATAATTGATAATTTCAGCCATCAAATTTCTCTACCTTGTATTTATTATCTTCTATCATTTTTATAGCTCCTACTCAATCAAAAAACCCTGTGTGAGTAAATCTATTAACACACAAAACCCTCAAACAAATATCTGATCGAAGTTGTTGGGGTTAGCATATCCAATTGTATATACAATATATCAGATCCAAGCATACATGTAAATAAAATTAGATATTCTACCAGAAGAAATATATAAAACAAGAGACATAAATCAACACTAGATTGAACGTGGTTCACCTAGTGTGGGCTACATCCACCAAGAAACAAGCCAATCTATTATCCAAAGCTTTGAAAAGATATATAATGAATATTTACAATCTTCCACACCTCGCAGATGTTTAGTACTTTCTTTCTTCAAGCTTTTGCTCTACCACCAAGAATTCACTCTCACCAAAAATTTTCAAGTTCTTTATAATTCTTGTTGATCATCATTCTAAACCCTAGCTTTTGTGCTTATATAGTCATTTATAGACTTAGGGAACTTAGCCATGTAATTACAATTAATAAATCTATTTTAATGCTAAAAATAGATATAATTCCCGAGAGTTAATTAAAACTTCGTCGCATAGGTAACCGACGTCGGTTCTGCCTAACCATCATCGGTTCCTACTTGCCCTTGACCGATGCTAGTCTTCCCTAACCGATGCCGGTCTGCCCTTAACCGATGTTGGTTACTATGTTTTCTAGCAAGTTCTAATTGCATGTTAAAATGAAGTAATTGAGCTCCACAACTCAACACAACCATCTCTACATAGTTATCTAGATCTCATTTCATTGTTTAAGAAACTAAGTGTATCTTTTGGAGTAGGAGCCTTGACTCATCCTTCTAATCGAAAGAATCCTACCTATCCAATCTTGGGATCCCTAAGGGAAAGATAGTGACAACGTAATGACTTATAACATTATGTACTCACTATACTTCACGTAGCCATCCTAATCGACATGATTAGGATTCTATCAAATGGAACAGTGATTTAGAATGTCTACACTTTGATTACAATTTTAGTTATCTATAAAATACAAGTAAATATTTTCATCTTTACGATAAGTTATTTTGTATCATTACAAGATAGATATTTATATTAACTCAACGAGCTATTATCTTTAATGAGCACCTTTTATCATACTATCACAACATATTGTTGTTAAATATAATTCTATTTCACCATGCCTTGTAAAACGTTAAACCATTCAATAATTGTTAAAAATAGTCCTTATTATCATATGATCATCATTTAATCATGTATATTATGATTTATCCCATAAGATACAATAATAATTTATGATGTTTTCATGGAATTGTTTTCCTTATGGTGTTGTGTTCATTATAAAACATATTTGTTCATTTAAGATGAATCAATAACATCAGTTATAATTACATAAAATAATATCAATAAATTTTATTTATACCTGATGTTAAAAAAGCATTTAAACAATTTCATATCCAATAAAATATGATACAAAACAGCATGATATTATATTGAACTTAACAAAGATAATTCCCGATTTTCTGAAATAATGACAAACAATTAATCAAAATAGTACATTAGGAAAAATTCCATAATTCAACTTGCAAAGATAAATCATTCATAATAACAATTAAATATAATAATCCTTATCATATTTTAAGAAAATATCACATGACAAAATCATGTGTATACAATCTAATCAAGTACTTCCTAAATGTCACTCCATCCTACACATTATAGGATAGAGAAAATTTATACATGGGTCAGTTCAAAGAACTGACATGAGTTATCTAACTCATGTTCTTGTTGTATTTAGAATGAAATAAAATAATACGTTAATGATATTATAAATTATAACTTATAAACTTATTAATTCATTAATTAAGTTTACATATCATTGCTCAAATGAATGATACTATATTAAGTAAGATATAGGTCAAACAATCCAAGATTATCACTAATGATTATTGTTATCCAAAATTCACCCCCAGATAAATTTTGATAACATGCATCAATTATTCAAGTCCCAGGAAAGTATATTGATTCAAGGCAAAAATCATGTTTCTGGGGTCCCCTCGGCTTCTTTCTAACTCTCCTGTCCAAGAAGAAAAGAGCAAGTTCTAAAAAGGGTGAAAATGTTACAAAAACAAGCTTGGGGTAGAAAAAATCATGAAAATCGGCTAAGTCCTAGTCCAGGCGGTCCTTGGGACAGTTGGGACGTCGGGGCATGAACCAGCTGAAAAGCCTCCAGGCAGTCCACGCAGCAATTGGGACATCTGGGCCGTAGGTACGCGCGGGATGCGAAAAGTTGATTCGGCCAAAAAGGGAAAAAAATTGCCTAAGTCTTTGTTTCGCATAGTTGGGACAATTGGGACAAAAGTACGTGGAGGACGTGGATCGGCCGGTTTGGCGCAATTCAGTCCATTTCGGGCGGTTCGATAAATTTGTCCCAGCATGCAGGATAGTTCGGCCAAAGGTACGAGGAGGACGCGAACCGCCTTGATCGGCCGAATAGGGAACTTTGTGCAGGACACCGGGACAAAAAGTACGCATGGGACGCGGAGAGCTGAAAGAGCCAAGAGTGAATGGAAATGTGCCACGTGTCTTCGCCTCAAAGAGGGATAGGGAAGCCTGAATCGGGTGGATCGGAGAAATTTGTCCCAGATGGTTTGGGACATCCGGGCCAAAAATACGCGAGGGACGTGAAGACCTAGAAAAGCTGCCAACGAATCAGAATGTGACGTGTGTCACAAGGGGAGGCACGATAAAAATTTTGACTAAGTGTTTTTGGGCCCAAAAGTTCAAAGGGCGAGGTTTGAAGGGTCGGCCCGAGCCAATAGACACAGGACACGTGTCCTAAGGCGGGGGAAAATGAGAATTTTTCCAAAGTATGAAAAAGGTCAAAATTTCAAAGGAAAGCCCACGAAAAGGTGGAGGAGAGAGAATTTCTCATCCAATCAGTGCCCGACACGTGTCATCCAAGTGGCAGAGCGCGGGAAAAAATTCAAAATCTGTTTTGGCCTGTTTTGTGCCCTAAATCTTCAGATCGCCATATCTTTCGATCCAGAGCTCGATTTTCACGTTCTTTATATCAATGGAAAGCTGGTGAAATTCTCTACATGATTCCAAGGTCAATATTGCATTTTGGTTCAGTTTGGAGAGAGAAAATTGAGAAACGTCTCTGGCGCATGGTAATGGCCGGAAGCGATGTTTCAACAACCGATTTTAATGCACATGGGTCGCATTCTTCTTCAGCATGGCCAGAAGTGACGTTTCAACCACTGATTTTAATGAAGAATGCATTTTGGTCAATGGTTGGGCTACTTGCATGTTTTCCTACGTTTCTCTCTCCTGGGCTCGACCCATGCATTGTAAAAAGCCAGATTTGGCTCATTTTTTAGTTAGTTGTTCATCTTTTCAGCTCTTCCCTCCCTTCTTTTCTTCTCTAGGGTTGAAAATGGAGTTCGAACCTCCTCTCCTACTCTGTAATGGTGTTTTTGGCTTTTACTATTGAAATGAAGTTCTGTGCAAACTTCTGGAGCAACAAAAATGTGTTTTGTGATGCATTTGTCCATCCTTGCTCATTCTTTTGCTTGTTCTCTTCTTGCCTCTCTTCATTGTAGGTATTTGTGCATGTTCTAATGTTCATTACAGGTCTGGAGCTGTGTTCATGGAGTTTTGGGACATTTTCTATGTGAAATCTATCCTTGGGCCTGTGATGCATCTGTCCATCCTTCCCATCGCTCACCTCTCTTTGTTCCATGATAGTTTTGATAGATGTTCAACATTCTCCTTCTCTGGTGTATCATTGTTTTAGTGTAGGCTTTCGTTGTTTTTCCTTTCTCTCTCTCTCTCTCTGTCTCCTTGGCATGGTTAGATTAGGATTAGATTAGCTTGCCTGCACTGGAATAGCTTGTGGTAGGTAGTTTAGGAGTAGGAACCAACCTTCTCTGGAGATTCCTTTCTCATTCTTGCAAGTCCCACACTTGGAGGAAGGTTTCAATGTTGTGCAATCACACTGGATGCTAGAGTGATCAACCTAGAAATATGATCAACATCCAGGGGTGTTGTGATTTTGCACTAACAGTTTTGGCACGCCCGGTGGGACACTGAGAGGTCTTCCACTTCATCTTTTGCAGGTTGGTGTGTTCCTGTGAAGATTTCAGCCTTTGGAGGCACTTGCAAACACATCTGGCGACTCCATCTGATCAACAACCCATTTCTGAAGTTACAAACCTGTTTTTTCATCCATTCTCATCCATCCTTCTTTCCATCCCTTTCATTCTTTTCCATTCCATGAAGTTGTGCAATCATGACTTCATTTCCATCATGGAATTCACATTTTCAACAACAGCAGTTTATCACACCTCCAACATGTTTTACAAATCCTCCAAATCAGCATGCATACCCATATGAGCAGCAATGCCAAGATCATTTTGGCTATGGAGCTTTCCAAGAGCAAGAGTATGCTGGTTATGAAGACAATCAGATGCAAGATGCTGGTCTGATTGGAGAAAATCCAAAAGATGGAGGTAGAGATGGTGCAGTCCAGAGCAACAGCTCAAATGAGAGCTTTCAGAATTGGTTGCAGGACTCCTTGTCCATGGGGAGGCCCTTTTCCAAGACACTTCAGCCCTCAGGAGAAGCTTGACTTCATGATTGCAACGCTGCCATTGCTTGCAAAGTGGATTGAAGAAATAGAGGTGTATGAGAGGAGTATTCAGCAACCTTGTCAATGGGTAAGCACGCCATCTCATGCCTTTCTTTTTCCTCTTTCCCAATCTGTTTTATCTCAGCAGTGTCAAGTTTTAAACTCTCCATCTGCTATCCCAAATGTTGATCCCATGTCTCCACCTCTCAGTCTTCCACCACACCTCAATTCTTCTTTCCTTTTTCCTTCCAAACAGTCATCCCCTCCACAAGAGCTAACAGAAATACCCCCTCCTCCAAGGAAACAAGAGTTTCTACCTCCACCACCACAAAAAATTGCCAAATCAATTGAGTTACAACCCATCCCTCCTCTTGCATTCCCAATTCCATGTGGGGAAGAAGAAATTGCAAAAATCGGCCATGAAGGACAACAAGAAGAGGATCCCAACAGAAAAGAAATGACAAACAACTTGAGGGTTTGGGCTACCAAATTTGGGATGACAAAGATCCCCTTGATGGTTAAACCTACAGAAGAGGCTAAGGTTGAACAAATGGTGGTTAAGACTGATTTTGTGGCGAGATGAGGAAGAGTAAAAAGAAGAAGCGGATCAGCGTGGTTTCTCGAGAAAGTAGTGTCCATGTTGGCACTCTATTTGAAGGGAATGCTGATTCAATTCAAGTTGCACAATCAGCCATAAAGGAAGAAAGCTCAGAAGAAGATCTTGCAGTCCCAACTTGTCCTCTAGAGCAGCAGATTGAAGAGTTTGACTTGACAAACTTCATGCTAGAGGAAGATTTCTATCAAGAGCAAGATTGTCTTCAAGTAGTAGAGAAAGGAGAAGCTACTCCAGATCCAAAAGAAGAGGAGCACATTCTAGTTGTGGAGGAGAAAATTGTAGATCCAAGGGCTTTGAGCACAAAGCAAGCTACAGGAGAACCTTCAGTTCTTCTTTCTACTTCACCTCTCTCAAGTTCTAGTACTGAAGAGGAGTTTGATCTCTCAAACTCAATGTTGGAGGGTGAAAGAAACCATGATGGTCAAGTTACAGATCAAGAAGACACCATGGAGGAAGTGGAGCATTTGCAGCGAGACAGCCATGAGGTAGTTTATCTCGTCGATTTGGAGGATTGTTTTGATGGAGAAGAACTGGTTGAGTTTTCACCATTCTCTCTTTCATCATCCACATTCCAAACACTTGAGTCTGCTGTCATGAAGGAGGACATTCATTTACAGTAGCCTACATCTTATAATAGCTCTTTGGAATCAAGATTGGAAGATTTAAATCTTTCATGTTCTTCATTGGAGGAAGAGAAAGGACAAAAGAATTTCGCCATCGCTTCCACACCATCCATTCAGGAGGGTCTACAAGAAGACTCCATTCTTGGAGTTGAAAATCAGAGCTATGGGCATATCAAATGGATCAGACCTTTCCCAATCAAGTATTTGGCTTCATTGGATCCAAAGGAGAAGCCACAACCAGTCATGCTTGCTTCTAAGCATGAGGATGAGCTACAAAGTACCAAGGATCAGCTGTCATACCTCTTCAATCCAAATGCAGAGCAACTAAAAGAGGTATTGAATTTTCCTTCAGCTGATACCTTGATGATTTGGGTGGAAGACTAGATTCTGTTGATTTTCCACTCATCCTAACAGCCATGATCAGCTCCAAATCAATTCCATGGCTGCCACTTTTGAGAAAGGGAAGCTATTTCTCACAACCAATTGCGGGTTTGTTTAGCTTGCCTTTGCTTCCAGCTTAGAATAGAGTAGGTAGGTTTGCTTTCAGGTGAAGAAGTGCTTGTGCACACTCTGCATGTTTCATTTGGAGCATGTATGATTTTCAGTTCTGTACATAGTTTTTGTGGTGCTGGTTTTGCTCTTGCACAGTTCATTCCAATGGCATTTTGGTGAGAACAACTCCATGTCCGGTGGGATTCAAGCGGTTCAGAGGGAAGTTCTCAAAGTTCATATTAGTTTACAGGTTACAACTCATGACTCCATGCCCAATGGATGCTTCAGCAACTGGTAATTTCATCTAGCAGGCAGATGACCCCGCTGAGTCACCAAATTGTTATCCAAAATTCACCCCAGGGGTAAATTTTGATAACATGCATCGATTATTCAGTCCCAGGAAAGTATATTGATTCAAGGTAAAAAATCATGTTTCTGGGGTCCCCTCGGTTTTTTCTAACCCTCCTGTCCAAGAAGAAAAGAGCAAGTTCTAAAAAAGGGTGAAAAAGTTGCAAAAAACAAGCTTGGGAAGAAAAATCATGAAAATCGGCTAAGTCCTAGTCCAGGCGGTCCTTGGGACAGTTGGGATGTCGAGGTGCAAACCGGCCGAAAAGCCTCCAGGCAGTCCACGCAGATAATTGGGACATCCGGGCGAGGGTACGCGCGGGATGTGAAAAGCCGATTCGGCCAAAAAAGCGAAAAAATTACCTAAGTCTTTGTTTCGCACAGTTGGGACAGTTGGGACAAAAGTACGCAGAGGACGCGGATCGGATGGTTTGGCGCAAGTCAGTCCATTTCGGGTGGTTTGGAAAAATTTGTCCCAGACAGTCCGGGATAGTTGGGCCAAAGGTACGCGGAGGACGCGAACCACCCGGATCGGCCAAAACAGGGAACTTTCATCTGGGACACCCGGGACAAAAGTACGCGCGGGACGTGGAGAGCCGAAAGAGCCGAGAGTGAATGGAAATGTGCCACGTGTCTTCGCCTCAAAGAGGGACAGGGAAGCCCGAATCGGGCGAATCGAGAAAATTTGTCCCAGACGGTTTGGGACATCTGGGCCAAAAATACGCGAGGGACGCGAAGACCCAGAAAATCCGCCAACGAATCAGAATGTGATGCGTGTCACAAGGGGAGGTGCAATAAAAATTTTGACTAAGTGTTTTTGGGCCCAAAAGTTCAAAGGGCAAGGTTTGAAGGGTCGGCCTAAGCCAATAGACACATGACACATGTCCTAAGGCGGGGGGAAAATGAGAATTTTTCCAATGTATGAAAAAGGTCGAAATTTCAAAGGAAAGCCCGCAGAAAGGTGGAGGAGAGAGAATTTCTCATCCAATCAGTACCTAACACATGTCATCCAAGTGGCAGAGCGCGGGAAAAATTCAAAATCTGTTTTGGCCTGTTTTGTGCCCTAAATCTTCAGATCGCCATATCTTTCGATCCAAAGCTCAAATTTTCACGTTCTTTATATCAATGGAAAGCTGGTGAAATTCTCTACACAATTCTAGGGTCAATCTTGCATTTTGGTTCAGTTTGGAGAGATAAAATCAAGAAACGTCTCTGGCACGTGGTAATGGCCAGAAGCGACATTTCAACAACCAGTTTTAATGCACATGGGTCGCATTCTTCTTCAGCATGGCCAGAAGTGATGTTTCAACCACCGATTTTAATGAAGAATGTGTTTTGGTCAATGGTTGGGCTGCTTGCATGTTTTCCTACATTTCTCTCTCCTGGGCTCGACCCATGCATTGTAAAAAGCTAGATTTGGCTCATTTTTTAGTTAGTTGTTCATCTTTTCGACTCTGCCCTCCCTTCTTTTCTTCTCCAGGGTTGAAAATGGAGTTCGAACCTCCTCCCCGCTCTGTAATGGCATTTTTTCCTTTTACTATTGAAATGATGTTCTGTGCAAACTTCTGGAGCAACAAAAACGTGTTTTGTGATGCATCTATCCATCCTTGCTCATTCTTTTGCTTGTTCTCTTCTTGCCTCTCTTCATTGTAGGTATTTGTGCATGTTCTAATGTTCATTACAGGTCTAGAGCTATGTTCATGGAGTTTTGGGACATTTTCTGTGTGAAATCTATCCTTGGGCCTGTGATGCATCTGTCCATCCTTCCCATCGCTCACCTCTCTTTGTTCCATGGCAGTTTTGATAGATGTTCAACATTCTCCTTCTCTGGTGTATCACCATTTTAGTGTAGGATTTTGCTATTTTTCCTTTCTCTCTCTCTCTCTCTCTCCTTGGCATGGTTAGATTAGGATTAGATTAGCTTGTCTACACTGGAATAGCTTGTGGCAGGTAGTTTAGGAGCAGGAACCAACCTTCTCTGGAGATTCCTTTCTCATTCTTGCAAGTCCGACACTTGGAGGAAGGTTTCATGTTTATGCAATCACACTTTGGATGCTAGAGTGATCAACCTATAAATCTTATCAACATCCGTCAAGGTGCTTTGTGATTTTGCACTAACAATTATATCTTTAGACTATTTAAACAACTTACAACTACAATTCATTATTTCCATAATTGATCCATAGGGATTTAGAGAAACACCTCTTCATCGAGAGCAACCAATCGAAGGAAAATTAATTAGAAAGGAGAGCATTTTGTTAAGTTACTAAGCAAGTTACCTCAGTATAGAGCATCAATTACATAACCTCCCTAGAGGTTGCGTAATTGTCCTCTACAGTTAGACCAGCGGTTGCATAACCACTGGTCTATGTTCATCGACAGTCTTGTCACTAATGAAAACAAATAAATAAACCCACGAATGCTTGTGGATTTCAAACTTTTGAGCCGTGTCTCTTTCTTTGATGATTCTTCCCATTATCCAGTTGTATGGGAGGATAAGGGGAGAAATCTATTTAAGCAAGAGGAACATGTGGAATTGGATCATCGAATATTGGATGGAGAGAAGTGAGAAAGAAACCATTGAAGCTGGAATTGTTTTGTAGAAGAAAGGTGTGAGAACAAAGCAAGCAAGTAGAGAAGGGTGGAAGTGACATTGTTTTCCTTCCTTCAACTTCTTGTAATCTATATTTTCTTTTGAATTGGCCAATATAATATTGGGAAGAAAGATCAATTTCCCTTCCCGGCTGGTTTTCCCTCAAATTGGGGGTTTCCAGGATAAAATATTGTGTTGTGTGTTGAATTATTTATCTTTCATTACTGCAAAATAGTTATAAGTTTCATATTTCATTCACTAGCATTAAGAATTGTCATTTTCAAGTAACTTGGAAGTAGGAACAGTATTTTTGGTCTCGTAAATTTATAAAAGTATATGTTTACGATCATTTGGTATCAAAGTTGATTATATTGTCTAAGGGACTATGGTATTAATTTGTATGTGATTTGTATGATAGTGACAAGGTCCAAAGGTGAAGAAGTAATACCTTGTGATCCGGATATATCTACAAAAAAATGGAAACAAAGGATTAAAGATCAAATAGAATAAGATAATTTTGTCTATAGAATTGAGATGTTGGAAAGTACTATGGAAAGGGTATTTTAACACCAATGGGAACTCTCGGATAAAAAAGTATAGCAAGAGTAAGCAAGAATCCATAGACTCAATGGTTTGAGCTTTGGCCGAGAAGTTTAGCATAAGAAAGAGCCATGATGAGGAAGAATATGTGGAAGAGCATGAATAAGAAACTCCGGTTGGAAGAGAGAACGTAAAATCTGATCATTCTCCTTTTAAATTTGAAACTAAGGTTTAGATTAGAAGATTTGATGGACAAGTAGATACAGAGTTGCTAGATAAATAGTTAAAATAATTGGAGGTTAATTTTAGTGTGTATAATGTCGAGAGGCACAAATTATTACCTTTACATGTCTCAAAATGAAAGTGCATTCTCTCGGTTTGGAGGGAAATCCATCTAGCCACTTATGAAAAGAAGTTTCGTATTCTATGTTCTTGGGAGGGTTTAAGGAATTGCTTTGAGGAAAAAAATATCTTATTGGCCATAAGACCTGTCTAGATGATTAAATTGCAGTATTTTAAACAAAGTAGTGGTCAAAGTGTCTAGGATTATACTACGGATTTTTGGAGATGAGCCATATTGCTCAATATGGACTTGGAAGATGAGGATATTCTAACCAAATATTTGGGTCGCCTTCACACTCACCTTCAAAGGAAGTTCATGTCCATGAATCCCAATGATCTCAATGAAGCATGTGTGTAATAATACTACATAGATGATGAAAATAAGCAAGGAGAATCGAGTTAAGGACAAAACATTCAAAAAATCAGGTTTGAAGAAAGAATAGGAAAAATAATTAACAAAGGTAAATGGAAAGGTAAAAATACCACTACCACTTTTAATACTTGTAAAGATCCTAAGAATTTTTGTAAGAATTGTGATATCAATGGTCATATTGATGCTACATGTTAGAAGTTACATCCGTAATTGCATCCAAAGAACCGAAATAAGGAATCCAAGAAGTCCATGACAGTTGTAATGAGATATGGAGAGGTGGAGATAGAAAATGATTTTGATGTAGATTGGAGGCTAGGATGCATGGCCAACAACATGGATAGCCAAGAACAAGAGGAAGAGATGCATAATCTATTTCAAATCAAGAGGACTAAGGTAAATGCTTTGGTTAATATTGGTTCTTAATCTAATTTGAATTTTGATGTGGTCAGTAAAGAAGCTTTGTCTTGAAACTTATGAGCATCCAAATCCTTATCCTTTGGGATGGATGAAGAAGGGTTTAGAAATTCATGTAACAATAAGATGTAAGTTCAAATTTCAGACAAATTGTCATTATATAGATGTATTTGAAATTGATGTTATTCCTCTTGATGCATTTGATGTTGTTTTCAGGAGTCCTTACTTTTATATTAGGGATTCTATATTCATGAGAAGGGATAACCGATATAGATGGGTCAAGAATGGAGTCAATTACAACATCCGGGCACACCAACGTAAGTCAAAACTTGTTATGGTAAGTGGTAACCAAGCAAAGAGACTAATTCATTCAAATCATAATCAGTTTTGTTTACTCATATTTAAAGATACGTAATATGGGGTAGAAATTTTAGATATCTCTAACAAAGGGATGAAGGATTTGAATAACATAATTTAGTATTTTCAGTAAGTATTCCATACTCTTAGTAGGTTACCACCAAAGCAAGAGGTAGAGCATAAGATTCATCTATTTCCAGAGTCCCCTCTACCAAATATCAGGTCGTGTAGGAAATCCTTATTATAGAGTACAGAGGTAAATAAAAAACTCTAGGAGGTACTAGACTACGGGTACTACATCCAACCACCTCGTCGTGTGGTTTTCCTATTGTGATGGTGCCAAAGAAAGATGGTTCTTGGATAATGTGCATCAACTACCATGCTTTGAACAATATCACCATAAATAATAGATATCCACTCTCATGTATAGATGATCTCTTGGACTAAATTTATCATGTAAAATTCTTTACTAAGTTAGATCTCAAGTCAGGTTATCACCAAGTTGGAATGAAAGAGGAGGATATATGGAAGACTTCCTTCAAAACAAAACAGGGGTTAGTATGAGTGCTTAGTACTTCTATTTGGTTTATGTAATGCACCCGCTACATTTATGAGATTGATGAAGTATGTAGTGTGTGAATTCATAGATTCATGTGTCATTGTATATTTGGATGATATTCTGATTTTTAATACCACATGGGAGGAAGATCCAACACATTTGAAGTAAGTCTTACAAGTTCTCTGTTAGTAATATTATATTGTTTACATTGGTTAATGTTTTAATGTAATATATATTATCATGGAGATAATATATATGGGTGAATAAATAAAATGTAATATTATTAAATATGAGAAAACATATCTCATATTAATAATATAGGTTTTATATATTAGTTGTGAGTTTGTTGTATAAACAACTCACGTTGGTATTTTTAGGATTAGTTGAGTGTGTTGAGATAACTAAGGGATGTTAGAGAGATATTAGGAGATGGGGTTGAGATTATGTAGGGATTGAAGATCATGTTTGACTCCACCATTGTAGGGGTTAATTGATCTATATATGTAACTCATCAATCATGAATAAGATGTCCCGAATGAAATACAATATCTTTGGTTTTATTATTTTACTGTGCAATGTTTTATTTTTTTATTGATTAAATCATGCACGTTTTCTAGATTTGGTATCAGAGCAGTGTTATAATCTTGTGGATGTGCATTTGTGGCTTTGGATTCAATAATTCCCGTGTAAATATCAGGTCATAAGTTCGTTTTTACGATCTGGGTCTCTGCGATTTTTAATGGGTTTCAAGATTTATATTGTAGTAGACTACTGTTAAAATTTCAGCCAAACCCACATCACGGTTTAGGAGAAAACGTGAAAGATATTCTGACGTCCGAAGCAATTTCTGGAATTTGAGACCACAATTCAGATGAATGTTGCATAATCCTTGCATAGTGATATTTTACATTAGCTTTGTTTCTCACAGAAATGGAGCATTACTCAGGAGTATTTAATTGCATATTTGATATCAGTATGAAGATAGCGTAAAGTTTCTCGATGGAGGCTGGAGGCAACGGAGGAAGGAGGTTGATCAGCGACCTCTCGTCAGGCACCATCGACGAGGCCGCGGTACTGATTTGGTGACCAATTTATTTCAGTTGTGTGTTTTATAATAAGAACAGAAGGAAATTCTTGTTCAATTGTAATTTCCTTTTATAAACCTCCTTGATGTAATGTTGTAATAGAAAGAAGAAAACACAAGTACAAAGTCAGCATCATGATACTTGAAGGGGATGAACAGAGGTTCATGAACAGGGGTTCTTACCTTGGACTGAGGTCCATATGTGTACCAAGATCATGAGAAAATAGGGGTGTGCAAGCTGCAGAGAAAGTGTAACTATTCTTTTCTACTTTGTTCACATTAGGGGAGTGTAAGGGAAGTAATAATGTAAACAATAGGGGAGTGAATGTTAGGAATATTATATTGTTTACATTGGTTAATGTTTTAATGTAATATATATTATCATGGAGATAATATATATGGGTGAATAAATAAAATGTAATATTATTAAATATGAGAAAACATATCTCATATTAATAATATAGGTTTTATATATTAGTTGTGAGTTTGTTGTATAAACAACTCACGTTGGTATTTTTAGGATTAGTTGAGTGTGTTGAGATAACTAAGGGATGTTAGAGAGATATTAGGAGATGGGGTTGAGATTATTTAGGGATTGAAGATCATGTTTGACTCCACCATTGTAGGGGTTAATTGATCTATATATGTAACTCATCAATCATGAATAAAATGTCTCGAATGAAATACAATATATTTGGTTTTATTATTTTACTGTGCAATGTTTTATTTTTTTATTGATTAAATCATGCATGTTTTCTAGATTCTCAAGGAGAAACAACTGTTATGCAATATGAAGAAGTGTGAATTTACTAAACATACACTTTTTTATCTTGCGCATGTGGTTGGAGGATAGTAGCTATGAGTGGATCCAAAGAAGGTGGAAACCATCACCAATTTTCCAATGCCAAAGGGAGCCATAGAGACTAGGAGTTTTGTGGTAGCAATACAATATATGCGTAAGTAAATTTTGGGATTCTCCACTATTGTAGCACCTCTGCACATAGTGGTCGTAAGAGTAAGGGTTTTGACTCGGGTAAGGAACAAGACCAATATTTTGAGTTATTAAAATACAAAATTAGTCATGCTTCAATACTTGCTCTTCCTAATTTTCAAAAACCTTTTAAGTAGATATAGATTTCAGTGATTACATTATGGTAGCAGTGTTGCTACAAGGAGCTAAGCTAGTTTATTATCATTATAAAAATTTTACTTTATCAGTTAAGGGATATTCATTATATGATAAAGAGATGTATGCACTAGTTCAGGTAATAAAGAAATGGAAACATTATTTTTGGGTAAATAAACTATTGTGCACACTGGCCACAAACCTCTCTAGTATTTTCAAGCACAATCTAAATTACAACAAGCAAGGCACTACAAGTGGATGGGATTCCTTCAATAGTTCCATTTGGTGATAAAGTACAAGATAAGTAGCATAAATTTGGTGGCGATATGTTCTCTAAGCCACCTACACTTTGAGAAGATCTCTATTTTGGTCATTATCTTTCATTTTGAGCCCTTCACAAAGGAATATTACGGAGAGGCATATTCTCAAGACAAATATTTTGGGGTGACATATTATTTGTTATAGTCAAAAGGGGCTGAAAAGGCAAGTATTGGTGATTTTATCTCAAATATGGACTACTCTCTACGATGGAGGAATCATTTTGTGCCAAAATAAGAAAGTCTTCTATTGATGAGGGAAGTACATACCTCAAAAGTATCGGGATATTTTTGTTTTGGCAAGACCATGGCTCACTTGCAAAATTATGTGTATTGGCCCAATCAGAAGAAGTGTCTAAATTCATAAGAGGATGTAAAATTTGATGTATTAGCAAGCCTAAAACTAGGAAGGAAGGTTTATATATGCCCTTACCGGTCCCTACTCATCCTTGGGAGGATATCTCTATGGATTTTGTAGGAGGACTACCTATGTATAAATATGGACATGATTATCCATATGTTGTTGTAGATAGATTCAAGAATATGTGTCTTTTTGTGCCATGTAAAAAGACAATAGAAGCATGTGAGGTAGCTAAAATTTTCTTTTGTAATGTATGGGTGCATTTTGGTTTTCCGAAGTCTATTGTTTATGACATGTATTCTAGGTTCTTGGGGAAGTTTTGGAATACTTTTTGGGAAAATATGAACACCAAGTTATAGAGAATCATGGCCTTCCATCCCCAAACAAATGGGAAAATGGAGGTGGTGAATAGGACTTTGGTATAGCTGATTAGATAATATAATAGCAAATATCCACGGACTTGGGATGATTCCTTAGCCTAAAATTAGCATTCCTACAACATGGAAGTACACACATCCACTATGTAGTCACATTTTGAAGCATTTTTGGGGTATCTACCTACCAATCTAGTGGAAATTATGGTTGGAAAGTAGGAAGATGGGGAGATACATGATTCATAAGTGACTAGAGTAGTAAATTTCATTGAGAGGATCTAGAAAATCCATCTCAAGGTGAAAGAACAATTAGAGAAGTCTCAAGCCAAGTATAAGGCTAGACACGATCAACATCATAGAGAGAAAAAACTTCATGTTAGAGAAAAATCCCGACCAGATTTGAGAGCAAGGAAAGATTACAAGGTCAAGCAAGAAAACTCAAGCCACCATGGTATGGACCCTTCACTATACTTTGGAGCAATTTAGAGAAACTTCTTTCGGACTTGACATTCCATCCTTCATATGGATGTACTCAGTGGTAAATTTTGATAACTTACACCTACATGATCCATCCATGCTTGATGTAGAATAGTAATTTCATTTTCTACCTTTTATAGAATATTTCTTCTTGGATTCATGAGGTGAGTTGGAGGAGGATGTATTGTTGCAGTAGAAGGTTAGAGAAATAAGGAGGGGTCCACAGGAATCTTGGCGGGTTAGACTTAAGGGGAAGACACCAAGATAAGCCCAGTAGTACTCGAAGGAGAAAGTGATGGAGTTATTTCCTCATCTACTCTCCCATTAAGCTTTTGTGGGACCAAAATCCTACTATGTAGGGGAAGTGTGATCCATAGGGATCTAAAGAAACACCACTTCCTTAAAGCAAGTAGAATCGGAAGGAAAATTAATCAAAAAGGAGAGTAATATGTTAAGTTACGTAACCGCCACCCTATACAGAGAAGTGGTTACGTAGCCACCCCTCTCGCACAAACAAGCTATTATGTAATGTCATTCTTCATTCACCAATGGTCCTGTCACTAATAAAAATAAAAAAATAAATCCACGAATAACAAATCACAAATTTGAAACGTTTGGTCTATGTTTCTTCCTTGACAACTGCTCCCATTCTCTAATACATGGGAGGACATGGGTAACAATATATTTAAGCAAGAGGAACGTGTGGAATTGGATCATCGAAGATTGAATGGAGAGAAGTGAGCAAGAAACCATTGATGTTGGAATTTTTATAGAAGCAAGGTGTGAGAACAGAGAAAACAAGTAGAGAAGGGTGGAAGTGACATTTTTTTCCTTCCTTCAACTTCTTGTAATTTGTATTTTCTTTTAAATTGGCCAATATAATATTGGGAAGAAAGATAAATTTCCCTTCCCAGTTGGTTTTCCCTCAAATTGGGGTTTCAGGATAAAATATTGTGTTGTGTGTTGAATAGTTTATCTTTCATTACTACAAAATAGTTCTAAGTTTCATATTTTCATTCATTAATGTGCTTGAGCTCACGGTGTGACTAGGTAACATGGGTACTATCTCCAAGTTGTGGGGATTGCTACTTAAGGTAGACCTCTAGATAAAGTTGGTTCTTCTTCCTACACCTAGTGAAAACTAAGTATATTGAAAGAAAATGAATAACTACTCCTAATCTATCACTTCTAAGGACCAAGGAAAGAGAAAGAGCATAAAAATAAAGGAAAAAATCTACACTACAAAGGTGATATATCAAAATAAGGGTATGAGAATATTCCCCAATGTGTGAAAATGGAAGAAAAATACAAGTTAGAAAGGGTGATGAAAACTCTCCACAATCCAACACAACATTCACAACATCTCCAAAAAACAATAATAATGGATCCCTATAAGAGCATAGTATAGACATAATATATCTGCAATAAGATTGAAGAGGCAAGAAGAATGCAACAAAAACAAGGGAAAATACATCCACAACTTGTATCTATTGCTTCATTAGTATGCACAATTCAAGCTATTACAAATTAAAGGCCTAGATCACCATGCAAGGAGTCCACTACAAAGGCTTGCAGCACATTGGCTTCACAAAACAAAATGGTAGAGTTTTTCTACTCAAATCATCCTCCTTTACAATGAGCCCAACACTTCAATTTATAGAATTTTGGAAGAGAGAGAGAGAGAGGGATGAAATTCCAAAATCCACTTTCCAACCAATTTCAAGTCATGATAAATGAGTGTTAGTTGGTGATTTTGGACCTGTAAAATCAATCTCAAGGTGTCCCATAACTGCAATAGTGAAGGAATGATTTCCCATGCTCATTTAATGCTTCTCCAACCACTTTCCAACAACCAAACTAAAATTGGGCTTGTTTTCCTTAAAAATCACCATCAAATCTTCATCAATTTCTAATTTATTTATTTTGTGCATCATTCTTGGAGCCATGATTCCAACGAGACCAATTTTGTGAAAATTTGTTGAGGGATGAAAAATTTCTCTAGTTCTAAGGCTCTTTGAGTGATTGTTTTTGAGTTTCGCAAATTTACTTCATTGTTTACGGGACTGCAATTAATTATTGTAGGAAAGATCATTTTTAATATTTTACTTCTTCTAATTTTTTTATATCTTTTAAATGATTTTTGATCATTAAAAATTTAGTGGGGCCCATAGTTTCATTTTATATTTGGTTTTGGGGAGGGGAAATTTTAAATTGTTTAATACATTACGAGCCTTATATTGCCAACTTGGCCGAGCTGAGCTCTTTCCTCATCTTCCATCCCCGAGTCTTCTACATTGGACATTGAGCTACCTCTTAACATGGCTAACCCTTCCTTCATCATGTGCTAAGTCACATTTGTAAATGCACCGACCTACCTTTCTTTTCAGGAAGATCCATCCAACTTGGTGTCCTTATCCACCCCTGTTAATTCATTGTCAATCCATTCATTACATTCCATCTACTTTCTATGCTATGGGATTTTTCTTTTATATCAACAAGCCACCTATCCACCTCGACCTTTTATTTCACATGGACCCCATACACCTTTCTTTTCCAACTCCATATTTTTCATTGGGTTTCATACTGCTTCACATTTGGGCCTTGTTTTATGTTAACCACCACCTTACTCTCTCATCATCCGGAGCCTTGAATTTCCATCCATGTGCTCATGCCACTACTAACTCATGATCCTTTATCACGCCCAACGTCTTTATGTAATTTGGTGATGCGGCCCATTATCATGGAACAAATGTCCACATGGCCTCGTGTCATTTTTTCTCTTCATTCTCATTCATCTGGGGTGACTCACTTTTCTGCGTACCACCACGTCTTTCTAACTTGGTTCCCAAGAACCCCATTTGACCCACTCACCATGACCGTGTCATTCCCCACACCCATGGGTCACATGGTCTATTTAACTTTGAAATTGGGTCTCGAAATCCTACATGTCCCATGGGTCACATAGGTCTCATTTAACTTTGAAAGACCTCTACACCATGTACTTAGCGACATTTTAAGGTTTCCTTGGCCCACTCTTCCTTAGGCCACTCTCCTAACTTTTGCACCATTGAGCTGCGCAAATAATTCCAACTCCATTTTTGGCTCATTGAGCTCAACTCCACCTCTCCTTAATCTACTTTGAAGTACTTCATTCCCTCGTAGATGCAAGCCATATCGATTTCGATACTTTCAAAATGACCTACTTATGTTCATCTCAAGCCATAACTATATTTTTTTAAGCTCAAAGTTTGGCATTCATTCCATCTTGTCCCACTCTTTTCAATATAGCCCCTACAAACTAGCTTAATTCTTTATGACAAGATCGGGTCTCTCATGCACTAAATGTCTATTTTTCCTCAATATTTCATCACCCGATCTTGGACTCGATTTGATTTAACTATGATGTTGGCTCATCCTCCATTTGCTTTTGGCCATTCAATGATCCACTCAATTCGGTTTATCTTATCGGTTCAGTCATGAGTTTGAACACGACTCAATGCCATTTGGCTTGTAACTTTTTCGTGGGCTTAGTGAACTCCTCCTAATATTTGAAGAATAGCCTAACCATGCATGATTCTCTTCTCTTTTGGCTACACAATTTGTTTGATGATGTATGTCTCGATGATGAGCTCAAATCATCTAGCATAGCACTTCTTATTAAATGACTAGTTCACACTATTAGAGTAGCTCGCCTTTAGCAAAATGTTCTCAAGGATCTTGAACCACTCATCCTCCCACAAGCTTTGCTTAAAAGAACAACATGGTGCACCTTATTAATCAGCTTTAATGAGTTTTTAAGGACTCGATTCTCTCCCAGCAAGTTTGACTATAGGTAGTTCTCGGTTCATGCTGACTCATGAGCTTGAGCCCTTTCTTGATGTATAATGTGGGTGTTATGATCATTTCAGCTGGTGTAATTATATGAGCTCGAGTCTTTGAAAAATATGGCTCTTGGTCCCTTCAAAATAGTTCAATTTTATATGACATCTGCTCGAATTAGCTCTTCAAACACCCAAGGCAATTTTTTGGAGAATCCTTCTAACCTTCTGGGGACTTATGTACTTTCTAGTGTCAAGCTAAGAAAAAATGTTTGGGGAGTTATTAAAGAGATAATTATTGATAATACTAGATTTTAAAATATCAATGAACCTTTGGGCCCCAAACCAATTTCTTATGATAGTGAGTTTTGAATGTTTAAATTTTCATTGTCCAATTTTCCCAGGGGTGAAATTGGATAACAATTTGGTGACTCGTGGGGCCATTTTCTGGTAAATGGAGTATGACCAACTACCTGTAGCTATCCATTGGGCATGGAATCTACATGATCAACATGAATTGATCTCGAACATTTGAAAAATCTCAACCCTAGAAACTTAAAGTGTTGTTGTTTTCATCCGTAACTACCTCCACTACTCACACTCTCAACTTTCATAAGAAAATCTTGAAATTTTTTTTGTGAGAGTAGAAAATTGTTTTAAAACTTGAATTTCACTTATTCCCACAACTATGATCCATGAGGTTGAATGATGAACACCTGTTATTTCCTCACATCATGGAACTTCTATTAAGACTGATTTTTTGGCAAGGTGAAGCATCTTGTAAAAGTGAAACATATCTCAGCTTGGTCATCATGGAAATCTATTAGAGTTTGGTTTTCTTTCTTCTTTTGAAAACTATTATTTTTGACATGCTTCTTGGGACATTGTTGAAGGCTGCAAAGAATTTTATCAAACCTTGAGATATGCATGGTGGCTCATACTTGCTACTTAACATTGATCGAAGGTTGAGTGAACATTAAGGACTACCATTTGCTGTAATACCAAATCTGCCCCAATAATGATTTTTAATTTGATTTTTTATTTAGAAACTCAACTTGTTGATTTGAGGAAGAAAAAGAATTGAAGATTTGAAATTTATCTCTTGACCTGATTTTAGTTACTCTGCATTTGTTTGAATTTGAAATTTGTAACTGTTGCAAAGCAAATATGAGCTTCCTATTGCAACAATTTCTTTCTTGAAGCATGATGAACTATATAAAAATCATACACTAGAAGCAATAAGAACATGTGCACCAAGAACTTAGGAAATTAAAACCTATTCTAACAACAACAACAATGTGCACAAGAACTTGGAGGAATTGAAAATCCTAGACTAATATGTACAAGGGTGAGAAATTCTTCCTTCTAGTAGTAATGTTTGAGATAGATTCCATTGATTGGAATCTACAATTCTTCACCATCCAACTTAGCCAATCGGAAGGCATTGCTACTTTTGCACTCAATGATCATATAGGACCACTCCATATGGCATCAAACTTGGAATGCTTTCCTAGTTTTGACATGATCACATCCCACTTCAGCACCAATCTCCCTACTTGGAATGTCCTGGCTTTAGCTTTCTTGTCAAAGCTTCTCTTGATCAATGCTTGATCTTTCTCCATGGTTTACATTGCATGCTCTCTTGTTTCTTCTAATTCCATCAGTTCTGCATACCTGATTTCCATGGGTTCAAACTCAACTAGTTCCAAACTGTTTCATGAGTTCTAATGCCGAAACTCAAGTGATATAGGTAACTTGCTTCCTTTCCATATACAATTTTATATGGAGAGCTACATGTTGACCTCTTGGGTGTTATCCTATCAGCCCATAAGCTGATTTGAGATTTGTGTGTTAGGTTCTCTGATTCTCATCAAGATTTCTTCTTATGATTCTCAAAGTTCTTGTTTGTGGACTCTGTTTGGCCATTACCCCATGGGGTAATAATTAGAAGAAGTGTTGAGATAAATTTATTTCTAACAGCCCATTCATGATTTTTGTGCCAAGAAATGCCAATGCATTATCTGATATGATAGTGGTAGGGACACCAAACCTTGTGACTATCCCCTCATAGAAATCCAAGATGTTAGATTCATTTACCTCCTTGAGTGCCACTACTTCAGTCCATTTGGTGAAATAGTCCATTGTCATAAGTATCCACTTGTGGCCTTGACTTGAATTTGGATTGATAACTCCAATGAAGTCCAATCCCCATTGCATGAATGGTTGATCCACTGAGATGGGATGAAGGGGAAGCATTGCTAGCCTTTCTTTCCCTGAAGAATGCACACTTTTTACATTTCTTGATCCATGAATAGCAATCACTAAACATCGTAGGCCAATAGTAACCAACCTTCATGATTTTGAGAGTTGTTACTCATGGAGAAAAGTGGCCTCCCACTTCTCCATCATGGAACTCATGTAATATCTTCTCAATTTGATTTGTTGGGACACACCTCAATAACACCCCATTCACATCCTTCTTGAACAAGATGTTGTCATGAGCACATACGGAATGGATTGCAATCTAAAATATCTTCTTTTAGCTTTGTTCCATTATGGAGGGAATAAACCTATTTTGGAGATAATGCACCATGTCTTGAGTCCAACATGGAATGGGTGCATCATCATATGGCTGTTCTTGATCATTTTGTAGCACTAAAACAACCTCCTTCTTCACTTTGACTCAACATGTTGTTTGGAAGCTAGCTGCTCACACAAACCTTTTCCACCACGAACCAACTTGGTCACTTTGATTTCAATATCATATTCCATTACCCGAGTGATCCAACCTTCCCTCTTTTTCATTTAAATCCTTTTTTAGGAGAAAATCCTTGACCCAACATGAGACACTAACAATTGAATCTTATTGTTTGAGACCAAGTGTCTAAACTTCTTCAAGCTCTAATAACAGCAAGAACATGCTTTTTAATGAAATAATATCTTACTTCATAATCTTCCAAGCTCTGAATTGAAGAATGCTATGGGTTGTTCCAAACCTTCCTTATTCATTGTACCAAGATAGCTAAGATTGTATCTGAACCTCCAAAAGCATATAACATGAAGTCCTTTGAAAAAATCTGGGTTGATAAGGGTTGGAGCTTGAGATATAGCATGTTTGATGGCCTCAAAAATCTCTTTTCCTTATGTTTTCCATTTGAATGCAAGACTCTTCTTCAACATCATTGTTAATGGCTTCACAAGAGTGGAAAAATCAGCACAAATCTGCGAACAAATTTATCCTTCCCAAGAAGCTTTGGAGAGCTTTCTTGTGACTTGGAAATGGAAAATTTTGATAGCTTCAACTCTTTCAGGATCAATTATCAATCCTTCTTTTGAAACAATATGGCCTAACAATTTTCCTTCATGTGCCAAGAATACACACTTTTTGGATTCAAAGACACTCTAAATCTTCTACACCTTTGAAATACTTTCTTGAGGTGAAAGAGGTGGTCTATTGCATTTCTTTGAGAAGACAATGATATCATCTAGATATACAAGCACTATCTTGTTGATTAGTCCTTTGAATGCCATATCCATAGCTCATTGCTGAAATGTTTCTCTAGAATTTGATAATCCAAATGGCATCTTCTTGTAAGCATATGTGCCCCATTTTGTAGTGAAGGTTGTCTTGAACTGATCTTCTTCCTTCACCATTATTTGATTATAGCCTAGTAGTCCATCTAACAATGAAAACCTTTCCGAACCAGCTACTACTTGTAGAATTTGCTCCATTGATGGAAGTGGATAATGATCTTTGAGTGAAGCTCTATTCAAATCATGGAAGTCCACACATAGTCTGATCTCTCCATTTCTCTTCCTCATTTTCACTAAATTTTCAACCCAACTCGAATGTTTGATAGGAAAGATGATGTTAGTTCAATCATCATTATTCAACTCTTTTCTCATGAGAGGTTCAATGTGAGGATTCACCGGCCTTTGCTTTATTCTTGATGGGCTTAGATTCCAGGATCTAACTCAATAGTATGTTGAGCTAACTTTGGATTGAAACCTCTCAAATCCTTATAATTCCAGAAGACATCGGAAACTCTTGAAAAAGTTGAAAAAAATCATATTTCTCTTGTGAGTACTTACTTTTCCAATTTGCAATATCTTGCCTTCACCTACTAAAATAGGCTCAAATCTTCACCCTTTACACCTAATGTTTTCCTTTTCTTTTCGAAATTGATCATTTGGGTTGAAGATTGATTCCAAAGTCACAAGACCCTTTGGTAATTTGTTAGTTCTCAGCTTACACCACTTGGTCACCATACTGCTGCTCCAACTTATCTTGGTTTCTAGCAGAGAACTCAACTTCTTCTTGTAAAAGTTTATGATTTTCTTATCATTTTCAAAGACTTTCCAACTTGTATTTTTCTAGGGATAACTGGTCTTACCACAACCTTGATATGAGGCTGAGTTTCTCACTTTTGATACTTTCCACAACATCAAATGCTACCCCAATTGTTGCAAGTCTGTCTGTTGCTTCATTCTTCTTTCTTAGGATGGAATTGATGTTAAAAGCTTTGAAATCTTCAATGAGATCCCATACCCATTTTTGTAGTTCTTTAAAAGATCATTCTTAGCAGCATTTTTTCCTCTAACTTGGTTCACAATCATCTCACTATCTCCAAAACACTTGCAAGTTTTAATACCTCTTTTCTTTCCCAATGTAATCCATGGATCAAAGCTTCATACTCAGCTATGTTGTTTGAGAAAGAAAAACTAAAATGGAAAAAGTTGAGTAATATTTTATACCTTGTGGTGAAATAAGCATAGCTCCTCCTCCAACACCTTGTCTACTCCTTGAGCCATCAAAGAATAATTTCCATACCTCATTATCATCTTTGTGATCTAGGCTTGGTAATGCTAGGGAGAGGTGATTCTCTTCATGCAAGAAATAAATCCTAATTCAACTTCTTCCATTTCCTTGTAAGGGTCAAATGCATGCCTTTTTTTCCCATTCATCAAGAGTTAAGTCTGGAATGCTTCCGACCTTGGTATCCACTTCATAAGTGCTTGGAAATCTTCTTGATCAAATGTTGAACAATTTGCATTGATTGGATTTGGTGTATGAGGCTCAATGTGAAATTTTTGCAATTGGTTCAGATCTGATTGTAGCCTTGGCTCCATACCTTGTTCTAAATAACATGTGTGACCAATCAATGAGACAAATAACCTCCAATTTTAGTGTGAAAGTCTCTTGACAAACATAATGTAAAGAGTGGTGGCAAGTCTATGACTGATACATCTTGCAAGATGGTCACATTGGGACATGCATGCAATGTGAGGCTCAATCCTTTGATTACTCCAACTATTGTTACTTGTTGTCCCATCTAATTACACCACACCTCTAGAAATGACTTCATATTGAAGACCCAACTAATCAACTATTTGTTTTGGCATGACTGAGAGCTACTTTCTCCCAATCAATCATGTAATTGTGTACAAGATTGTTTCCAATAATTAGAGATATGTAGAATGGGGAGGTTTCATGTTTTTACCTTGTTGACCTCCTTGATTTCCTCCCTGCTTGAGTTGCATTTGTGAGTACCTTTTCTTGATCTTTGGATGATTGATTTGATGCAGACCAATTTTCCATGGCAGCTTGCAATAGATCTCTTTGGCCCGGATAGCTAATGACTCCCACATTGAAATGTTCACATTTTTTTCTTCATTTTCTCAATGATATTGAATGGGGAT
This sequence comes from Taxus wallichiana var. yunnanensis, assembly GCA_018340775.1. Classification (NCBI taxonomy): domain Eukaryota; kingdom Viridiplantae; phylum Streptophyta; class Pinopsida; order Cupressales; family Taxaceae; genus Taxus; species Taxus wallichiana. The sequence goes on from CM031236.1 coordinate 306,712,720, forward strand.
GAGCTATCTTTCTTTTCCCTTTACTTTGCACAATCTTCTCTTGCACATGGGTTGTTACAACCAGTATATGAGTTGGTCTAGAAGGTGGCTTGGGCTGATTTTGCACATTTGGAGCTGCACTTTGATTGCTAAATACCTTGTGGAGTGATAGAGGGATGAAATCATTTTAATTGGATGATTTCCTTCTTTCAATATTCCTCTTCTTTAGACCATGTATTGGCTGCTCACACTTTGAGTTGGAACTTGATTTATTTCCACAAAAATCTTCAACTTGCCAATTGACAAGTGTGGTCTCATTTAGAGGTGCCTCTTGGGTAGCTTCTTCTACTTGTTGATTTTCTTCTTGGTTTGTCTCTTGTTCCACACCCATTGTTGTCACCATAAGAGCTTGATTCAAGGCACCATTAAAACACATTGATTGGTTATGAGGTTGATTACATGGGAAGCACCAGTCATACTCTTGAGCTATGTTATTTTGTACTAGTACCATGGCTCTAGATGTGGATACAACATTAGGATTGTAAGGCTGAAATGGCCTATTAGTAGGAGGTTTTACTTGGTTCTAATTTGTAGCTTGAGCAGGTGGCTTATTAGGCTGATACGAAGGTCTATTGGGTTGGGTTTGAGGCTGATATGACCTAAAATTTTGAGCTTGTTTCCTCTTAATTGTCACCAACTCATTGCCTAAGTTTTGTAATTGTTTCATGACTTCTTGAGCTCATTTGAGGTACTAGAAGAAGAGGTAGAAGCTTTAGAAAAAATTCTGATTTTTTAGGGGTAGGAATGGGAGCTAATGTAGGTGTTTGGCTAGTGCTTGGACTTCCTAATTTTGGATAAAGAGGCATGGGTGGCCTAGGTGCAAGTTTACCATCTTGAATTAAACAATTTTCAGCTCTAATAGCAATGTTATATAGTTGGGGTAAAGTTGTACCTCCCATGGATTGTATCATCATTGCAATATCAAAATTTAGAGCTTTTAGGAAGTAGAGAAAGGCACCTTCAGTTGTTGGTCTCATAGTAAGTGGAATTCTATCCCATGTCCTTTGAAACCTGAAGTTGAAATCAGCCATCTGCTCATTTGGTGCTCTCTTGATTGTGGTTAGTTGTTCCAACAGAGATAATTTGTCTGCCTTCTCCCCAAATTGACCACAAAGAGTTGTGCACAACTGATCCCAATTTTGAATTGATCCCATTGTCAAGATTCTAAACCATTATAAAGCCTTTCCTTTGAAATAAGAGGCCAACAATTTGATAGCCAACCACATCCATTTCATTAACCTCATGTATAGCATAGACATTTGCAATGTCTTGAATGTGATCAATCGGAGTTGTATGGTTCTCTCCAGTGAAATATGGAATGTTCTTCAATGCTGCAACTGGAATTGGATTTTGTGCATTGAGAGCAAGTGGGATGCTTCCCGTGAAGTTGACATAGGGATTTGGTGGCCCTTGTGGTGGTTGTTGTTGTAGATGTGCCATTATGATTGGTCTAAGAACTCTAGTTGATTGAATGAAAGGCCTACCAGTGGAGGAGTGTTGATAGTGTTCTATTTGGTGGAGATGGAGACCTTTGAGCTCTTCTTCCCCTTCTTCCTCTACCTGAGATAGCTATAAGTATTCAAAATTCCTTCCTCTCTAGTTCTTGACCTTGTTTGAATTCTTCTCATAAATTTTCCAAGCTTGGGTTGTACTAAAACTAGTGAATTCTTCCCTTTTGGAGTCATCATATGTGTAATTTCAAATCTTCTTACAAGCTGGAATTTTAAAAGTGCACACCAATCTTACTTGTAATGAAAATGAAGAACTTTTTTGTTGTCCCACTGGGCATGCTAGAACTATTATCACCGAATCAAAACACCCTCTGATTTTCACAAGTGTGTGTGCTTGAGCTCACGGTGTGACTAGGTAACATGGGTACTATCTCCAAGTTGTGGGACTTTCTACTTGAGATAGACCTCCAAAGAAAGTTGGTTCTTCTTCCTACTCCTAGTGCAAACTAACTCTACTAAAAAAAGAAAATGACTAACTAATCCTAATCTATCACTTCCAAGGGACCAGGGAAAGAGAGAGAGAACATGAAAATAATAAAAATCTACACTACAGAGGTGATGCACCAAAAGAAGGGTATGAGAATAATCCCCAATGTGTGAAAATGGAAGCAAAATGCAGTTAGAAAGGGTGATGACAGTTCTCCACAATCTAATAACAACATTCAAAACAACATTTCTATGCAAAACACAATAATAATGGATCCCTATAAGAGCATAGTATAGACATAATATATCTACAAGATTGAAGAGGCAAGAAGAATGCAAACAAACACAACAAGGGAAGATACATCCACAAACTTGCATCTATTGCTTCATTATATGCATAGTTCAAGATATTACAAAATAAAGGCCTGGATCACCATGCAAGGAGTCCACTACAAAGGCTTGCAACACATTGGCTTCACAAAACCAAAATGGTAGAGTTTTTCTACTCAAATCATCCTCCTTTACAATGAGCCCAACACTTCAATTTATAGAATTTTGAAGAGAGAGAGAGAGAGAGAGGAGATGCAATTCCCAAAATCCACTTTCCAACCAATTTCAAGTCATGATAAATGAGTGTGGTTGGTGTTTTTGGACCTACAAAATCAATCTCAAGGTGTCCCATAACCTACAAAGCAGTGAAGGAGTGATTTCGATTAACATCCCAACCCCTACCTTCATCATGTGCCAAATCAAATTTGGAAATGCATTAACCTACCTTGATTTCATGGGAGATCCATCCACTTTAGCGTCGTATCCTCCGACTCATCACCCATTTGTTACATTGGGTTTTCTTTTTACTATGCACTATGGGATTTTTATTTATATTAACAAGCCACCTTTCACCTCGAATCCTTTCTCGTTTTCACACCAACCCTATATAAATTTCTTTTTCAACTTGGAATATTTTGCAATGGGTTGCATACTTTGCATTCAAGCCTTGCTTTATGTTAACCACTACCTTGTCTACTCACCTCGAACGAGCCTTGATTTTCCTCTACATTTTTGGTGTCTCCACTAACTTGTGATCCTCTATCAATCCCAGTGCCCTTGTGTATTTCATTGATGCAGCTTATCGGGAACAAATTTCCCCATGGCCTTGTGTCATTTTTTCTCTTCATTCCCACATTGTGTAACTCATTGTCCCCACGTACCGCCTCATCCAACCTAGTTCCCAAGAACCCCATTTGATCTGCTTGGTCATTTCGTGTGTCGCTCCCATGCCCTACCTCCTCGTAAAAATTGGGTCTTGAGAGCCCGCATTTCTCATGGACCACATGGGCCATTTAACTCTAAAACACATGTACCACGTACCTAGTATAATTTTTAGGTTTCCTTGGCCCACTTATCTCTCGGGCAGCTTGGTCCCATCTTTTTGCCATTTCCGCAAGGAACTCCAACTTCATTCGTGGCTCACCGAGCTAGCTCGACGAGCCAACTCCACCTCTCACTCAATATACTAAGTCCTTCATTCCCTCATTGATGCAAGCCATATCGACTTGTCCTTTTTAAATGACTCACCTAGTTCATCTCAGGACATAACTAAATTTGTTTTAAGCTCAAAGTTTTGCATTCATTCCAAATCAACCCAATGTTTTCAATACATCCCCTACAAACTAGCTCAATTCTTTATGAAAAGATTGGATCTCTCATACACTAAGTGCCTCTTTTACCTCAATATTTCATCACTCGAGCTTGGAATTTATTTTCTTTAAATTTGATGTTGACTCATGCTCCATTCACTTTGGCCATTCAATGATCCACTTAATTCAGTTGACCTTATCGGTCTAGTCATGATTTTGAACACATCTCGGTGCCATTTGGCTTACAACTTGGTCATGAGCTTAATGAGATTCTCCCAATCTTTGAAGAATAGTCTAACCATGCATGATTCTCTCCTCTTTGCAATGCATGGTGAATTTTATGAGGCATGGCTTGGTGTTGAGCTCGAAAGCATCTACACCGCTTCTTATTAAATAACTAGTTTTCCACCATTGTTAGAGTAGTTTGCCTTTAACAACAAAATTCTTTAGGAGCTTGAACCTCTCGGCCTCCCACATGCTTGGCTTAAAGGAAAAACATGGTACACATTCTTGATAGTTCAACTAGTAAATTGAAGGACTCGATTCTCTCCCGTGTGAGTAAGGTCGACCATAGGTAGTCCAGTTTGCTTCATGAGCTCGACCCCTTTCTCGGTGCATAATGTGGGTGTTATGATCATCTCGGTCATGTAATTATATGAGCTTGGTCTTTACAAAATATGGCTCACCCATTCAAAATAGTTTAATTTGATATGAGATGAGCTCGGTTAGCTCTTCAAACACCCAAGGAAAATTTTTTAAGAATCCTTCTAACCCTCTAGGGACTTCTGCACTTTCTAGTGCCATGGAGATAAGCAACAATGTTGGGGAGCATTTTGAAACCATAATGTTGGATTTTACCATTTTCCCCAAAGGCCCCATAGCCAATTTTTGTAATGCAATATTGTCTATTGTCCAATTTTCTAGGGTAGCAAAATTGGATAACACATAAATAATGCATCATCCTTCGAAAATACTAAGATGAGATGGAACATAATCATATTTTGTAAATAATCATACAGATTCCAATAGTTGTCCCACCATCATTATCTAAATCAAAAATTCAAACAGTTTTCTTACAAACACTTAGTCATTGCTACAAAAATTTCATAATTATGTTTAATATGGTACACTTCTCATCACAACCTTGTGATATCTACCTTCCCCATGGATCATTCTATCAACAATTTATTCAAGCTAAAAATACTCTAAATACTCATGCCCTAATCGTAACTAAAGGAAGAGTTGCTTCCACACAATATCATTTCAACCAACCCAGTAGTCATTTATTATAAGAGGAAGTAGTGAAAACTATAGGAAGCTAACAATATCATTTAACAATCATTTTTGCACAAATGTCCAATCACAACATGACTTAAGAAAAAGGATTTATCATTCAAACTTCTAAGGGAAGATTAATTTCTCCATCGACAATCAAGACAACCTATACTAAAGAGTTAATGCTGATCTACAACCAATTTTATAAACCAACACAAGCAAGCTCAAAAAAATTAGTTTACAACTTAGAATATATAATCCCTTTAAGGGTTGAAAACAATGTTCAATTTATTAGATCACGAGGCCCCAAATACAACTTAAACTCACATCTTAAATGGAAAATCTATCACAACATTATTATTCAAAATAATTTCACATAACATTCCCAAGGACCCATAAACTCAAATCATGTTATCAAGATAACAAAAAAATATTTTTAATTACACTCGAACGTAGAAAATGGAAAGACCATCTCTTTCCAAATTTCTTCTCTAAACATATTTCTCAAGACAAGGACACATTTTTAGAGAAGGAACGAAGCTCTTCATGACCTGGTAAAATACATCATGAAAATAAGTTCATATTACCCACATTTTTAACCAAAATATCAAACTCAAATACCCATTTTCATGGCGATGTGATCCTCAAAGAAGATCTACAAACAACGTTCATATAATTTCATTAAAAATAAAAAACCAGGGAATCTCAAAACAAAATCTAGATTTCACAACAACATCAAGGACCCTTTTCGTTTCCATATTTCCTTCACATTTTCATTTTTAATAACATATTAAAAATGAATGTAGTTCCATATTTCAAACATCAAAGAAAACCATTAAATTTTCATGCCCATATTTCTAATTAAACTGAGAAAACATGCCCATTATTTCCTCATTTTTAAATCGATTGAAAACCAAAAATGTATTCCCATATTTCAAATTAAAAACAACAAAACTTGAGTAGAAATAACATGTGTTTGATTCGCATTTTCCTTCCTTTCTAACTTCCTTGAAAATTTGAAACTTCTAATGCCCACAAAAACTTCCAAAAAAAATAATAAATAAAAATTTATCATTAAACAGAGCTTCAAGTTAGCATGTGAACACCAAAAATAGATTTCCATTATTTTTTCCCAAACCTCCATGTAAACTCCCAAAGAGACCAAAACCAAACAAAATTCCAAAATGTGAATACGGAGGAAAGAGTGCATGCTTTGGCATGCTAAGAAAGCTACTAATTCCATAAAAGTGTGCTTCTTTATTGCCTTTAATTACTGATAGTGCCACCTCATAAACCAAAAACCTTCCCTCCGTAGATTTTCTAAAATACTTGCATACGGTTTGAATGGTCTATGACCATAAAACATTAAACAATAACAATAAACTATTACCTGCCTCATAGTCCGTAACCATATACATGCAATAAACAATACATTAAAATTTATACTGCCTGCCAAGAAATATGGTCGATGACCATTTTTCAACACAATTCAGTAAACAATTTAATTGCCTCATGGTCTAAGACCGAACCTTATCCAATTTTTTAAACAATAAGAATGTAATATGGTCTACGACCATTATTCAGACATAAACAATTTACTTTCTCTAATGGTCTATGACCATTTTAATAAAATTTAAACATCAATATTACCTTTCAAAGTGGTTTATGGCCATCATTTGTTAATGCTAAGGAAGGAGAGTTGTAAAACATCAAATATAATTTTTCATGTGGTCCAAGACCAATCACAACTACATTAAAATGTAAACCTTTTACGAACAATGCGGTCAACTTCAATAATGAATTATGTTCTAAGACTAAATCATTTGATGTCATAATCATTGCAATATAAATTTAAATAATTCAAAGTAATCAGCTAATAGAAAAAATCATTAATTATCAGAAATGGTGGTGGATTTCAACCAATCAATCAACATACAACGATGCAAACTAGAAGGTGGTCATCAAACAAACCAAACAAAATATAGAAGATAAATACATACATGTGTGTGTGTGTGTGTATGAATATATTTGTATATATAATTATATATACACACTTATCAATTTAACATTCATAATTTATTTAGTCATTATCAAAGAAAATTCATAAAATGTGGGGTGTGACATACTTCCCCCTTAAAGAATCATCATCCCGATGATTTAACTTAACATTATCAAACATATTAATTAAAAGAAATCCATGCATCAACACAAAGAAAAAAAATTCATATTTTCTTTAAAATTTGAAAATTTTCTAGAATTTCAATCAATCGTAACTCATAAATCTTGGTTGTAAACAACCTTATAACAGAAATATTTTCAGTCAAACAATCAACAATATAGCAAAAATTATTATTGTAGTCATCATAAATATCAAGTAATGTATAATAAATCCATAGCAAATAGTCAAATAACTATTTTAATCACTAAAATAGATAAGGTAATGTAGTTTTCATTTCATCAAAATTCTCCCAAGTTGTGTTATCCTCAAAATATTGGTCCCATTAGACCTTGTATTGAGAAATATATTTATTTGTGAGATCAACCTATGAGTTTCTAGTACTCTAATTGGTTCAAATATGATAATTCTTGGGTCTTGAATCTATAAAGAGCTATAATTAATGGCATGTTTTATATATGAAACATACTATTTAAGCAATGAAATACAAAAAACATCATGCATTCTAGAAAATTTTAGTGGTAATGCTAATTAGTATGCCATTGGAATTAAAACTTCCAAATTTTTGAAAGGTCCCACATATCTACGTGACAATTTGGTAGCCTTTCTAAATGTTATGTTTGTGGAGCCTGTTTTCATGTTAGAGTGTGGTACACCTTCTATGTGTTACACTTGGGTATTTTTACGGCAGTCCCGCTCGCCGGTGAGCGGGTCAAGGGGGTTCAGGGGTGAAGCCCCCTAATCGATGGGGGCTCGGGGCGAAGCCCTGAAGCAAATTTTCATGGGTGGTTTATTAACCCATGGGTAATGGGTAACCATTATGGGCTATTTTTGGGCCCATGATTTTTCAGTACCCATTGTTTTGATACCCACGATTTTTGCCCATGGTTTTGATACCCATGGTTTTGTATCAAACTACTTAAGAAATTGTCTATTTATATGGTCTTATGCATATGATAGATAGACAAGTAAATGTATTGTAGATGTGAATTCCATAGAGTTTGTTGAGCATAGCTCCAAACGGATTTGGGTATTGTATTGAGAGAGTGGAGGCTTGTAATAAAATCTAAGCAAGTGATTCTTGGTGGACGTAGCCCAAATTGGGTGAACCACGTTAAATCTTACCTCTCTCGTGTTGTGTTATTTATTCGCACTTTTGTTTGAGATCTGTAATATTTTCTTTTCTATTGTTGTGATTTCATATTATTATCTATTATCTCTTATTTCTCAACAATTGGTATCAGAGCCTGGTTTGGTTTGCTGAAGTGTTGAATCACACAGAAAGCTTTTTAGCTTGAGTGGGAGCTATGGCAGATGATGGAAGATCTAAGGTTGATAAATTCAACGGGAAAAATTTTAGTCTTTGGAAGATGCAGATGGAAGATTACCTTTATCAAAAGGATCTTTATACTCCATTGTCTGAGAAGGTGAACAAACCCGCAAGTATGATAGATGCGGAATGGGATTTGTTGGATCAAAAGGCACTTGGAATGATATGGCTATGTCTTGCATCTTCGGTATTATTTAATGTTTCAAAGGAAAAGATTACAAAAGAACTGATGGATGCATTAGGTAAGTTATATGAAAAACCCTCTGCCTCTAATAAGATATTTTTAATAAAAAATTTGTTTAATATGAAGATATCTAAGAATGGTTCAGTAGCAGATCATTTAAATGATTTCAATACGGTTGTGAATATGCTAGCTTTGGTTACAATAGAATTTGATGAAGAAGTTAGGGCTTTATTAATTTTGTGCTCTTTACCTAAAAGTTGGAATAGCTTGGTAATGGCGGTAAGCAACTCGGTTCTTGCTAACTCAAGTTGAAGTTTGAGGATGTTGTAGGGGTGATTCTAAGTGAGGAAATGTGAAGAAAAAGCTCTAGTGAATCTTCTACTTTAGGGAATGCTTTAACAATGGAAACTAGAGGGAGACAGAAGAATAGAGGAAACCGTGGAAAATCAAAGGATCGAGCAAGGTCAAAATCCAAAAGCAAGATAATATGTTGGCACTGTGGAAAGTCTGGGCATGCAAAGAAGGACTATTGGGAGCTTTGGGATAAGAAGAAACAATAGGAAGAAAACAAGGAGGTAAATGTGGCATCAAGTAATGTATGTCAGGATGCTTTGATTCTTTCTTTGCATAGTATTAATGAATCTTGGGTTTTATATTCAGGGGCTTCTTTTCATGCTACTCCACATAGGCATTATTTTGTTGATTATGTTTAAGGGGATTTTGGACATGTTTTTCTTGGTGATGATGAGCCTTGCAGTATAGTTGGAAAAGGTTCTGTTCAGGTTAAGATGCAAAATGGGAATACTTGGCTATTGAAGGATGTCAGACATGTGCCTAAATTAAGGATAAATTTGATATCGGTGTGGCAATTGGGAAGTGATGGTTGTACTATGATATTTACAGCTAACTTTTGGAAGGTCAACAAGGGTACTCTTGTGGTGGAAAGAGGTAAGAAGGTTGGAACCTTGTATTTAACCACTGATAGTACTAATGATTGTAATCTTGTGGCTTCAGATGTAGATATAACATTATGGCACTATAGGCTCGGTCATATGAGCCATAAGGGCATGGACATCATAAAGAAGAATTTACCTGGATATACAGAAACAGGTTTGGATTTCTGTGAGAACTGCATATATGGGAAATAGAAGCGAGTAAGGTTTCTTAAGGTTGAACCTACGAAAAAAAAGAGTAAGTTAGAGTTGGTACATTCTGATGTGTGGGGGCCGGCTCAGGTATCATCTCTTGGGGGTTCAAGTTATTATGTTACTTTTATTGATGATGCAACAAGGAAAGTTTGGGTTTATTGTATTAGAAACAAATACAATGTATTTGATACTTTTTTTAAGTGGAAAGGCTTGGTAGAGAATGAAACAAGCCTTAAGTTAAAATGTCTCAGTCGATAATGGAGGGAGTATTGCAGCAATGAATTTGATGATTATTGTTCTAAGAATGTAATCCGTAGGAAAAGACAATTCCAGAACCTGCGCAGAGAATGGGGTGTCGAAAGGATGAACATAACAATAATGGAACATGCTAGGAGCATGAGGATACATGCAGGATCGCCTTTTTATTTTTGGGAAGAAGCGGTGAGCACAAATGGCTATGTACTTGATAAATAGAGGACCCTCAAGTGCCTTGGATGGTAGCATACCCGAGGAGGCTTGGTATGGTAAGAAACTTGATTACTCATTTCATAGATTCTTTAGATGTGATGTGTTTGTTCATATTGACAAGGATGATAGGACCAAGCTAGAGGCTAAATCAGAAAAATGCACTTTTATTGGTTATGGTGGTGATGACTTTGGATTTAAATGTTGAATTATTAAAGAAAATAAAATTATTCGGTCTACGGATGTGGTCTTTAATGATAAAGTCATGTATAAGCAATAGTTACAGAAAATAGTGAAGAATCCAAGAAAAAATATGCAAGTGGTAGAATATCTTTTGGATGGGAAAGTGACCCATGAATCATTCAGAACCTACTCAACAAGAACCCCAAACTCCTACGGTGAGGATGTCTTCTAGGGTAAGAAAAGAACTGAACATTTTTCTCCTTCTCTTTATTATTTATAAGTCAATGATAGTGGAGAGCCGAGAGAGATTTGATGAAGCAATGCAGTAGATGCTAGTAAAAGTGGGAGCAAGCCATGGATGAGGAGCATAAGTCTCTCATGGAGAACCAGACTTGGGATTTGTTGAAGCTACCGAAGGTAAAAGAGCATTGTAGAACAAGTGGGTGTATAGAGTTAAAGATAAAGAAGGAGGAAAGAAAAGATATAAGGCCTGGTTAGTGGTCAAGGGGTTTACACAAAAACAAGGTATAGATTTTGATGAGATTTTTTCTTCTATAGTAAAAATGACTTCTATTAGAACTGTTCTTGGAATAGTGGTAGCAGAAGACTTGCACTTAGAAAAGTTAGATGTAAAGACTGCATTTCTCCATGGTGATTTGGAGGAGGAGCTATATATGCAACAACCAGAAGGATATGAAGTCAAAGGTAAAGAGGAGATGGTGTGCAAACTGAAGAAGAGCTTGTATGGCCTGAAACAAGATCCACGTCAATGGTATAAGAAGTTTGATAGCTTCATGATGAAGCAAGGTTATATTATATGTCATTCTAACCATTGCGTGTATACAAAGAAATTTGAGGATGGAATTTATAATATCCTATGTTTGTATGTTGATGACATATTGGTTGCGGGTAAAAAACGCAGAAAATAAAAGTACTCAAGAAACAGCTAAGTGAATCCTTTGATATGAAGGATTTTGGGGCAGCCAGACAAATCCTTGGTATGAGGATAACTCGGGATAGGAAGGAATGGAAGTTGACTTTATCTCAAGAAGAGTACATTAAGAAGGTATTGGATAGGTTTAACATGTAAGATGCTAAATCGGTTGGGGCTCCTTAGCGAGGCCATTTTGAGTTATCAAAGGAGCAGTGTCCTAAGACAGAGCAGGAAAGAAACCAGATGTCCAAGGTACCTTACTCATCAGTGGTTGGCAGTTTGATGTATGTTATGGTGTGCACTAGGCTTGATATTTCCCATGCAGTGGGAGCTGTGAGTAGATTTATGAGTGATCCAGGTAAAGAGCATTGGCAAGCAGTAAAGTGGATCCTTCGATATTTGAGAGGGACCATGGGGACAATTTTGTGCTATAGTGGATTAGACACCACTTTACGTGGTTATGTAGATTCAGACATGGCTGGAGATGTTGACAGCAGGAGGAGCACGACATGTTATATTTACACTGTGTGGTGGGATAAAGCGATGAGCTAGATTTCATGACTATAGAAGCTGGTGGCTTTATCAACCACGGAGGCTGAGTATGTTACTGCCACAGAGGCAAGCAAAGAGATTATTTGGTTACAACAATTGCTTGAGGAGTTGGGGCATAAGCAGAAGGAATGTAAGCTGCATAGTGATAGTCAGAGTGCTATACACCTAGCTAAGAACTCTACTTTCCACTCCAGGACGAAGCATATACAATTGAGATATCACTTCATCAAGACAACTTTGGAAGAAGATAAGTTGAAGTTGGAGAAGATTCATACCAGTCAGAATCTTGTAGACATGATGACCAAGGTGGTCACAAGGGATAAACTAAAGCTATGTTCAGCTTTGGTTGGCCTTCACGAATGACAAAGAAGGGTTGAGAAGCTTGCTCGGTGGAAACCAGGTCTCCAAGTGGGAGATTGCAATGTTTGTGGAGCCTATTTTCATGTTAGAGTGTGGTACACCTTCTATGTGTTACACTTGGGTATTTTTACGGTGGTCCCGCTCGCCGGTGAGCGGGTCAAGGGGGTTCGGGGTGAAGCCCCCGATTGATGGGGGCTCGAGGGCGAAGCCCCAAGCAAATTTTCATGGGTGGTTTATTAACCCATGGGTAATGGGTAACCGTTATGGGCTGTTTTTGGGCCCATGATTTTTCGGTACCCATTGTTTTGATACCCATGGTTTTTTCCCATGGTTTTGATACCCACGGTTTTGTATCAAATTGCTTAAGCAATTGTCTATTTATATGGTCTTATGCATATGATAGATAGACAAGCAAATGTATATCGATGATGTTCTTTGAATTCAAGTGTGAATTCTCAGAGATTTTGTTGAGCATAGCTCCAAACGGATTTGGGTATTGTATTGAGAGAGTGGAGGCTTGTAATAAAATCTAAGCAAGTGATTCTTTGTGGATGTAGCCCAAATTGGGTGAACCACGTTAAATCTTGTCTCTCGTGTGTTGTGTTATTTATTCTCGCACTTTTATTTGAGATCTATAATATTTTTGCATATCGGTTTCTCTTTGTTGTGATTACTGTAAGGGATTATTCCGCATATTTTATCTCTTATTTCCTAACACCAAGCGTAATAGATCTCCTTTTGGGTTCTCCCTCAAAAATACTTTATCTCACTACTAAATTTTTTTGTCAACTCTTTTTAGATCAGTGTAGCTTTTTTTCCTATTGGTTTCTTCTTTCAACCACTCACAAATGAGATTTACTTGATTTTCCATTTTTGTCAACATTTTCGGACCCACTACCTCTATGTCCTCCATGTTATCTCAACTAATAGTATTTTTACACTTTCTTCCATATAATGCTTCAAATTGTGACATTTTCAATGAAGAATGATAAGTTTTATTATAGGAAAATTCAACCAATGGTATATATTCTTCCCATTTATATTGTTGATCCATGCAATACATTCTAAGCATATCCTCCATAACCTAGTTAACTCTTTCTATTTGACCATCTGTTTCTGGATGGTATGTTGAACTAAAGTTTAGTTTTGTTCCCAAAGTTGAGTTTAAAGTTTTCCAAAATCGAGAGGTCATTCTAGGATTCTTGTAAAAATAATCAATTCTATAACTTTGTGCAATCCAAAGATTTCATGCACAAACCTTTTACAAGTACATCAGAATCATCCTTTAGATTACTCAGTATGAAGTGGGATAATTTAGTTAGTTTATCAAACATAACAAAAATCATGTCATGTTTGTTTTAAGATAATGGAAATCCTTACACAAAATCCATGTTAATTACTTACAATTTATAATGTGGAATGCTATGAGGATACAAAAGACTTAACAAGATGCATGTGCTTTGCCTTGATATATTGACACTAAAGACAATGTGCAAAAACATCGTTACGTCTTTCTTCATTCATTTCTAGAAGTATTTTCTTTACATCATCAAATAGTTTCGTCACTCTGGGATGCTCAGAATATGGAGCATCATGAAATTCCTTCATGAAATTTGTTCTAATTTTATTTCCCAAAGGCACATAAAATTTGTTTCCATATCACAAGACCCCATCATCAAACATTAAATCTTTTTACCTCTTATAATTAGGATTTTCTTCTAATGTAGTTTTCACATGCTAATAATACGAGATCAATTTGCATTTGTTTCTTTACTTCATCTTTAAATTTATTTTGAGGGTTATAATAACATAAACATGCTTCTTATGAATCAAAGCACATCGATTACACGCTTTTCTTTTCCTTTAATGTAACTAATGTAAAAATCATATTGAGACAAAAAATCCAACCACCTACATTGTCTTGCATTCAAATCAGGATGCCCAAAGATATATTTCAGTCCCAAGTGATCAATTTTCAGTTCAAATGGATTTCATAACATGTAGTGCCTCTCCATATTTGTAAGGCCCGAACTATGGGAAAAAGTTCTAAGTTGTGGGGAACATATTTTTTCTCATGAACCTTCATGTTTCTTCTTTCATAAGTAATTACATGATCATTTTGTAGAACTATTACACCCAACCTTCACTAGAGGCATAAGTTACCATGATGAAGCTTCTATTAGGATCTAGAACCTTTAAAAAAAATGTTGTTATAATTTTTCCTTCAATAAATTGATTGCATATTCACACTTTTCATTCCATACAAACTTCTTTTCTTTTTTCTACAAATAAGTTATAGTTTCAACCACTCTTGAGAAATAATTCACAATTTTTTTGCAATAACTAGCCAACCCCATAAAGATTCTTACTTCATGTACATTATTAGGTATTGTCGACTTAGTAATGGCTCTGATTTTTGATGGGTCAACTGAAATCCCATATTTTTTATGATGTGCCCAAGGTATTGCACTTTGTTCTAATAAAATAAACATTTTTAAATCTTACCCTTTAGTTTATTTTTATAAGAACATCCAAAATTATTCTCGAGTATTCGTTGTGTTCTTCTATGTTCATCAAATAAATCAGAATATCATCTAAGAAAAATAACACAAATTTATCTAGATATTCCTAAAAAATATTGTTCATGAGGTTCATGAATGCAGTTGGTGTATTAGTGAGTCCAAAAGGTAACACTGTAAACTCATAATTCATGTATCTTATTATGAACGTTGTCTTATGAATTTCTTTATCCTTTATCTTTAGCTAATGATAACCAAATCATAAATCGATCTTTGAATAAACATATGCATATCTCATTTGATAAAAAAGGTCATCAATCCTCAATAAAGAATACATATTCTTTACGGTTTTATTGATAAGAATGCAATAATAGATGCATAGTATTAATTTCCCATCTTTATTCTTAACAAAAATGACCAAAGTGCTCCCCAAGGAGACGCGTTCATTCAAATCAATAATTTAGACAAAAAAATTGAAGTTCAGATTTTTAGTTCTAATAACTTTGTTGTTTTCATTTGGTATGGTTTTTTTGAGATAGGTTCAGTTCTAAGTTTGATATAAATGGTAAATTAAAACTCATGTTTAAGATTAAGTCTAAGTAATTTCTTCAAAAATACATCCATGCATTCATGTAATAGTGGATAATCATCCAAGAAAGTCTTAATTTCCTCACTAAAATCAGAAATTTTTACCGCACATACAAGACATCAACCTTTGTTTTTAGCTTTCATAAGATGCATAGAAGAAATTTTTCTAACTTTGAAACCTATTTTTATGACCTGAGTGCTAGCTATTTTCTACATTTCATCAAGGAATTTTATTCATTTTTCATAACAATCTGTTGTTCCTTTATGTTTGGACAACAAAATTAACCTATAAAGATGTCATAGGACATTAAGGGAGCTATGTATAGGTCGATTACTCTGTAGTAAAACTAGGTAATTCCAATGTTGTGTCAAACATACATTAGTCTACACTTTAAAAACATTACATTCTCATGTATTGTATATGCAGTCCATGTATTTTTCCTATAACCATATTTCTTATTCAGTTTTCCAGCTAATTTACTAGAAATAAATCACTTTATTGCACCAAAGTCAATTACAATAGTAACAGAAGTCCATATAATGTACTTAACACCTTAATAGGAGTTGCATATTTCATCAACCTAGGGGTTAGCCACTACATCATGAATCCTCTATTGTTGATTATTCCTCTGATTCTTCAAGGGACATTTATTAACATAGTGGTCACCACCACATTTCTCCTTGTATTTATAGTGGGTTTAGATGTTGTAGTATTATTGCGCTTTTAGTTTGTTTCCTTCCTTTTTCCACCATGTTTTTCTAGGAGTTAATGGTGTAGGTGATTTGATGCTCTTATTTTGTTTTTCTTCTCTATGAGAAGAAATTTCTTGTAGCTTCTACTCTTTCCTAATGGATTTTTAAATACATCCTCCATAGTAGATGGCCCATACATCCGGTTTAGATGTTATAGTACATTCTTGGCACTTTTTCAATTTTTACCTTCTTTTTTCCACCATGTTTTTCTAGGATATAATGGTGTAGGTGAGTTGATGCTCTTTTGTTGTTCTTCTTCTCTATGAGTAGAAATTTCTTGCAACTTTTTCTCTTTCATAATAGATTTTTAAAATTCATCCTCTATAGTATATTTCCCATACACATCTACTTCTCCTCATATATTGTGATTCAGCCCCATGATAAACTTATGTATTAAAAAAAATCATCTTTTTGACATTGTGGTACATACTTCAGCAACTTAGTGAATCATTCCCAATATTCAACCACACTCAGTTTACCTTGTGTTAGGTTTTGAAACTCAAACATTTTCTGGTCAAAGTATAGTTGTGGTAACCAGCGTTGATGGAAGTAAAATTTAAATTGTTCCCATGTGATACTAGCAGTATCAACTCCTAACTCCATCTTATGGTTGTCCCACCACAAAGATGCTTCATTGGAGAGATGAAAATATCCCCAAATTACTTTTGTTTATTATGAAAAGTATCTTATCTCAAAATAATTTTCCATTTCACTCAGTCAATTATCAGCTCCATCTCCCAAGGTTGTTCCATCAAACTTGGGTGGATTGATACGCTTAATATCCCTTGATAGTTCTACTGTGAAGTGAGATATTTTTTTTTCTGGATGATTTCCAGCATTAGGATTTCCAACATTAGGCTGAACAAGTTGTTTTACTTCCTACCTAATAGGTTTTTCTACCTCAATTTCATCCTCTTCTTCCTCACCCATCACCTGTTGCTCTAGGGAAGCTATCCGGTTTTGGGTATCTTGAAGAACTGCTAGAATTTCATCTAGTTTCTAGGATGTTGTACCTTTAGCCTCATTGTTTTCTCTTTTCCTAACCATCATATTTTTTAAAACAAGAATAATATGTTTTGTTAGTGTTATGAACCCATTAAGTCGAAGAGTTGATAGCCTTCAGCTCTGATACCAAAATGTAACACCATGTTATTATTCATCCAAATTAAGGAAAACTTTAAAAAACAAACCCCTTAATTATAATTAATGCCTTCAATGATTTTCATCTTGCAATAATTAAATATAGCATAATTAAATGTTTACAATCCATCTCATAACAAATGATAACCATGTGTTTATAATTGTAAAGGTCAACTACATCTACTCGATCCCCGTAAAGTCACTTTAACTAAGCGTGTATAGCTTTTATATATTTGGTTAAACCTTTTAATAGGTCTTGAGAACTATGTGCAACTCCTAAGTGTCAATATGTAAATAATAAAATTTATATTCCATCGGGTATCTGACACAACAAGTTAGGGGTATGGTGAATAGACAGTGTAATCAGCTAGTTACACTACTTTGGCCAAAGCTTCAAGTGTGCAATGCAAGCTTAGTTTCATGACCACACACTATTCAGTGAAACTCTTCTCTTTCACCACACAATTATCTAGATCTCCCTTCATTGTTTAACAAATTAAGTTTCTATTTTGAAGGAGTGGGAACCATGATTCATCATTCTAATAGAAAGGATCCTATCTATCCCATCTTAGGATCCCTATAGGAAAGATAGTGACCACATAATGAATTTTTCATTATGTACTCACTATCCTTCCCATATCCATCCTAAGTTGGCATGATTAGGATTCTATCGAATGGAGCGACATTTTAGAATTTTAGTTATCTATAAAAGATAAGTAAATAAGTTCATATTTATGATAAGTTATTTTGTATCATTAAGAGATATTTATTTCTTGATAGAGAGTTATAGTAACTCAACAAGCTACTACCTTTAATGTGTACCTCTTATCAACTATGGCAACATAGTGTTTTCGTTAAATATAAGTTTATTTCACCATGTATCATAAAAATTTAATCCATTCAATATTTTTTTAAAATAGTCTTTATTCTTAGATGATTGTCATTTAATCATGAATAGTATGATTTATCCCATAAAATACAATGTTTTGTGGTATTGTTTTCCTTGTCATACATTACGTTTTTATAAAACATATATGTTCACTCAAGATGAATCAATAACATCAGTTATAATTACATAACATAATATCAATAAATTTTATTTATACCCTGATGTTAAAACAACATTTAAACACTTTCATATCTAATAAAATATGATACAAAACAACAAGATATTATATTGAACTTAATAAGGATAATTCCTTATTTTTTGAAATAATGACAAACAATTATTCATAATAGTACATTAGGAAAAATGCCATAGCTCAAGTTGAGAAGATAAATGATTCACGATAACAATTTAATACAATAATCCTTATTGTATTTTAAGCAAATATCACATAATGAAATCATGTGTATACAATCCAATCCAATCAAGCACTTCATAAATATCACTCGTCACTGCATTGTAGGAGTGAGAAAATATATACACTAGTCGGTCAAGTATAAAGAACTCACATGAGTTATCTAACTCATGTTCTTGTTGTATTTAGAATGAAATATAAGTATATGTTAAGATTATCCTAAATGATAACTTATAAACTTCTTAATTCATTAATTAAGTTTACATATCATTACTCAAATGAATGATATTGTATTAAGTAGGCTATAGGTCACACAATCCAAGATTCCAACTAATAATTATATCTTTAGACTATTTAAATAACTTACAAATGAAATTAATTATTGCCACATCTAGTCTACAATTTCATGACATTATCAAAAAATTATTAAGAGTAACCCACAAGAATAATACTAACAAAGAAAACTTCGTTAATGTATAACAAACATATTTGATGAATGAACTTAAATAACTCGTCATCCTTCTAAAAATAATGCAAAAGGAGATGTAACAAAATCATGTTTTATAAATAATCATACAATTCCAATAGTTGTCCCACCATCATTATCTAAATTAATAATTCAAACATTCCTGATTACAAACACTTAATCATTTCTATAGAAAATTTCATAGTTATGTTTAATATGCTACACTTCTCATCTCAACCTCGCGATATCTACCTTACCCATGGATCATTCTATCAACAATTAATTCAAGCTAAGAATAATCTAAATACTCATGCCCTAATAGTAACCAAAGGAAGAGTTCCTTCCACACAATATCATTTCAACCAACTCGGTACTCATTTATTCTAAGAGGAGGTAAAAACTAATACATGAAACTAACAATCTCATTTATCAATCCTTTTGCACAATTTTCCACAAATTTCCAAGCCTCAACATGGCCTAAGAAAAAGGATTTATCACTCAAACTTGTAAGGGAGGATTAATTTATCCATCAATAATCAATACATCATATACTAAAGAGCTTACCAGGATATAACCAATTTTATAAACCAACATGGGAAATCTTGAAGTGATAAGTTTACAACTTATAATAGCTAAACCCTTTAAGGTTTGAAAAGAATGTTCAATTTACTATATCACAAGGCCCCAAAAACAAATTAAACTCGCATCATAAAGGGAAAATCCATTACAACAATTATTTATATAGTTTCACATAACATTCCCAAGGACCTATAAACCCAGTTCATATTATCAAGACAACAAACATTTCTTTTTAATTACACTAAACCCGAGAAAATGAAAACCATCTCTTGCCAAATGTCTTCTCTAAACAAATACTTCTCAAGACAAGGACACATTTTTAGAGAAGGAATGGAGCTCTTCACGAGCTAGATAAAATACATCATAAAAATAAGTTTATATTACCCAAATTTTAAGCCAAAATATAAAACTCGAATACCCATTTTCATGCTTGATATGACCCTCAACAAGATCTACGAATAGCGTGTGTATAGCTTCATTCAAAATAACAAATCCAAGAAGTTCGAAATGAAATCCATATTTCACAACAACCTCAAGGACCCATTTCATTTCCATTATTTCCTTCTCGTTTTCACTTCCTAATAATATATTAAAAACAAATATAGTTCCATATTTCAAACATCAAACAAAACCATTCAAATTTTATGCCCGATTTCTAATCAAACCCAAAAACATGTCCATTATTGCCTAATTTTTAAATCGATTGAAAACTAAAAACATATTTCCATATTTTAAATTAAAAATTAAAAAAACTTGATTAGAAATAACCCATGCCCGATTTGTAGTTTCCTTCCTTTCCAACTTCCTTACAAATCAAACTTCCAATGCCCGGAAAAACTCTAAAAACTTTCCAAATAGAAATAATGAATAGAAATTTGTCGTTAAATAGAGATTCATATTTTCATGTGAATGCAAAAATATATTTCCATTATTTTCTCCCAAACCTCCATGCAAAATCCCATGAGACAAAAACCAAACAAAATTCTAAAATGCAAATAGGAAGGAAAGATTACATGATTTGGCTTGTTAAGCAAGGTATCGATTCTCACCTCATAAACCCAAAATCTTCCCTCCATATTTTCCAAATTACTTGCATGCAATTTGAATTGTCTATTTCCATAAAACATTAAACAATGACAATAAACTATTGCCTACCTCATGATGCAGTGACCATATCAATGCAATAAATAATACATTAAATTTTATACTTGCCAAGCAATATGTTCGATGACCATTGTTCAACACAACTCAATAAATAAGTTAATTTCCTCATGGTCTAAGATCAAACCTTATCCAAGTTTATAAATAATAACAATGTAATATGGTTTAAGACCATTATCCGAACATAAACAATTTAATTGCTCCCATGGTTTGTGACTATTTTAATAAAATTAAAACATTACAATTACCTTGAAAAGTGGTCCATGATCATATTTTTTAATGCTAAGGAAGGAGAGTTGTAAAACATCAAACATCATTTTCCATGTGGTCCAAGACCAATCACAACAACATTCAAATTTAATCCCTTCCTGAGCAATGTGGTCAACTCCAATAATGCATTACAGTTTAAAATCTGACTCATTTGATGTCGTAATCATTGTAATATAACTTTAAACAATGAAAAGTAACAGTAACAATAGTAAACATCATTAATAATCAGTAAATAGCAGCAGTGGATTTCAACCAATCAAACAACATACAATGATGCAAACCAAAAGGTGGTTATCAAACAAACCCAACAAACATTATAAGAATAATACATACATACATACATACATACATACATATATATATATATATATATATATATATATATATATATGTATGTATGTATGTATGTATGTATGTATAGGAAAAACATACACATATACATATATATATCCCAATAGAACTAGAAATCATAAAGTATCCTACTAGCTAGTGAAAATGGCATGATCTGTTCTAATTGACATATCTACGCCCTCTCAAGAAGAATTATCTCATTTTAAGTCAATAAATGGAGCACTCATGTAAGTTGATCCTACTCTCGAGCCTTTCTATAGAATGAATTTAGATCCCTTATGTCATCAAGGAAATAAAAAGGAACATTAGAATGCCTCATTAGAGAAATAAACTAATAAATAAACAAAAAATAATAAGTAAAATAAGAAAACATGTGTTCCAAGTAAAATTTTACTTGGCACAAATGATGGTTGTGCAACCGCCCTCTATGCGAGTGGAAATTGTGAAACCACCACGAAAAATGTGCAACTTGTCCCTTTATATAGAGAATTGGTTGCATAATCATCACGGAATTGTGCAACCATTGCATAAGTTATGCAATCATCATGGAAGTTATTAAATCTCCCTATGTATAGAGAAGTGGTTTCACAATCACCACGATGGTCATGTCACCAATAACCAACCCATACCCTTCATGTTAAAAACTCCCAAAAATATTGTAAAAGGACAAAATTAACAAAAATAGATTGCATCTTCTAAGAGGTGGTCCTCTAACAATCATTTTGACTATAAATTTCCTAAAAATTTCCAACCTTAGAGTGCATTTCTAAAGAAAATTTAAACCTATGGAAAAAATACTAAATTTCTCTAACCTATCCCAGATACATAGCCATTGTTGTTGGATCCACTACCATCATGCTTGAATCCCTGTTGATTTGACTATGCTTGTGAATGAAATGCTCATCGAAAATATAGAGCCCCAAAAATAGAAAAGGATTATGTAGTAAATGATTTCTAAATATAGTAAAATTGTCAAATATATATGTATATATAATATTTTGTCTTTCTAATGCAATTTTAGGAAAGATTGTGTAGTGCTAGCAATGGTGGGAGTAGGTAGATTTCTCACCCCTACACAAATAGTAAGTAATTTTATCTTTTCATTTCAAAACATTTTACTAATCTTATTTTATTACTGCACTTGACTCCCATCCTTATTTTGTAGGTGGTGGGAAGACTCGGTCATTGTTTCAACACATGTTTAGATCAGGTAACTTTTTAACCCTCCTATTTGGGAAGCACCATTCTCAAAAATCATGTTTTTTTCCCATTTATGGATAAAGCACTATTCCAAGGGGACAATATGTACACAACCAAAAATTACATGGTGAACCATTGAAATGTGACATGTCTCACGATGATGAAAAAATGAATTCCAAGATAAGAATGAGATTTAGATCCCTCCCCCCCTCCTTTACATTTCCATCTCATCCAAGCTCATCTCCTTCGTGCCACTCCTAGACCTTTATTTTTTCTTGAAATACATTTTTAGCCCCTTTGCATCGTTTTTAGAGGCATTTACATAACTACCTCGTATTGGTAGAGTAAAAATTGCATAATCTCCCCTATGGAAACAGAGGCGTCATACCATTATTCAAATAAAAATTAAAGAACATGTTTTCAAATATGATTTTTGATTACGGTTTAATTTTCTCTCAAATTACTTGTTCGATTTAGCTAAAAAAATTAGCTCATTGGAATGGTCTTGGATTTCTTCTTCCTTATTACTAAAAATTATTTATGAGTCATCATTTCTAGATTGACATGTTTTCTTGCCTTCTTCTTCTATAATAACTTATTAAAAAAGGAAGTTTTGTTTGTATCACGGTGGCGGTATAAATTAACTTGCAGCAATTAGTATGTTGTTCATTAATCTACAGTCATTTAATTATCAAACCAAGGGATGTAGACTTTCAATATTTTCAGTATTGTATGCACGAGTTATAGATATTCAAGAGGCATGAAAGTGAATTGTTGTCACTATAATTAAGAAATAACAATGCTTGGAAATTAACTAGATTCTGACTAGAAGTAAATACTATGGCTAAAACAAAACATGTAAAAATAGAACACAGATAAAGGAATAAACTATTGCTAATCTAATCATGCAATGAATCAAATCAACAAACAAAGGAGAGGGTTAGAAAATTGCAAGTGGGCCCTACCTTGGGTGTTAATCCCTCCTAAATATTGTGACTACAAAAAATGGATAGAACTCAGACTTTTATTTCATTAGCATGAAGATTACAGTTGGAAAATATAACAAATCCTCTCTCTACTTCTCTATCTATGGATCAATCCCCTTCAAAGCATTATCATTTCCTTTTTATATATTTTATTACAGCAGAGGCATGAAGAGATAAAGTTCTACTAGGAGTTCTAATTATATTAAGTAAAATATCTTATCCAAACAATCTGGAAACTACATGTATGTAAAAAAAGTACTCATTAGATGTTTACATAACAATCACATAACTTCACTAACCGATAAGTTAATTAACTAATTATTAAATTATGAACTAAATTAGCTAGTTCTTTTTTGGATTGCAACGCATAATCAGGTGATGGCATTGATTCCTCACTTATTTCTTATAATTTCTTCTTCCATCAACATGTGTGAGCTTAGGTTTGATGTCCACATTGTACAAGATCCTCAAAATCATGGCTTTATTTATGTGTGTAACCTCATTTTTATGTGGATGCTTTATTATAGATGTGTCCCTTTGGTTGCATGTCAGTTGTTGTGGATGACCCCTTTGTTGTGGATGAGTTCCTTTGGTTGTATGTTAGTTTCTGCATATAACAAGTTTCTTGCAAACAAGGTTGGCATTATACAAAGCATCATTTAAACATCGTATTGTAATCAAAAGAATAAATGCATACTCATAATACCACAAAATAAATTAAACTAGTAATAACTATATTAATTAATATCCATGCCATGATTTCAAGTTATAATGAAAATGTCTAGTAGTATCACAGGGAAATACAAGTTCAGGGCTATAAATGACTCAACAGAATACAGAAGATGAGGTGTTTTAGAAAGGAAATTAAACAACTCATCACACCCCTAGACTTAACATCTTGAATGTCCTCATTCAGGTTTCTTTAGCTCTTCCTTGGGTTACTTTGGATCTTCCTTAATGATATCTGCATAAATGTCTCAAATCAACCAAGGTAGATGTTCCTTCAGGATCCACGAATATGTAATCTCCATTCTTTACGTTTTTCCATGACTTTGTCATGTATGTCATCATCCAGTTTCTTTTCACCAAACCAATGTGGTATAGGATAGTGAAATATTGGGGGATAACCAATGGGAAACCAAGTTTTCTACATCCTTTAGAAACTTCAATGTATGCATTTACCCTCCTTAAATTTGGAATGATATTATGATAAGAGTTCATTTCTTTTCTTTGCATCTCAGGGGACATCTCTTGTTAGTGCATCCTGTAGGCATATGTTATCTCTCGTGCATTGAATTTAATGTGGTCCCTAGATTCTTCATGAGATTTGTTTCTCATCTGGTATACTCATTGTCTAATTTCCCTGTGTTCCATGTATTTTCCATACTCTTCAATAATTTCCTTTGTATTTACAGCTTCACCTCTAATCATTAATGGCTGCACTTTTGACAAGTTCATGTATTCTTCCATCTATTTTTCTGTACAATTTATTGTTAAAATAAGAACACAGTTCCCTAATTAGAACATCTCTAATATAAAGTACTAGGATCCATTCCCTATCATATTCAAGGGCATAATTGTACATATACAATTCACATAACAACAATTGAATCTCATGAGGCATTTTCAAGTATATTCTAAAGAAACTTCTAGCTCCACTAATATCAAATGGAATATCTAAGTTGATACAGTGAGATTTGACTATAAAATCTATTCTTTTAAGAAAATGACATAATTGTTATAAGGTGGCCTACATTTCAATATGTCATTGGCTACCTAAATTATATCTTCCTGTTTTTCTTTAGCCTTGCAATCTCCTTATCCTTGGCCTTAAGTTGCTTGTCCTTTTCCTCAATGTTTTGTTAGTGTTGGAAGATAAGTTCTTCCTTTTCCCTTTCCCATTTTCCTTACAATTTATTAACATAGTTTTCAAACTGTTGGACCTAGTAGTCTAGAAAGGTTTTGTGTGGCCATGTTCTTGCAAGCTGGTTTTACAGGATCCTTGAAAAATTCTCTAATGATAACATGTGGTTGTATGTTAGCTTGTGGAAACAATGGTGGAGAAGGCTCTAGTATGGTCTCAACTATCTCCTCAGTAACTGCAGGAACATTCTCATGTACTCTCTCAATCTACCCATATGGTTGTTTTGTTCCAATTATGTGACCAATATTTTCAATAATTTCTTTAACAAAGATGTATGGGGTATAACATCCCCAATTTCTATTTCATTAATTTTTGTCTCAAGCTGATAAGAAATTTGCATATAATAAATCAACAAATTGTAGAAGATAACACAACACCAGATATATGGGGGCAAGATTCCCAAATATGCAAAATAACGCCCTTAAGGTAGGGCGACACCATACAATGCTCCTTAAGGAAGGAGTAACTCCACAATCTCCCAAGATGGGAATCCACTTCGAGGGGGACACCTCCAATATACCTCTACCAAGTATAATAATCAACTCATGCATCCATGACCTCATAATGATACTCACATCCTTTAAATAGGATGGGTAACACCTAATCCCAATGTAGGTCGACCCATTACCCAATATAATTATTTCTTATGTGAGCCCATATAACTAACTAAGGGGATGTGTGCCACATGTCGGCATCTCCATCAACCCATATACATTATAATATTATGTGAACCCATACATATAACTAAGGGAATGTGTGCCACATGTCGGCATCTCCATCAACCCATATATATTATATTATCATATCCCAAGGTACATAGCATAAAATGTTGGACACGTAGTCTAGAAAGGTTTTGTGTGGCCATGTTTCTACAAGCTGGTTTTACATGATCTTTGAAAAAATCCCTAATGATAACATGTGGTTGTATATTAGCTTATGGAAACAATGGTTGAGAAGGCTCCAAGTATGGTCTCAACTATATCCTAAGTAAGTATAGGAACATTCTCCAATACTCTCTCAATCTACCCATATGGTTGTTCTATTCTAATTCTATGACCAATATTTTCAATAATTTCTTCAACAGTATGGGGTATATCATCCCCAATTTCTATTTCATTAATTTTTATCTCAAGCACTTTGTGTGGTCATTTCTTTCCTCTATCCTTTCTTCTTCATTTGTGGCTACATGAGTTTTGTTTTCAATTTCCTTTACAACTCCTTCTCCTTCATGATTCTCATGGGTTTCCCGGCATGAACTCGCCTCTTCTTGTACTTTCATTTGTTCAAATAAGGCTTTCTTAAATTGTTTTCTCACCATTTTCCTCTCCCTTCTTCTCTTTCATACCCTCCATAGGCTTCCTAGGACCCTGTTACTCATGAATTTCAACATCAACACCTCCATGATCTATGTCCATTGATGTGGCCTCAATATTCTCTTCTGCAGCTTCTTTATCACTATCAAGTAATATGGTTTGGGGCTTTATGGGCTTTTATTTTTGGATATTCTTGGCCTTTTAGTTTTTAGTCTATTCGAGTGCCTAGGTGGTGTAGGAGTGGATTTGGAAGATGTAGGGGTAGACTTGGAAGATTTAGAAGTGGGCTTGGAAGATTTTCTCCTACTCCTTGAGGTGGATGATTTAGGAGTTGAAAATCCAAGTAGGGTTTCAATGATGAGAATCCTCTTAGGGGATACAGGAACGAGGTTCTCTTCAGTAAGTGGTGTATTTTTAGAAATAGGGGTTTTTGTGGGCAAAGAAGTGGAAACTGTGGGTTCAGGCTGAGAAGTGGAAGTTGTGGGTTCAACTTTATGAGTGGAAGAACTACATGTAATTCTTCTTCTTTTCCTTCCACACCCCAATAATTCATCAATATTCTTAACCCTTGAAAATCCTCCCAATTCAGTTCAGGATGTTCTCTCTCCAATGTGTGTTTGATAACCAGGGTAATAAGACAATGGTGTGAAAGTGATAACCTCCCTCTCTAGTGATTCTCTACTCATCTTTTCAAGATCTCATTTAATAAATTTGGTACATTAACATGCCTATCATTCTTTAAGTGATTGAGTAACTTGAAATGGATTATATTTAGTCTAGAATATCTACCCTCACAAGTAAAATACTTGATAATGTAGTTTACAATTCTATCCCTAGAGAGGTTTGAGAGAAGTCCTAATTGTACCTTGGATCATTTACAAATGCATCATCCTCATCGGTGAAGTCTCACCTAGTTTGTATCTAGATTGGCTTTCTCATGGAAAAGTTCACCTCTGCGCAGAATCCTAGTAATTACAGCCAAAATGTCATTGTCCACCTTTATTGTTAAACCCTTGACCTTATCTTCTCCATCCTTAAATGTAGTAGCAAATTCCTTGACCATAGATTCATTAAAACCCTGGAATTTGCTGATGTAGTCCATCCATCCACTATTCTGAAAATATTGAAATATTTGTGGCTAGTTGCAGATTTGAGAATGTTTAGTCAGCTCATGGCAAATTAAATCTCTACCCATTTGGAATTTTGCAGATTACTTCAGCTCTGCTAAGAAAATCACATGGTTTGCAAGAATGATGCATGAATTCAAGTATGGGGAATTGTTTGAGTTCTTTTTTTTGAATTCTGAGACCAACTCACATGCGGCATGAATGGGAATGAATTAAATTGAGTTGATTATAGCAAGCGTGTGAGGTGAAGTGGTGTGATGGAGTGGGGTGACGTGGAGTGACAACTCAGAGGTTAAGGGAGGTTCCGTATAATTTTTATTTAAAGACATTTATGACATGGCATAAATATTAATTAAAAATAATCATACCAATGATACTTTAATAAAGTGGAATGAGTGCACTTATCTCAAGGTATGCTTAGAATGATGATTGCATTTGCATTGTTATAATTACGTCCTTGTTGCATGTTGATTTTTTAT
Organism: Taxus wallichiana var. yunnanensis; assembly: GCA_018340775.1. Lineage (NCBI taxonomy): Eukaryota > Viridiplantae > Streptophyta > Pinopsida > Cupressales > Taxaceae > Taxus > Taxus wallichiana. The sequence continues at coordinate 306,741,100 of CM031236.1, forward strand.
GATTTTACGGATGTTGTTACTACAAACGTATGTGGAAGTTGAATTATAGGCTCCTTACTTAAATCGGATAATTCTTGGACAGGGAATGCTAACATGTTACTAACCTATTATCTCAATCATCACTCACACGTGCAAATTGTTCCTTATTTTTTCTTCATGTAATCATGATTTCTGCCAATATGAAAACAAAGTAGATCTTTTATGCATGCTACTACAAGTGGAACATTTAGTCTTTTCATCATCTCCCTATGTTAAAGACCATGCATGTCTTACAAAAATACACCAAATCCTGCAAAATAGAAATTCTAAGAAAAAAATGTGTTAGTTGAGTGTTTTTGATCACCAAGAGGGCTGATCACATCAATTTTATTCACCCTTGGAGTATTCAGCATGCTAAAGATACCAAGGTCACTGAAACATCTCAATCTTTGGTAATTTTTGAAGATGAGTGGAACAGGCTCAACTTATGATCTTAAATATGATGTTCTCATCTCCATCCTGCTTTGACCTCCTTTCAACTGTTGTATGAAGGTGCTCCTATTGGTTGAATTTTTTTACAATATCAATCTATGATTGAATCTCACAATATCTATGGTGGTGAGTTTTATAGCTCCATTGGGAAATATTTTCTCAATATCATATGGACCTAGCCACCTTTTCCTAAGTTTCCCCATGTATTCTTTGTACTTTGAGTCAAATAAGAGAGCCCAATCACCTTCTTGAAATTGTCTTATCTTGAAGAACCTATCATGCCATTTGTTATTTTTCTTTTTAATACCTTTGCATTATACACATCTTGTCTCCTCATTTCATCCAACTCGGTGAGTTGGAGAATCCTCTGCCTCCTAGCTTCAAACAAATCTATGCCTAGTTTAATTGCTTTCCTTAGTTTCTTGTGCCAATAACTCTTTCTTTATGATAGTATAGTAATGCTAGGAGGCCTAAAATTTAGATCAATTTAGGAGGTAAGTAAAACTCTTTACTTCATATTTACTTTAGATTAATTTTAGATTGTTCCTGGAGGCCTAAACTTATTAATAGCATACAAAACTGCCAATAACTCTTTCTCTATGATTGTATAGTTAAGTTTAGCATGCTACAAGTTCTTTCTTACATAATAAATTACGTAGTTTAGGACTCCATCCTTCTATCCCAAACAACTCCAATGGCATGGTCTGATGCATCAATATGGATGTGAAATGGAAAGTTCCAATCAAGTCCTCTTAACACAGTGTAGTGGTCAACATTTGGAATGTGGTCTCACATTTTTCAGTCCACTCAAAGGCAACATCCTTTCCCAGTAGTACAAATAATGGTGCTGCAATCTTACTGAAATCCTGTATAAATATTCTATAATAACCAACATGGCCTAGGAATCTCCTCACATCCTTTTGTTTCTTTGGTGTTGGCAAATTTATAATTACAGATAATTTTTTTGGATCAACCTGAATTCCATCAGATGATAGATAGTGCCCCAAGACTATTCCTTCAGACATCATCATGTAGCATTTTTCATTACTTAAAGACATGTTGTGTTCTTTGCATCTCTTCAATACTTTGTCTAGATTCTACATGGCTTCATCAAAAGTATTTCCATGTACTATAAAATCATCCATGTATACCTCCATGCATTCATTTGTTAGATATGAAAAGATGCTCAAGACTACCCTCTAGAATGTAACAGGTGCATTACATAAACCAAAAGGAATAAAAGAATATGCAAGCATTCCCCATGGGCACATCAATGTATTTTTTTCCTGGTCCTTTAGTGTAATTTGAATTTGATTATAGCCATTATATCCATCAAGAAAATAAAAAAATTCTTACCAGTCGGTGTATCAAGAACCTTGATCAATGAAAGGGAGTGGAAAATGATCCTTCTTTGTTGTTGCATTCATCTCTCTATAATCTATGCAAATCCTTCATTTTCCATTCTTTTTGGGTATAATGACAAGGGTGACACCCATTGACTATCTAAAATTGGATATATGAATCTAGCATCTAATAATTTCTTCTTTCATGATGTCTCTTACTACTAGGTTCATTCTTCTTTGTGGCTACCTTATTGGCTTGCAGTTGTCTTTGATATATATCTTGTGTGTATAGAGCTTAGGGTGGATCCCATGCATGTCACTATAGTCCCATGAAAAAATAAATTGTGATTTTGTAGAAGAGTAATCAACATCTTCTCTTGATGTGTGCTCGCATTTTGTTCACATTAAGTGGCTTTCTGGAGTGATTTCCACTTGCTTAGAGAGATCAATCATGGAACATACATTTCTGCTTACAGAATTTAGTATGCAATCATGTGGGAGAAGTTGGTGAAGGATGTAATTCTTACCTGGAATGTTCATAGTTCTTTGTTGCAGTAGAATTTGGTTCACAAGATAGCTTATACACCATAATCTACCATCTACTTCTTCATTCCTTCCATAATTATTTTGCAGGATGTTGGAAAGAACAACATCTTCTTCTTGTCCTTCAATTATGCATGACTTCTCCAACATCATGAGATGTTGTACAAATATTTGGTCTTCTTATGGATCCTCATCCCAAACGTTTTGATCTTTTTCATTGAAAGGTTATGCGGGGGTAAAGCTTGAGATTTTTAGTACCATTTCCATTAGAAATAATCATATTACCATATATGCATCCTATGAATGCATTAGCAGTGGGTAACCATGGTCTTCCTAGGATGATAAGATATCCTCCCAAGCTTGCTTTTGGCTAAAGAATAATAAAATTAGTAGGGTATTCCCAAGAGTCTACCACTACCACTACATCTTCAAGGACTCCTTCAGGTTTCACTATTGATCTATCTGCAAGCTGCAAGATTGTGGTTGTTGGTCTTAGTCCTTATAACTTCAAATCATCCATGATTATATTTTCACGACATTAATTGTTATCCCCAAATCAATCAAAGTATTTTTTATTATTGTGTCATTAATTGTAAAATTTACCAAAGGACTTTGCTGGATCTATGTACTTGGGAAAGATTGAATTTCCAAGAATAATATCAGCTAGTTGTCAAATAACTTGTACAAGTGAAGCGGATCCTTTCTCTTCCTTCCTAGTTTCTTTATACATAGGTCCTTAACCAAATTATTATAAATTGGCACATCCTTAATGGATTGAATCAATGGAATTTTGACACAAATATCCTTTAGCTAGTTGACAAAATCAAAATCAGATTTTGATTTGAGGTCAATATTCTTCTTGTAATATTTTAGGAAATGGTGGCTCATTAGCCTATGTTTTATCCTTACTGGAATTCTACTAAGGTTGTTGTGGATCTGCTTGCAATGTCTTCGATTTTGCTGCAGAGATAATTTTACAATGTATTATTACTTTGTTGCATATTAGTCTACAAAGATCTATGATTCATTTGCAATCTCGTAATGGTGGGTCTAGTTGGTGGAGTAATTTATCTTCCTGAGTGGAGATGGATATTGTTGACATCAACTTAATAGGTAGGTTATTGAGTTTGTTCAATGGAAGAGGCTAGCTGATAATATTTGTTGTTGGGGTTAAGTGTTGGTTGAGCTAGTAGCTAAGTTTCCTTTGGCTGATAATTTGCTTGTGAGTTTGGCATTAGAGTGTGTTCCTGAGGATAAGGAGGTTGATTGTAGGATTTTTTGTAATTATGAGGTTAGTTATTCCATTGTTTCCCTCCTCTCCAAAGCTACTGCCATGATTTAGGGGGTTGTTAAAATTGGTGCTCAAAATTAGTCTCACCCATTTTGTCATTGAAATTATTCAATTTGCGGGCTCTGTTGTGTTTTCTATCTCCTGTATTGATGCATGAAAACTCTATCCTCCATTTGGTTTCCATGATCAGTCCCTTCCTTGGTCGAGGATCACTTAAAATTCCAAAATTTGTTTTTCATTCCTCTGTCCATATGAAAGAGTCTATAACTTGGGCTAAAACTCAGGTTTTCCTTTCCTTCCATTTTCCACATAGTCACATTTTGTTGTCCCTATCATTTGTGTCCCAAATATCTATGAAAACATGATTGGATGTGGCTTGGAGGATCACATTTGGGCCTTATATCATTTCCAAACTCTCTGTCCATGAAGAAAGATTCATTTCTGGGCTCAAATGGTGATTTTCCTGCATTTTACGGTTTGACGGGTGTATTTTTCCCCATCAAATTTACATCTCAGCATCTGTGGAAATGTGGCCCTTTTTGGTTGGATGTGGCTTGGTGGGGCACTTTGAAAACTCTAAGGCTCACTTCAAACTCAAAAATTTTCCACGTGGAGGGCCGGCACTCATTTGAAAATTCACCTTTTGGTTTGGCCTTGGAGTTGTGTCGGGGAGACACGTGGAGATTTCCACTACCTTGCCCAAACTTAGACAAATTTTTTCATGCAGCCAGTACAGTTTTGGTAGACCATGGACACATGGAGGGCTAGCACTCATTTGAGGATCTACCTCAGGGTCCCACCTTAACAATTACAACAGGAGACATGTGGAGGCTTCCGTCGGCTCCACTTTGTACTTAAACTTTTCAAAGAAATTTTGAAAGGCCTAGGACACATGGAGGGACCGCACCTATTTGGGGACCGGCCCCTAAGTTTTATTTTTAAGAAGTGTCAAGAGGACACTTGAGGCTTCCACTCACTTTTCCCTTTGCTTGGACTTTTCAACGGCCAAAGAAAAATGTCTCGACCCTAGACACATGGCGCCTTCCGCTAAACCTTCAACTTTTTTAACAAACTCTATCAGATTGAGACACGTGTTGAGCCCGCGCTTGTTTGGGGTCTCTACTTTTTGGGGACCATCTCAAAATGTGCCATTGAGACACATGGAGGCTTCTGCTAGCTCCTTTTTACATTGAGACTTTTCAAAGGCCAAAAGATGTTTTTCTTAGGCCCTAAGCACGTGAAAGGCCCATGCTTGTTTGGAAACTTTCCCCTATACTTCTCCTTTGTAGTTACGCCAAGGAAACATGTGGATGGTTATAGATATAAAGTAGAAAAGGGGTAGAATCAATTGTTTATGTGTATTGCATCTATTTTTTCTACCATTTTTCTCCAAGACTCCTAGAGATGCAAATATGCACTATTTTTCATCATTCTTTGATGAAATTCCTTGTCGTCTCTATCTATAAAGTGCCATTTGATGGATTCAACTTAATTTATGAGTCCAAGGATTGTTAAGGTTGATATTTTGAAGTTGGAATTGCTCAAGAACTTGCAAAAATGGGAATTACTAGAGGAGATGGATGCGGGACAAAGTTAAAAGGAAAGAAAGGGAAAAGCATGAAATGATGAAAGTTACAGTGCAAAAAGATGAAAAAGGTGTTGCCTCGAGAGAAAAAGAATTACCTATCAGATCCAGTTATGCAGAGCCTCTGGAAAATGATTAAAAATGGGGATTTCACACATGACAGAATCAAAATGATTAGAAGGACTCCCAAAAAGTTTTGGCATGACATCCTAGTCATTAGTCGAGGGCCCAAGAAATGTGATCAGTTCACAATTGGTCCACCTGACAGCTTTCGGATGTGAATTTGTTAAATGTCACTTTCTAAGGAAAATTGGTAACAAGAAAAGGTCCCTCAAATATTCTTCTCTTTTGGGGGAAAATTTGAGTGAGTGAAATGTATAAATGCAATGAGAATACTCTTACAAATGGTCGGGGTTAAATTCTTAAGAGAAAATTTGAGAAATTTGTCTTCCTGAGAGACCAATCCGAGATACCTGTTAATTCTTTCTATGTTAGATTTTCTATCATGTCAAGTTGGTTGCAGATGTATAGCCATTGATGAGCACTGAGATTTCTCTGGAAGCTTTCCTTGTTGATGAATCTAAGCAATTTTGAAATTAATTTGTGTTCAATCTCTAACAATTTGTGTTTTTTTGTTTCGAATGTCTCAAAAATAGTTTATTTTGTTCCTATTGCAATCTTACATTGAAATATTTGTGAAATCACATCTTTGAAAATTTAGTGGCATTTACAATTTCATTTCAAGAAGAGCCTTCATCATGTGATGAGATAAACAAATTTAAAATCACTCCACTATCATTTGTTGATAAATATTATCTATAATTCTTTGGGTGTACCTTAGGCATGATTGATCAGAGATTTTGGTGTTTAATTAAGTCTTATAACTCTAGACTTTGTGCTATATTCTCAAAGATTATGTGAAAATGTGTTGATCTAGGCCTCCATTGAAGCACACCTTCTGGTTGAAGGAATGTCTTAACTATTCTGAAGCTTTCTATTGTTGAGTTGTCCATTGTTGTGAAGTTTCTTAGAGATCTAGTATAATCAACTTTATCCTTCTTAATCTCCCACCAAAATCATTCAAAAACCATGAATCCATCCTAAACTACCCTTGTTTTCCCTGTATATCCACAAAGGAACAAAATCTATTTACTAAAATATGCAGAACAATCAGATTTCTTAATGTCTTTAGTAACCTTAGCCTTGTGTTGAAAGTATCTCCATATTTTAGAAGTGACAACTCTTAAGAGTTAAATTATGGAGTATTGACCATATTTTCCCAAGGTTTTCTTCATAAAATTTTTGCAAAAGAAGGATATCTCCATCTCCTTCATCAAACAAAGGTTACACTAAGGGTCCTCTCACCTTGGTCGAAAGGCACAACCTAAAGTAGTGAGGATAGGTCAAATCCTCTTGAAGGTGCTATCCATCTCTCCACAAATTTGAGTGACAAAGGGCTAGTTAGATCTCATCCCTAGCTACAAAACGACACACACTATGATCTATCTATCTCTAAGATCCATGTCCAATCTGTGTTGTTTCTCGGCTTGAAAGGGAGAAAAAATTTGGATACCAACACTCATGGTGTCGTTGTCGGGGACTCTTTGAAGTATTTTACAAATATAGTACATACAGAGTATTCTGGTAATACTTCTTACATATTTTTTAGTGCTAAATACATTTTCTGAAACATCATTCTCTATTCATATTTGTAAGAATTGTTCAAAGTTGTGAGTTCTGAGTGTAATATTTCCAGCTTATAAAGTTATTGCACTAAATTTTGTATCATCATTGATAAATTTGGGTAAAAGAAGAGCAGATCTTGTAAGATTTGTATGAATCTAGTATTGACAAAAATTTGATAGGTCTTTCATAGTGCATTTGCACAAACTAAGGTGAAAATCCTTAGTGGCAACTTTGTGCTATTTAAATTATTTATAAATACCAATGTCTTAACATATATCAAGTAAGATTTGTCATTAATATCTACAAAGCTGGAAGGAAGAAGATCTTTCTTCACCAAGGACCCTAGTAGAAGGTTGTTTCAAGAGCTGGGAAAGTTCTAATTCAGAAGGAAGAAGAATTTGGAAGGTTGGAGATCAAGCATGAAGAAAAGAGATCTCCATTGGTGAAACTAATCAGCCTATGATTGAAGATTGCAATACTTCCTCAAGTGCTTCTGAATTAGGTAGTCTCTTTATTGAATTGAATTCTCCATCTGGAGAGGGTCCTTCTTTTGTATTTGAAATATTTTCATCTCATTTTGTCCCTGAATTTTCCAAATCTAATAGAGTTTTCCAAGAAACAGAGCCTTTAGAGGGTAGTCATTCTGAAAATTGTATCCCTGTACCACATAGACCCCTCACTCCTCATCATTTTGTTTCTCCTATAAGATCACCTCCTTAGAATAATATGGCTTAGCCTCCACCTAGACCTCCATTTTTGTTAATAATTTTGGTCCCATCAGTTTTAGAGGTATGGTTGGCTATCCAAATGTTGTGCCACAAGATGTAAGAAATAGATTTCCTAAGTTTCAAGGAAATAATGCAATCACTGATGATCAACATTTGAAGCTCTTTTTCAATATGATGGAGGACTTCAAAATAGAATTTGAGGATGTATACATTAAATTATTTATCCATACTCTAGAAGAAGATGCAAGGGACTGGTATAAATCTCTTCCAGATAATTCCATTGACTCCTGGAAAGAGATGAAGAATGCTTTTAGAATGCAAGTATGGTGATAAAACCCTAGGTTTCTTTTATCAGAGTTTGAAAATATAAAAAAGAATCCTAATGAATCAGTGCATGATTTCAATACAATATTTAACAAAACATTGAGAAGACTTCCTATTAATTTGAGGCCATGTGATGAATCATGTCTGATAAAGTATTCAGATGCATTTGATAAGAAATTTGCTTACTATTTGAGGGATAAGAACCCTATAAATTTGAGGCAAGCCTTTACCATGGCTCTACAAATTGAGAACAACATTAAAGTAGTTGGAAAACCTCCTAAGAGGGAGGGTGTTAAACTAATCAACCCAGAGAAGCCTCAATCAAGTAAGGTTGTGGATCTTGAGGAAGTTGTAAAGACTTTGGCCAGAGCTATCAAAGAAATCTCTTATAAGCTAGCCAGGGTAGAGAAAGGAATTAGACAAGGTTCTCAAGGTCAACATAGGCAAAAAGGACAAGATAGATTTACAAATCATCCTAGAAATGATCAGAGATCTGATGACAGAGGTAAAGGACCCATGGGAGCTAGACAACCCCAAGCTAGGGAGAATAGAGTAGTGCTTGATCCTCTAAATGCTAGAGTTGTTGTTTTTGAAGAGACAAATCAAATGGATTGGTGTGACAAATGCTTCTTACCCCACCTACCATGTGAAATAGATCAAAAAGTTGAAGAATTTGATGATGATGATAACACTGATGATGATGCATGCATGGTGGACTACTCTACAAGCTCACAACAAGGAGAAACTTCAACTGAGGTAATAAGTGCAAGAACTATTGCTGCAAGTTTTTGGGACTACATTCATCGGGTACCTCTTCTTCCTCCCTCTCATGCTTTAGAAATAGATATGGTACAAGCATTTGAACTTCCTAATAATGATTTTGAGTACCTAAGATCTCTAATGATTAAGAAGTATGATGGAGGAATCCCATCAGAAGAGGATAGACAACTATTAATGAATGTTTTTGTTGCCCAAGAAAAGAGTATAACACAAGAAGTAAAGTTGTTAAAGGGGCAGGGCCTCAAGCCAAACCAAAGACCCCAGTTCTCACCAATGTCCCAAAAGAGACTCCAAAGAAAGATGCATCTGGAAAAGGCCTTGTTGTCTCAAGTAGAACTGGTGTTCCCACCCATGCCCAAAATGTGAAAAATCTTGTGCCATCCGATGAGTTTGTCAATCTTTCTCCAAATGTTGCTTTTCCCAAATACATTCCTATGACATTGCCCAAGTCTTGAGTCAGATCAAGATTTATGTCCCAATTGTTGAACTACTTAGGATTCCTGAGCACAAGAAGAGGGATTTTGAGTATTTGGGATTGGAGGAAGATAGGAGTGCCCAAGGCAGAAATATAAATAATGTAAACACTCCTCCTCTAACCATTGTAGACCTAGAAAACCACCAAAGATTAGAGGAGATAGGTGAACCACCTAAAGTTTACTTGGGAACATCTTTGGTTGAGTCTCAATTAAATGTTGATCCATTTTTTACAACATTGATTATTAAGGATAGATTGTTGCACAATTGTATGTTTGATTCCGAGCATCATGCAATGTTATGCCTCTAGAATTCATGAATGAATTGAACATTAAAGTGATAACAACTTATGGCAAGTGTATTGTAATGGATTCTAGAGAGGTGCCTGTTGTAGGATGTGTAAAAGGTTTGGTGGTACAACTTGCAGCTTATCCGGGTAAGAACTTGAAACTTGATGTTGTTATTGTTGATTTCCCTACCAAATGGGGCATGTTGTTATCAAGAAAGTGGGCTGCAAGTGTTGGTGGAAGTGTTCAGATGGATATGTCTTTTTCCACCATTCCAATTGAAGGCATCCTTGTAAAGTTGTATGGAGAGAAGAAGATGTTGCACCTCATTAAGATCCCAATAATGCTTCTTATGAAGTGTTGTATGTTGATGTAGATGCAGATAACTTTTTGGGGTTTGCTGATGGAAAAGAGCATAAGATTGATCAATGTAAATGTCTTGAACAAGTAGGTTTACCTTGGACCTTGTTATTCGATGGAGCTTGTTCCAAGTTTGGAAATGGTGTTGGCATTGTTCTATTTCTCCAGCCAAGAAGAGTTTGTATTTTCTTTCAAACTTAACTTTGAATGCACTAACAACATTGTTGAATATGAAGCATTGTTATTAGGCTTGAGAATTACATGGAAATATGGTATAAAGGATATCATTGTCAAAGGAGATTTAGAATTGATCATCAAGAAAATTAGAAAACTATATGCTACTAAAAATCAGAGAATGAAACAATACAAGCATGCAATCTAGGATTTGATTGAAATGTTTGAACTCTTTTAATATTGTGCACCATGATAGAAAGTTTAATGTTGTTGCAAAGTTAGCAGTGCTAGGATCCAGATTTGGGAATTTTATAGTGTCTCCATTTTGTGAGTATGATGTTGAAATACTAACAAGGCCATCTTTCCTTGATAACGTTAAAAATTGGCAAGTGTTTGATGATGATGCCTAGGTGAAATGGTTTCTACAGAACCAAGGTGAGTTTTTGACCACCAAAATATAGATTGGGAACCAATGGTGTGTGTTGCTGAAGGAAAGGAAACTTTATTTGGAAAAGACATCATCCAACTGAAGACAAACACAATTCCCAAAGGTTTGGTGGCACTTGAATCAAAATTTGATAATGTTGATTGCATTATTAAAAGAAGTATGTTGGTTTCAAGAGATGTGGAAGAGCACAACCTAGGCACAAAGGAAAAACCACGTAAAATCTGGTTAGGAAGCAATCTCAACAAGGAAGAGAAGCAATCCTATGTTTAATTGTTGAAGAAATATCAAGACTGCCTAGCTTGGTCTTACTCGAGTCGAAGGCATATACAAGGAAGATTTGTTCCAACATGAAATTCCTCTTGAATCTAATGCCAAGCCTTTCAGGAAAAAACAAGGCCCATCAATCTACTCCTTTCTTTGAAGATGCAAGAAGAATTGAAGAAGTTGAGGGATGGAGGGATCATTCAGCCCACAAGGTACTCATCTTGGGTTGAAAACCTAGTGCCTGTCATAGAAAAAAGAATGGTGATATAAGGTTATGCGTAGACTTCAGAACTTGAATAAAGCATCATTGAAAGATAATTACCCTCTGCCAAACATGGAGAATATGCTACAATTGGTAACTGGTTCTAATTGTTATCCACTTTAGATGGTTTCTCTAGCTATAATCAAGTTGTTTTGAAGGAGTCAGAAAGAATAAAGACTACCTTTACCACTCCTCGGGAACTTATGTCTATGTCAGGATGCCTTTTGGCTTAATGAATGTTGGAGAAACTTTCCAAAGAGCAATGGATGTAGCATTTTCTAGTTATATTAATGACTTCATTGTTTTTATCAAGATGATGTAACTGTGTTTTCCAAAAAAAAATGATCACTTACAACACTTAGAGAGAATGTTGTTAAGGTGTAGAGAGTATGGCATATCATTGAATCCCAAGAAGTGCCATTTTGGAGTGCAAAAGGAAAAGCTTCTTGGTCACATTGTATCAAAGGAAGGGGTCATGATTGATCCCAAGAGAGTGGAAGCCATCAAAAAGGTTCCAATTCCAAGAACTAAGAAGGGAGTTCAATCCTTCTTTGGAAAAATAAACTTTATCAGAAGATTTGTGTCTAACTTTGTTGAGTTGACCATCCCCATTACTAGCATGCTGAAGAAGGACCAAGTTATCAAATGGGAAGAAGCTTCCATTCAAGATTTCAATGGGATCAAGGAAGCACTAAAGCATGCCCCTATTTTGGTAGCTCCAAATTACAAGAAGCCTTTTCAAGTGTTTTCTTTTTCTTTAGAAAACACCATTGCATCTGTCTTATTGCAGAAGGATGATGAAGGGGCTGAGAGACCAATTTCCTTTTTTAGTAAGGCATTACAAGGAGCTGAGTTGAAATACACCATCATGGAGAAGCAAGCATTTTCCTTGGTGAAAGCAACAAAAAGTTTTAGACCCTACATCTTGAGCTCTAAAGTTTTTTCTTATGTTCCCCACACCATGGTGAAAGACATCTTATCAGAGATGGAGGTCTCAAGAAAAATGTAGATGGGTGAACAAGTTGCAGGAATATGACATGGATATCCAAACCATGAAATTGGTAAGAGGTTTGGGCCTAGCTAAGCTTATGGCTGAGAGAAACTTGCAAACTATTGAGGTGAATGAAGTAGAAGGAGAAAGGGTGGATGTCCTTGAAAATTTGGTAAGCTCTGAATGGTACAAAGATATAATATTTTATCTCATACATCTATGCTGCCCTGAACATTTGAGTAAAAATCAGAAAAGATCTCTTAAGTTAGCCTCTCAAAAATATGTCATTACTGATTTTGGGTTAGCTTGGAAGAACCCAGAGGGAGTGCTCTTAAGATGCATTGCTAAGGATGAAGCCCCAAAGGTAATTTCTGATCTCCATGGAGGATTTTGTGGGGGAAATTTTGCTAGAAGAGTTACAACACATAAAATCTTGAGGGTCTAGTTATTGTGGCCAACTCTCTTCAAGGATACAACTCTATTGGTTAGGAAATGTGAAAGTTTGCCAACATTTTTCTAGAAGAATGAAAGCTTCAGGCTCCCTTCCTTTACATCCTATGTCAGTTGAAGCCCCATTTAAGCAATGGGGAATGGATTTCATTGGAAAAATTTCTGATCCTTCCAATGTTGGTCATAAATGGATTCTTGTAGCCACTGATTATTTCACTAAGTGGGTGGAAGCAATCCCCACCAAGAAGGCAACACACCAAGTTATCATGGACTTCATGCTAAATCAAATCATATGTAGATTTGGAGTGCCAGCTTAAAATTGTTGTTGATAATGCCATGAGTTTCAGAGCCAAACCTTTGGTGGTAATGTGCAAAGAGTATGGAATCAATTTGACATATGCTTCTAACTACAATCCCCAAGGAAATGGATAAGTTGAGTCCAACAATAAAAACTTGTTGAAGATCATTAGAAGAACCTTGGAGCTGAACAAAAAGAAGTGGGTGAGAAACTAAAGTTTGTTGTTTGGGATGACAAAATCATTGTCAAAAGAGATACTGGTAAGAGCCCATTTGAGTTGGTATATGGAACTCAAGCTTTGTTGCCCCTTCATTTGCAATTGTCTTCATTTCAGTTTGTTCAACAAATTGAAGATCAAGAAGTTAGTCCATATGATGCTCAAATCAATCAGATTATTGAGTTAGATGAAGAAAGAAGGCATCCCATCAGCAGGCATGTGAAGTTTAAAGAAAATTTGAAGAAGTTATTTGACAAGAAGGTGACTCCAAGAGCTTTTAGCATTGGGGATCTTGTGCTTTTATGGGATAATAAGCATGAAGATAAGGGAAAGCATGGTAAATTTGATGCATTGTGGATGGGCCCTTATTCAATTGATATTCGAATTGGTGAAAATACCTTCTTCCTAAAAGACTTAGATGGGGAACTACTTGAATTTCCTATTAATGGTAGGCATTTGAAACATTTCCTTGATTGATTTCTCAGAATCAAGGTATACTCCATTGTATAGTGTATAGTTCTTTGTTTTCATTCTACTTTTTGTGTTTTTTTGTTCTGGTCCTTAGTGACCTAGTTTTGTTGGTTTCTTGGTTCATTTTTTGGAGGATGGTTATGGTTTCTCTGCTCTGCAAGCTTATTCTTTGACTTTTTTCCCAATGGTCTATTTTTTGGCACTTGGTCTACTATTTGTTCTTGTGGCACTCACAAGGAGTGCCCATCCCCGAGTCAGAGCCAATGTTGGTGCTCAAATTAGTCTCACCCCGTTTGTCATTAAAATTCTTTAGTTTGTGGGCTCTTCATTGTGTTTTCTATCTCCCCGTATTGATGCATGAAAACTCTTTCCTCCATTTGGTTACCATGATCAGTCCCTTCCTTGGTCGAGGATCACTTAAAAGTCTAGAATTTTTTTTTCGTTCCTCTGTCCATATGAAAGAGTCTCAGTAACTTGGGCATAAAACTCGGTTTTTCCTTTTCCTTCCATTTTCCACAACCACATTTTGTTGTCCCTGTCATTTTTGTCCCAAATATCTATGGAAATGTGATTGATGTGGCTTAGAGGATCACATTTGGGCCTTATATCATTTCCAAACTCTCTATCCATGAAGAAAGATTCATTTCCAAGCTCAAATGGTGATTTTCCTGCATTTTACGGTTTGACGGTGTTTTTTCCCCATCAAATTTACATCTCAACATCAATGGAAACGTGGCCCTTTTTGGTTGATGCAGCTCACAGGGCACTTTGAAAACTCTAAGGCTCACTTTAACTCAAAATTTTCCACGTGGAGGGCCGGCACTCATTTAAAATTTCCCTTTTGGTTTGGCCTTGGAGTTGCACCAAGGAGACACGTGGAGATTTCCACTGCCTTTCCCAGACTTAGACAAATTTTTCATGCAATCGGTATAGTTTTGGCAAACCATGGACACGTGGAGGGTTGGCACTCATTTGAGGATCCACCTCAGGGTCCCACCTTAACAATTGCGACAGGGAGACATGTGGAGGCTTCCGCTGGCTCCGCTTTGTACTTAAACTTTTCAAAGCAATTTTGAAAGGCTTGGGACACGTGGAGGGACCATGCCTATTTGGGGACCGCCCCTAAGTTTTATTTTGAAGAAGCACCAGGAGGACACTTGGAGGCTTCCACTCACTTCTCCCTTTGCTTGGACTTTTCAACGGCCAAAGAAAAATGTCTCGACCCTAGACACATGGCCTTCCGTTAAACCTTCAAATTTTTTAACAAACTCTACCAGACTGAGACATGTGTTGAGCTCGCTTGTTTGGGGTTTCTAATTTTTGGGACCATCTCAAAATGTGCCATTGAGACACGTGGAGGCTTCCTGCTGCCTTTTTATATGAGACTTTTCAAAGGCCAAAAGACATTTTTCTTGGGCCCAGGGCATGTGGAAGGCCCGCGCTTGTTTGGAAACTTGCCCCTATACTTCTCCTTTGTATTTTCACTAAGGAAACATGTGGATGGCTATGATATAAAGTAGAAAAGGGGAATAATCAATGGTTTTTGTGTATTGCATCTATTTTTTCACCATTTTTTCTCCAAGACTCCTAGAGATGAATACATATTGTTTTTCATCATTTTTGATGAAATTCCTTGTCATCTCTATCTATAAAGTGCCATTTGAATGGATTCAGAACTTAATTTGTGAGTCCAAGGATTGTTAAGGTCATATTTTGAAGTTGGAATTGCTCGGGCACTTGCAAAAATGGGAATTACTAGAGAGATGGATGTGGGACAGAGTTAGAGAGGAAAGAAAGGGAAAAGGATGAAATGATGAAAGTTGCAGGTATAAAAGATGAAAAAGGTGTTGCCTCGAGAGAGAAAAGGATTACCTGTCAGATCCAGTTATGTAGAGCCTCCGAAAAATGATTAAAAAGGGATTTCTCGCATGAAAAAATTAGAATGATTAGAAGGACTCCCAAAAAGTTGTGGCATGGCATCCTAGTCATTAGTCGAGGGCCCAAGAAATGTGATCAGTTCACAATTGGTCCACTTAGAAGCTTTCAAATGTGAATTTGTTAAATGTCACTTTTAAAAAAATTGGTAACAAGCAAAGGTCCCTTGAATATTCTTCTCTTTTGGGGGAAATTTTGAGTGAGTGAAATGTATAAATGCAATGAGAATACTCTTGCAAATGGTCGAGGGTTAAATTCTTAAGAGAAAATTTGAGAAATTTGTCTTCCTGAGAGACTAATCTAAGATAACCTATTAATTCTTTCTGTGTTAGATTTTCTATCATGTCAAGTTGGTTGTAGATGTATAGCCATTGATGAGCACTGAGATTGCTTTGGAAGCTTTCCCTACTTGATGAATCTAAGCAATTTTGAAATTAATTTGTGTTCAATCTCTAGCAATTTGTGTCTTCTTTGTTTCAGAATGTCTGCAAATAGTTTTCTTTCATTCCTATTGCAATCTTACATTGAAATATTTGTGAAATCACATCTCATCCCTTGAAAATTTAGTGGCATTTACAATTTCATTTCAAGAAGAGCCTTCATCCTGTGATGAGATAAACAAATTTAAAATCACTCCACTATCATTTGTTGATAAAGATTGTCTGTAAGTCTTTGGGTGTACCTTAGGCATGATTGATCAGAGATTTTTGTGTTTAATTAAGTCTTCTAACTTGAGCCTTCGTGCTAGATTCTCAAATACTATGTGAAAACATGTTGATCTGGGCCTCCATTGAAGCACACCTTCTGGTTGAAGGAACGTCTTAACTATTCTGAAGCTTTTTTGTTGTTGAGTTGTCCATTGTTGTGAAGTTTCTCAGAGATCTAGTATAATCAACTTTATCCTTCTTAATCTCCCACAAAAATCATTCAAAAACCATGAATCCATCCTAAACTACCGTTTTTCCCTGTATATCTACAAAGGAACAAAATCTATTCACTAAAATATGCATAACAATTAGGATTTCTTAATGTCTTTAGTAACCTTAGCCTTGTGTTGAAAGTATCTCCATATTTTAGAAGTGACAACTCTTAAGAGTTAAATTATGGAGTATTGACCATATTTTCCCAAGGTTTTCTTCATAAAATTTGGGTCCTCTCACTCAAAAATGAATGACCTAAAGTAGTGAGTATAGTTCAAATCCTCCTTGCTATTTATAACTCCACAAATCTAAGTGACAAAGGACTTTTCTATCATCTTGATTTCAAATGAATCCTCCTTTTCTTCTAATGTTGGTTAATCCTCTACATCTACAAATCAGGTTTCTTTCTTATGCATATAGAGTGGAACTCTGTGAGTGTTTCCTTTGCATATTCCCTTTTCTTCTTGGCATACAAAGCATCTAATTGAGTGGCCATGTCATTTACAATATTCTGCTTCATGTTCTTAAACATGCTAACAATCTCTGACTTGGATATGTCCCCAATTTTTTTGGTAGTTGATCCACCTCTTGATCTTACATTTCTTATCCTCTTCATACTATCTCTTGAGTAATTTCTGTAGAATTCACAAATTCATTCAAAGGAATCTTTCTAAATGTCTCCTACTCCAATCAAATCCAGAGCATCCATGTCCTCCTCATTGAATTCCTTCAAAAAGAGTAGATTAAGATATTCAAGAGGTAGTCTTGTGTGCCTTGTCTTCTGATCGTGGAACAAGAATCTTTCTAGATAGTCTTCTAATTGTGTACCCTCCTTCTATGTCATCTTGTATATTTCATCACCTCCTCTGCTACTCAAACTAAAATAGTCTTAATACTTATTGAGGAACTTCTCTTTAATCTTTTCCCAAGTGGTTACAGCATTTCTTCCCAAACCCATGAACCATCTCAAGGTTGCATCCTTAAGTTTTGTAAGAAATAACTTCAATTGATGTACATCTGGTATAATTATAGCTCCTGCATAAAACATCAAACTCAAACAAAAAGGTATTTGGGTCTTCATTTATGGATCTATGAAAGTTAGGCAAGGCTGAGGGAGAAATATTCTTCATAGTAGCAACTTCATCATTGTCAGTAATGGGAAACTCGGAAGTAGTTTCCCCATTTTTAGAATTTTAGTCTACTTCATTTTCCATATTTGGTTGCTCAAGAGAACCTTCATAACTTTCACTTAGAGGATGTTCTTTGACTATCAAACCTTGTATAGAGTAAGATATAGTTTCTTCATAATCTGATATGAAACCTGTGCTACTTGTGGATTGGGTTAAAATCTACCATGAGCATCTCACAGATGGTGTATGCATCAGCTACTCAACTCACTTAACATAAATTAGTGAGGGGTATGAATATGAATTTCCAAAAACCTAACTACTTCTAATAAATAAACAACCTCTCAAAACCTTATAACTTGGCAAAGATCAAAATGGTGGTGCAAATTAACTTGCAACAATTAGTATGTTGTTTATTAATCTACATTCATTTAATTATCAGACCAAGGGATGTAGAATTTCAATATTGTCTAGTGTTGTATACACAATTATAGATATTCAAGAGGCATAAAGGTAAATTTTTATCACTACAATTAAGAAATAACAATGCTTGGAAATTAACTAGATTCTGACTAGAAGCAAATACTATGGCTAAAACAAAGCATGTAAAAATAGAACACAAATAAAGGAATGAACTGTTGCTAATATAATCATGTAATGAATCAAATCAACAAGAAAAGGAGAGGGTTAGAAAACTAAGGGGTCCCTACCTTAGGTGTTAATCTCTTCTAAATTTTTGACTACCTGAAAATCGGCAGTAACTTAGACTTTTATTTCATTGGCATTAATATTATTGTTGGAAAATACGTAAAATACTCTCTCTACTTCTCTATCTATAGATCGATCCTCTTCAACGTTAGCATTTCCTTTTTTATATCTTTCATTACAAAAAAGGCATGAAGAGATAGAGTTATACTAGGAGTTCCAATTATATTAAGTAAAATATATTAACCAAACAATCTAGAAACTACATGCATGTAATAGAACTACTTAGTAGATGTTTACATAACAATCACATAACTTAACTAACCGATCAGTTGATCAACCAGTTATTAAATTATGAATTAAATCAGCTAGTTATTTTTTAGGTTGCAACACATAATTAGGTGATACCATTGATTCATCTCCTAGTTCTCATAATTGCTTCTTCCATCAACATGTGTGAGCTTAGGTGTGATGTCCACATTGTCAAGCTCCTCATAGTCACAAATTTATTTATGTGTGAGACCTCATTTGGCTATGGGATAATCCCTTTGGCTACATGTCAGTTTTTGTAGATGACCCCTTTGTTGTGGATGAGTTCCTTTGGATACATGTTAGTTGTTGTGTACGGATTCTTTGGTGCATGTAAGTTTTTGCATATCACAAGTTTCTTAAAACAAGGATGGCAAAGATACAAAGCATCATTTAAAAAGTGTATTGCAATAAAAATATAAATGCATACTCATAATAACAAAAATAAATTAAAATAGTAATAACTATATTAATTAATATCCATGCCATGAGTTCAAGTTATAATGAAAATGTCTAGCAGTATCACAGGGAAATACGAGTTCGGGGCTAAATGACTTAACAAATACGGAAGATGAGGTGCTTTAGAAAGGAAATTAAACGAATCATCACATGGGTTAGGAAATTTTGAATTTTTAGAAGTGTTATGCTTCACTATTTTCAAGAGGTTATTGCATAGGTAGATAATTCTATATCTTGCTTCCCTATGACTCACATTCTATCTACATTCCTTGCACCACACCAGCCACTTGTTTTCTTGATTTCTTGTTATTATATATTACCTTGATCACCTAGATAAATTAGAATTAACACATTAGAAGGATTATAAAGATGAGGATACACTAGATGCATCATCAACAACACTAGGATAAACTACAATAGTTATTTAGTCACCAGGTTGGGGAAATAATTCAATTATTTGAAATTTTAGTATATGCATTATTCATTGAAATTAAAGGAAATTATTTGTTGTGTTATTAAAAGTGGAATATTTCACCACTTCCCATGTTTTTTTCCATTCCAATATTTCTTCTATAAATATTATTCCCTTGATAGCTTATTCCTAGCTAATCCCTATGGATCTTCTTTGGAAATTAGTTGACAAAGAAGTTAATAAATCCCTGTATTTCTTCTATTTTCATTTCTTCAAATTAGATTAAAATTTAATTTTATCAAAGAAATTTTATCCGGTAAAGAGGAAATTGCTTCGATAAGTTTTCCTTCCCGAAAAAAGCGAGGAGGGATCTCTATTACAAGAAGTTACATTTAGTCAAAGAAATACTAGTTTAAATGTGTCCCTCTAGATTAGTGTTACAAAATAATCTTACAACATAGGAATAACCATGTTCGTTATTCACTTTTTTAATTCCATTTTTAATTAGAAGTGATAAATCTAGTTTAAATCATTATATGTAAAATAGCTTTTATTTTCTTTAAATAATCTAGAAAATAAAAAATCAATAGTTATTTAATTAGTTTCCTTTAATTTCATTTCTTTTTAAAATCTTGTTAAAATACAAAAAGATAGAATAGGTAATTTTATTTTATTTTATTAGCTAAGAAGGAATTTAATGAGTTTAAAGATTGATTTTACTTGTCTTTTATTTAAATTAGATTTCTTTCTATTATTTATTTAATGTGATTTAGAAGTCTGAGACATGACCATCACTCCATGTACATGAATAAGCCATGAAGGCATCAAATTTTGGTTTTACGGTATGGTTATAGGTTCTTTGGGTCATTAGATGTTAGTTAGGTGTGCTAATTAGAGTCTAGGATGTTCAAAATTTGAAAATCTCACTTTCCCTCCAAAATGTAAAACTTGAATGTGGAGGCCATTCCTAGCTTGTCATTGTTATTTTCATAAATCCATGGGCTTGTAAACTTGTAAAAGGGGTGAAAAGAGGTCAAAATGAGTGTCATTAGGTCTCTAGATCATATAAAGGTCATAAATTAGGTTATAATCCTAGAGTCTACATGACTAAGTGTTAGCATATGGATTTTCAAGCATGCAAATGACATACAACAATGTGGTAACGAAGTCCCTCCTCAATGAAGGTTAGGCTACCTTTATTGAAAACCAAAACTATATTTACACCTGTACATTCAAAATTGTATGTGGGGGGTGTTTTGGAACATCAATGGAAAGAAAAGTGAATGAGGGAGATGGAATGGAATGAAGGAAAGGAATGGAAAGGAATGAATGGAAGGAACATGCAAGACATAGGTAAAAGCAAAGCCTAATATTGCATGAAGAAGAACAATGAATAACTAACTCAAATAAAGCAGAGTTCAAATCAGCTAAACCAAAATAAGTAAAGGGAACACACATGAGCAAGTAAATAGCAGATCTTGATCACTGTGAACAAGAACCACATATTAATAATGTTGAAAATAAGATCCAATATAATATTTGCATGAAATATTTAAAACACTAACATCAAATGCTAAAAGAGATAATGAATGGGACACAAAGTTCATATTTCATTAACTCCAAAATGTTTCCACAAAAGAACACAAAGTTTCTTTCTTTGAAATAAATCTTGCATACAAAATTATTTTCTTCTCCTATCTCAAAGTCACCCTTAAAATGAGCCCCTAACATCCTTTTATAACCCAAAAGTTGGTTACAAAGTAGTTAGGATTTTAAATGCACATTAAATAGGGCACTTAATTTACTTTGACTTTCTCAACCAACTTTACTAAAAAGTGACTAAAAATAGAAACCACTTAAGTTATCCAAAGTTTTCCAAAAGTGAGTTTAATAATAACATCCTTTTTTAAAATACCACTTTTAAAACATATGAAAAAAACTAGTGCCTTATCCTTTGAAATGGGGTTCGCCTATCTCAATTGTATGAGAAATGAACTCTCCCACTTTGTTAGATACCAAGAAAACTATCTCCTTGTCCCATCGGTGAAATTAGGATCCTTCGCCTTCACCAATTGAAAGGATTTGAACCTTCCTAATGTTTTGAACTTCTTTTCTTCTTCTAGAGGTTCATTTGGTCAAAGAATAGCCTCACAAAATACCTGCAATTCCAAGATCCTAACTAGCATATCATTCATATTTACCATCTTTGATTGAATATTCTCAAACAAGTTTTTTAATTTGATGAAACGTTCCATTAAGCTAAAGAGAAAATTGATGGCAGTATACATGTTCTTAAACAATTGTGAAAATTGCTCCTCCATATATTTTGTGAATACCTTTGATTTCTCAAATTTATGAGATCACATGATGCTCTTCAACTTTGAATCATCCATAGAAACACAAATAAAAAATTTTGTTCTACTTTCTATTAGAAAATGACAGAGATAGGAAAATTATGCTTAAGCTTAGAATCCACAATTAAAGAAAAGAATTTAAGCTCATAAACACCAACAAATTTTATCTTGAAACCTCTAGAGGAGGAAAAACCAGTCGAAAGGGGCAATTGATCTTTCTTCCCACTTTTATTGGCCAATTCAAAATAACAAGTACAAAATTTATAATAAGTATGAAAGAGAAGTAGATAATATCTCACACTTCCTCCCAAATACTTGTTTGCTCTTTGTCTCAACACTCCTTTCTTCTACAAAAAACACAATTCCAAAGACTAAGAACTTCTTGCTCACTTGCTTTCATGCTTCGATGATCCTATTATCTTCTACAAACATGTATTTATAGCCTCTCCCATGTCCTCCCATGCACTAGAGAATGGGAAAGGTCATGAAGGAGAAGAGATATAAACAACTGTCCAAATTCTGGGCTTGCTCATTTCATATTTTTGTTTTCTATCTAAAGAGCCAGGACCGCCACCCAATGTAGATCAGCAGGTCCCAGGACCGCCACCTTGGTTGGGCAAGTGGTTCTCAGAACCACCGCTCTGCACAGAGTAGTGGTCCTGGTAAAAAAAAGATAGAAACCTCTCGTGTTTTCATTTTTCCTTCTTCGTGCTGACTGTTTTGATGAAGTAGATTCATTTTGATCCCTATGGATCACACCTCCCCTACTTAGGAGGATTTTGATCCCACAAAATCTTAGTGGGGGAGTAGATGAGGAAATAATTCCCTCACTTTCTCCTTTGAGTACCACCGGCTTGACTTGGTGTCTTTCCTTTCAATCCAATCTGCCAAGACTCTTGCGGACCTCTCCTTCTCTCTCCTACCTTCTCTACAACAGCACACATACATCCTCCTCCAATTCACCTCGTGAGTCTAAGACGCAATCCTCAATGGAAGGTAGAAACTATAGACCTTCATCTTCATCTAGCATGGATGGCTCATATAGGTGCAAGTTCTCACAGTTTACTATAGAGTACATCCTCATAAATGATGGCAAGTCAAGCCAAAAATCATTTTCTCCAACCTACTCCAATATGGTGAAGGGCCCATATCATAGTGGCTTGAGTTTCTGTGCTTGACCTTGTAATCTCTCCTTGCTCAAGTAAATCCAAACTCTATCTCCAACATGTAACTTATGTTCTCTCCTATGTTGATCATGCCTAGCTTTGTACTTGGCTTGAGATTTCTCTAGTTGTTCTTTGACTTTGAGATGGATTTTCTGATCCTCTCAATGAATTTGTTTTCTCTAGTCACCTCTATGTGTCTCATGTCTCCTCCTCATCATGCTGCCCAACTACTATGTCCAATGGATTTGTAGGTAGATATCCCAAGCATGCTTCAAATGGTGACTTCATAGTGGATGTGTGTACCCTAGGGTTATAGGAATGTTGAATGTAGGCTAAGGACTCATCCCAAGTCCTTGGATATTTGCTATTATACCCTCTGATCAACTGTACCAAAGTCCTATTTACCACCTCTATCTGTCCATCTATATGTGGATGGAAAGTTGTGCTCCTCTATAACTTGGTATCCATCTTGTCCCACAAAGTAGTCCAAAACTTCCCCAAGAACCTGGAATCCCTATCAGAAACAATAGAATTTGGCAAACCAAAATGCACCCATACATTAGCAAAGAAAATATCTGCTTGCCTCATGTGCTTTTACTATGTCTTTTTACATGCCATAAGAATACACATCTTATTGAATCTATCAACAACAACATATAGATAGTCATGGCCATGTTTAGACATAGGTAATCCTCCTACAAAATCCATAGAAATGTCCTCCCACGGATGAGTAGGTACTGGAAAAGGCATATACAAACCCTCCTTCCTAGTCTTAGGCTTGCTAGTACAACAAATTTTACATCCACGTATAAATTTTGATACTTCTTCTTGCATATTGGGCCAATACATGTACCTTTCAAGTGGGCTGGGTCTTACCAACACCAAAAAATTCCCACTACTTTTTCGAGGTATGTGCTTCCCTCATCAATAGAATTATTTCTTCTTTTAGCACGCAAAGCTTCCCCATCGGTAGAGCAGCCTGTCTTTGAGATAACAATCTTCAATCCTATCCTTTCAGCCCTCGGGACTGCAACTCGCTGAAATGTCACCCCAAAGTCTTTATCCCTGCATATGCCTCTCCGTAAGCTTCCTTCGTGAAGGGCTCGATCTGAGAGATAGTGGCCAAACAGAAAAATTCTCCTATGTGGGTGGCCTAGATAACATGTCTACCACCAAGTTTTACTACCCTTCTTGTATTTGATCACCAGATGGAACTACTGAAGGAACCCCATCCATTTGTAGTGCCTTTCTCGCTAGCAATTTAGATTGCTTGTAAATACTAGAGAGGTTTGTGTCAGTGTGCATGCACAATAGTTTCTTTACCCAACAAATAATGCTTCCATTTTTTAATTTCCTGAAATAGTGCATACATTTCCTTATCATATACTAAATATCCTTTAACTGCTGAAGTGAAAGTTTCAAAATGATAACATACATGTTTACCTCCTTTAAGCAACACTACACCCATGGCATAATCACTGACATCTGTCTCTACTTCAAAAGGCTACTGCAAATTAGGAAGAGCAAGTACTTGAGCATGACTAATCTTGTATTTCAATAACTCAAAGGATTTGTCTTGTTCCTTACCCCAGTCAAAACCCTTACTCTTTATGCCATCAGTGTAGAGGTGTTGCAATCAGAGAAACCCAAATGAACTTCCTCATGTACTTTACTACTCCCAAAAAACTCCTAGTCTTTGTGGCTCATGTTGGTGTTGGCCAATTGGTGATGGATTCCACCTTCTTTGGATCCACTCATAGCTCTCCTCTTCTTCAACCACGTGCCCAAGATAGATAAGTGATTGTTTGAAAACTCACATTTCTTCATATTACAAAGCAATTCTTTCTCCCCGAGAACTTGCAAGACTTGTTGTAAATGAGGTTATATGTTCTTCCCATGTGGCACTAAAAATCAATAATATCATCTAGATATAAATGACACATGAATCTATGAAATCCCACAATACATCATTCATCAATCTCATAAATGTAGGGGGTGCATTACATAACCCAAAAGGAAGTACTAACCATTCATACAAACCCTATTTTGTTTTTTTAAGGTAGTCTTCCATATATCCTCCTCCTCCTTCATTCTAACTTGGTGATAACCGACTTGAGATCCAACTTCATGAAGAATTTGGCATGTCAATGGTCCAAGAGATCATCTATGCGGGAAGTGGATATTTGTTCTTTATGGTGATCTTGTTCAAAGTGCGGTAGTCGATGCACATTCTCCAAGAACCATCCTTCTTTAGCACCATCACAATAGGTGAACCACATGGTGAGGTGCTCATGTATCACCCTTGGTCTAGTAGTTCCTGGAGTTGTTTCTTTATTTCATTACTTCAAGCAAGGATTGCATATACAACCCGATGTTTGGTAGAGGGGACTCGGAAATAGCTGAATCTCATGCTCTACTTCTTGTTTTGGTGGTAACCCACTGGGAGCCTGAAAACTTCCTTTGAAAAGGACTGAATAATACTATCCAAATCATGCTTTCCCGATTATAAATCTCTAAAACTTCTACCCCATCTTGTTTATCCTTTAACAAAAGTAAACAAAATGATTATGATTTTCCTGAATAAGTCATTTTGCTTGGTTAGCACTCACCATAGTAACCCGTGTCTTACGCTGGTGTGCCCTGATGTTATAGCTGATCCCATCCTTGACCCATCTATACTATTTTTCCTTCTCATAAATATAGCATCCCTAATATACAAGTAAGGACTCCCGAATACAACATCAAAAGCATCAAGTGGAATAACGTCAGCTTCCAAAACATCAATATACTAGGAATTTATCCCAAACTTGACCTTACATCTTCTTGTTACTTGAATTTCAACACCCTTTTTCACCCAACCCAAAGGATAAGGGTGTGGATGCTCATAAGTCTCAAGACCAAGCTTCTTTACAACTACTTCAAAATCAAGTTAGACTGAGAACCGGTATCCACCAAAGCATTTACCTTAGTTCTCTTGATATGGATTTTGATCTGGAATAGTCTACTCATCTCCTCTTCCTGGTTGTCCATGTTGGTGGCCGTGCATCCAAGCCTTTCATCTACATCGAGTCATCTTTGATTTCCACCTCCCCTTTTATTCTTACAATTGTCATGGACTTCTTCAGTCCTTGGTTCGTTCTTCGATGTAACTCCGATGTAACTTCCAACATGTAGCATCAAGATGACCATTAATATCACAATTTACAAAAAAATTGGATCTTTACAAGTATTTAAAGTAGTGGCATCTTGTTTACCTTTCCCTTTCCACTTACCCTTGTTACTTGTTTGCCCATACTCTTTTTTCTACTGATTTGTCAACTGCTTTTCCCTTAGCTCTACTTCTCCTTACTTATTTTCATCATCTATGTAGTATGCTTGCACACATGCCTCGTTGAGATATTTTGGGCTTGGTGGAGATGACTTTTCTTCAAGGTGAGTGTGAATTCCTCCCAAGTACTTAGTCAAAATATCCTCATCCTCCAAGTCCATGTTTAACAACATGGCCTACCTCCAAAACTCCGTAGTATAGTCCTACACACTTTGACCACGCGCCTTGTCTAAAATAATTCCATTTAATCATTTGGTCAGGTTTGTGGCCAATATATAAAGTTAGCTCTAAGTAATTCTTTAAATTCTTGTCAAGATTTCATAATAGGATGCTTCTTCTTTTCACAAGTGGTTAGATGGGTTTCCCACCAAACCAGAGTGTGTCCCTCCATTTTGAGATGTGCAAAGGTGATCCTCTATGCCTCAGTGACATTATGGACGCTAAAGTAGACTTCTAACTATTTTAACCATTTATCAAGCAACTCTGCATCTACTTGTCCTTCAAAGCTTTTAATATCAACTTTCATCTCAACTTTAAAAGGAGTATGATCAGATTTTACCTTTTCTCTTGTGTTTGAAGTCTCTTCTTCATGCTCTTCCCCATAAATTTCCTCATGGTGGCTCCTTCCTATGCCAAAATTTTTGCTAAGCCCCAAACCACTGAGTCCATGGAGTCTTGTTTGATAAACTCTATCTTCTGTAAATCAACAAGCTCTTCTTTCCTTCTAAACATCCTATCCATCATGGTCTCTAGCATCTCGATTCTATAGACCAAGTTCTCTTCCTCCATTTGTCCCCAAATTCTTTGTTTCCACTTCTTTGTAGAAATTTCTAGATCACAAGGTAAAGCCTCTTCACCTTTAGATCTCATCACTATCATACAAATCCAAGAATGAATACCACAATCCTGGATAATTGTTAGCTCTGATACCAAAATGATCTATAAACTCTTCAACTTTGGAATTATCCACAAAAACACAAATAAACGTTGTTTTTCTACTTTCTATTAGAAAATGACAGAGATAGCTAGTGAATGAATTATTCTTATGCTTAGAATCCACAATTGCGGAAAGGAAAGAATTTAAGCTCATAAACACCAACAAATTTTATCCTGGAAAACCTCCAAAGGAGGAAAACCAGTCGGGAAGGGAAATTTCTCTTTCTTCCCACTTTTATTAGCCAATTCAAAATAATAAGTACAAAATTTACAATAAGTATGAAAGAGAAGTAGATAATATCTCACACTTCCTCCCAAATACTTGTTTTCTCTATCTCAACACTCCTTTCTTCTACAAAACACAATTCCAACACTAAGAACTTCTTGCTCACTTTTTTTCATGCTTCGATGATCCTATTCTCTTCTACAAACATGTATTTATAGCCTCTCCCATGTCCTCCCATGCACTGGAGAATGGGAAAGGTCATGGAGGAGAAGAGATACGAACAACTGTCCAAATTCTGGGTTGTTTGTTTCATATTTTCATTTTTTGTCCGAAAGAGCCATGACCACCGGCCCTAAGGTGGCCTTGGGTAATGGTTATGTAACCGCCACTCTACATAGAGTGGCGGTCCTGTTACTAAAAATATAGAACCTCCGTGTTTTCATTTTTCCTTCTTCGTGCTGACTGTTTTGATGAAGTAGATTCATTTTGGATCCCTATGGATCATATGCTCTCATAATGGATCATACAATCCTCGAGAAGTGTCTTCCTTTATTTGAGATCCAGACACCAAAGAAAATGTGTCCCTCGACATTCAAATTCAAGAATTCCTTCAATGGATAAAGTTAAGGACTCCATACTTGTCATCTCCTATAGACTAGGAAATATCTCATCCAAATTTGATATGTTAGAAACAAAAGTTTCCTTGAAAGAAAGAATTGGATCAAGATATGCACTAATATCTTCATGGAGCTTAACAGTTGTTTTGATCATCTCTTGGCCTAAAACAAGAATCTCTGAAAGCCAAGTTTTAGTGACATGGCCCAATGTGTTTATTTATTTTGATAAATTGAGAGTTTCTTCATCTAGGGGAAGCCATTGCATCAAGTATTGGGAAAGTGGATGATATGGGATTTATCATATGTTGAACATATTCCACCAATTGATTATTTTTAGCCTTGAGCTAAGAGTTCTAAGACTTATATTTCTCAAGTATCTTTAGCATGATATCAATTAAATCTCAGGCCATCACCATGTCACTTTCCAATGTGGACTTCCCAAGTCTGAGTCCTGAAACTTCATAATCGGCGCAGATGTCACGAAAGATCATACTCCTTATCAACTTGTGGGATGGCAAGATCCACAAATTTATTTTCGTCATCATCCACCATTATTTGGGAGAGAACTTTAGGCTTCTTGGGAATGATGTCATTTAAAAGTTTGAAAAGGGAATCAAAGTCAATGTTAATTGCCTTGACAACTCTCTTCCTTTTCTTGATTTCACAATCAACCCAAAAAGGAGTATCATTCACTACTTCCACATACAGAATCTTGGAGCCCAAAGAAACATTCTCATTGTTCTCGACATCATTAGATTCTACAAGAATCCTTTCCATGACCTCAATTTCTAGAGAAATAACCTCGATATCTACCTCTTGATCATTTGGGATATTTTGAGAAATCTCTTCATGAACTATAGTTCCAAGGCGTTGGATATTTGGAATACTTGCACCTAAGTGGACTCTTGTGCAAGGCATGGCTGAGGATTGTTTGTCATGAGCTTCTGAGAACTATCAGCAATGTGAGTAGAAGAATCTCTACTTGAAGTGGAAAATCCCGATACATGCTCTCTTCCTTCACTAGGGCTAGGACCCTTATATTTTTCACCTTGTGACACATTCTTTGGTGAAGTGGATTTTGGAAACCACTCCTTTCTTTCTTGTTGTGTATGACTAGATGGCATGGAGGTTGATTGAGAAGAAGCTTTGGTTGATTGGAGACCTCCTTGAGTTGGAAATTTTTGTAATCTTGAGGTATGATCTTGAATTAATTGTAACTTTGAAAGTTCTCTTTCATACCAGGATATGCTTCTTTTGAGAATCGATGATTCTTGCTATCAAGAGAAAAATCATCTCTTTTGGTCAAATCAATTCATGGAAATGGGGTGAAAGCAACTACATCATATGAGGGATCAATTATTTCTTCATCATCATCTACAAATGAATCGGAGGTTTCTTGATGTGAAAGGCCTTGATCTCGAGCAAGGTTTAGGTGAGAAAACTCTCATATTCTCACTTCATGTTCATTTGAACAAGAAACTAATAAATCTTCCATGGTAGGGTTATATTGATACTTTACTCCAAGAATCTTCTGCATATATCCATTGATATCAAATTGGGATCTCTTCACATATGGAAAAATAGTGATGAGGGAAAATTTCTCCATGATTTGTGTACTAAAGAGATTTGGACATTGGTATTCCCTAATTTGGATTGGGAAATGAATTTTTGAATGATTCTTGTCACCGAGAAGACAAAGTGGACTTGGAATAGTTGTTGCACAAGTTCCATTAAATCCCACTTCTCACTGACGTACTTTGGAAGCTTCCATGGAGTACCCGCAAAGCCACTTATGTGAATGTAGGAAAAGGATGAAAATTGAATAAACCATGTTCCCCATTGGGAAATGACATCCATGGCCTCTTTAGAAAATATTTCCTCTATATAACGATTCACGTTTTGAATCACGTGAAAAGTGAATCCATCGTTAACTCTTATAAAATTATGGGAGCTATTTTTGAAACTTAGCTACAGATAATAATGGAAGACATTATTTGATGGACCCATGACTCCTCTCATTTTGAGTCCCAAAAATAGCTTTCTTCTAGCAATTGCATAAGTCAGGTATGATGTCATGTAGAAACATCTAGTCATCTTCACTTTGATCAATTTTTTGTGAAGGGTATCAATGATGATGGTGTCCCAATCCACAAACTCTCTCTTCACAAATATAGTATAGATAAACCGATACATCCATGGGTGGAAAATATTGGTAGAGGTTAAACCAAAGATTTGACTCAGGAGAGTGATCATGTCCCCTTCCATGAACTCAACACGGTACAATTATTTAGGAAGTCGGTCAACTCGAGGCCTCTTGGTCACCAACCAGTTGTTATTAACCATCTTGCTCCACGTGAGGGTTCTTCATCCCAAAATTATTGTGCTAACTTTTGAGTGATGTCCAAATTCTCAAGGAAGTCAGCTATGTTGAGTAAGTCCTCAATGTGCTCCGGTGTGATTAAGAGGAAAGGCTCGTGATTATCTTTATAAATTCCTCATCTCTCAGGATCATAATGCTCCGCGCAAGCG
The DNA here is from genome assembly GCA_018340775.1 of Taxus wallichiana var. yunnanensis. Taxonomy (NCBI): domain Eukaryota; kingdom Viridiplantae; phylum Streptophyta; class Pinopsida; order Cupressales; family Taxaceae; genus Taxus; species Taxus wallichiana. Next base: position 306,771,570 of record CM031236.1, read on the forward strand.
ATAACCAGCTCTGGGCATTGCACCGAGACCGGAAATGCTACTGCTTGAGGTAGACTACTATGATAAAGCCTATCTGATAATATGGTTTTGCCTTCAGCTTTCACCTGATCAAGAAATTGTTGCACATTGATGTGATCCATATTTGTATCGGTGATATTGGTGTATCTTTGACTTGATGGGCCGGGAGGAATGATTCCTTGGAATTCATACTTGAGCACAAACTTATTCGATTTCTCCATTGACTTCCTCCATCTTCCTGTAAATTTATTAAATTTTTCGTCCATTATGAATTTTACAAAAAAATGACTTAGGCACGTAAAACAATGCAAATGGGGTCGGGTCTCAGTCTCTAAACTTCGTTTATGCAAAAAGGAATATAGATTGTCTTAATATTATTATTATTATTATTATTATTTTAAAAAATAATAATAATAGTCATCTAGAGTTACAAATTATTATTTTTAAATGTCAATACATCACACCAAGACTAGCCTCGATTTTTGAATCAAACAATAATGATATTTATTTATTTTTTATTAAATTTAAATTAAAATCTCTTGATTTTAATATTTTGTGTGGATAAATTTAATCCCCCTTTTTCTTAATTCACCTGAGCAATTTTTCCTTTGCATGTGTGAACCATAACTTCTCTTTTGCGTGGAAATTGCCTAATTTTAATGAATGCATGGACTTTGCTTCTCCTTATGCGTGAACAATATGTTTTTGCTTGAAAAATGTGTGGAAGGTCTTTCCTCTTGCCTAGTGTTTAGCAAATTTCTAGTAAATTTGTGGCTAGTCTTTGCTTCAACGTGGGCTATCCTTTCTTCCTGACAACTGCGAGTGCATGGACATATGGTGCATACGTTGGCTTACCAAGAAACAATTTTAACAAATGTTATGGCCTTTGTTGGTGAATGCATGGCCTGTTAAACTACCTGTCCATGGCCAATGCATGGATTTTGACAACTGCTTGTGATTGGAATTTACCTTCTTGATGAATGTGTGGCAACAATGCTTTACTATTTTCTTTAATCTTATTCAAATTGTTGCTTCCTTCCTACAAATTGTGTAGAATTTATGGACTTTCCTCCTTAGGCATGTTGCTCTCACAAACTTATTCAAACTACCTATGTTGAATTTATTCTATGTCACCAAAGCATTGAAACTTTCTTATTTCTACCTTGGACTATTTTGGATTTTACTCCCTGATGAATGTGTGGAGCTTGGTTATTTCTTTGGCTACATGGGAATTGGCTTATTTCTTTATCTAGGCATTAAATGTCTCTTTTTTAATCCTACATTTAAACTTATTTTTCCTCCAAGGTGTGGAAGATGATTTTTTTGTTTTATGCTGGCCTTTGGTGTGTTGTTTTCTTTGCTTTCACTTTTGCAATGTGCTCTTATTCCCTTTGGTTGCGTATTGACTGATTTTCCTTGTCTTCTTTTGCACGTGGATTTCCCTACTAAGGCAACATATTAATACCTCATGGTGCGTGGATCTTCTTCCTTGGGTTGAGCATGAACTGATTTTCTTTTGTAATGTGTATTCCTCCTTCACAATGGTGTTCACAGTAAACTAGTATTTTTTTTGGGATGTGATAAAAATATTTCTGGGAAACATTTCTACAGAGGAAATAAGAAGTTAGAAATATTTAAATCTTCAAAGCTTCTTCACATGAATTTTTCCAATGCATTTAACGAAGAAATAGTTATGAGGATTAAATAAGCTTCGTAACCATTTCTTATTCCCATTGTAATAACCAATTTTACCTTTTCTCTGATAGTAGACATTAATTGTTAGGGAAAGATATGAAAAAACTTGTTTGTTTGCTAGTTGTAATGGCAAAGCAGGCTGGCGATTCCCATTTATTTCCCCATGTTGGAGATTGGGATATTTTTTGCTAGTTTGCAATCCAATTGGGTTGCAATCAGCAGAAGAAATCCCATAAGTGGGAAAATAAGAAGTTTTTTCTAGGAAAGGGGAAATCCAAGTATGTGAAGCCAATTTGGCATCCCCGAAATTGAAGCGAAAACTTACTTTCCCCCCGGCAATAAATAAAAATTTGTCGATTGAATTTTAATAATTATTATATTAATATTTATTTAATTAAAAACCCAAAAATCAATAAAATTGATTTTATCAAATAAAGGGTAATAAATTAATTAATTATTAACGCAATTTGTGACTGGTGGGAGTAGTTCTCTTTGAAATGGACGAAACAAAGACCGAACAATCAAGAGAACAATATGATCGCAATGGGGATGAGAAATCAAGTGAAAGAATACTTTTGAAAAAAATTAAAATTTTACGTTATTAATTTTACGAAGTCAAAATTAACCGATAACACTAAGCAATTAGAGTTCCTTATTCATCTAAACAAAGTTCAAAATATGGGTCACCGGAAAGAAGTGAGGCTAATCGGTGGAAAAATATCTTCCGCATATAAAGAGTCATTTTGTAACTGTTTCAATTCATTCTATCCAGATAGAGTCTCAATGTATGAAGGTTTCAAGAAATATTGAAGGAAGAAGCGAGGTTTTGAAAGATTGTTTGTAATCTTGGACTAAGTGTTACATTTTTGCAATAATATTGTGCTTTGTATTTGCAAATGGATTGTGACTGAGAAGATTCCAGGTTATGTGTTTATAGGTAATGTGAAATTGCACTTTGTTATATTGAGTGGTAAATGCCTTTAAAGTAAGACAATGGTGGATTTAGGCATGATTTCGAGTAAAGCTCATTCTAGATAGTTATTATATGTTCTTATTATGAAAATGAGGAAATTGATGAATCTTTTTGTTTTATACATGGAAGAAATAATATAGGCACTTTGATAATGTTTGAATATGTAGACCTTTGTTTCCAAATACATCAAATGTATAAACTGTGATTATGATAGTGAATGGTTACTTTGTGTTTGAGTACATCAAAATAGGAATGTACGAGTGATTGTGGGGTTGATCTTCAAGTAAGAGGGAGGCTATAATGGTCAATGAGGAGTAGAGAATGCATAAACAAGTGTATGGTGCTCTGTGACCTTCGTGGATGATAATCTTTCTATTAAACCCGATTTGAGTCTATGTTTGCATTTTCTCAAGAAGTCCTTCTTCTCATTACATGCAAGGAGAAAGGGAGATTGAAATTATTGGGTGAAGTGAGACAATAAGGTTCCACAAAGGAGTAAAAGTGTATTATCTAGGTTCAAGGATATAAGAATACCTTTCAATTATAACTCACAATTCTACATGATAGGGCATGTTGGTATCCAAATTGATTATCCCTTGAAACCGAGCAAAGATCACAAATTTAGCAAGACATTGAGAGATAGACAAATCATATTATGAGTCATTTTGTATCCGGGGAGGGGATTCATCTGACTCTTTGTCACTCGGGCATCGGAGAAATGGATAGCACCTTCATTAAGGATTTGATCTATCCTCACTACTTTAGGTCGTGCCTTTCAACCAAGGTGAGAGGACCCATTTTGTAACCTCTATCGGTGAAGGAGAATGAATATATCCTTCTTTGCACAAATTTGAAAGGGGACCTTGAGAAAATATGATCAATGCACCACAATTTAACTCTCATGAGTTATCACTTCTAAAGAATGGTGATATTTTCTAAACATGGTTAAGGTTACTAAAGACATTATGGAATCTTGATTGCTTCTACATATTTTAGTAGTAGAATTTATTCATTTGTGGACATACAGGAAAACAGGGTAGTTCAGTAGGATTCATTGTTTTTGAATAATTTTGGTGGAGATTAAGCAAGATAAACTTGATTTTTCTAGATCTTTGAGAAACTTCACAACAATTGGAAAACTAAATGACATAATGCTTCAAAATAGCTAAAATATTCCTTCAACTAGAAGGTGTGCATCAATGGAGGCCCAGATTTACATAGTTTCACACAATCTCCAAGAATTTAACACAAAGGCTCGAGCTAAAGACTCAATTAAACATTAAAGACCCCTAGTTCCTCATGCCTAAGATACACTCAAAGGCTTACAGAATAATATTTATCAACAAATGATAGTAAAGTGATTTTAAATTGTTTATCTCATTACAGGATGAAGGCTCTTCTTGTAATGAAATTGAAAATGCCACTAAACTATCACATGGATGAGATATTGTGTGATTCGGAGGGATTTTAACACAAGATTGCAATAGGAATAAGAAAACTATTTATAGACATTCTAAAATAAAGTAGACACAAATTTTTCCAAGATTAACACAAATTAATTTGAAGTTGATTAGATTCATCAACAGGGAAAGTTTCTTGAACAATATTCAAGATTTTCAATGGTTGTACACTTACAACCAAATTGACGTGATTAAATCTAAAACATGGAAATTAACAGTTTTCGATATGGTCTCTCAAAGATGGGATTTCTCAAATTTTCTCTTAAGAATTCATCCCATGACCAATTGATGATATCCTCAATACATGTTTTTATAGGTCACTCCTTCATTTAAATTTTCCCCATAAAAAGAAGAATATTCAAGAACCTTTATTTTTCAACTTTTGAAGCTTTTCATAAAGTGACGTTTTTAACATTTTCCGGTTCCCTATAAAAGTGTTTCTCCGTTGTTTACATTAAAAGAGTTCTAATGATTACCTGCCATGAATAGGAATAGTCTATAAATATTGGTTTGATTACATCAAATGGCCCCTCAAAATCCATGTTTTATCCTTTTCCAATTTTTCAATAGTTTAGTCTTTGACAGCAATCTTTTCACCCTCGAGGAATTCACATAGTTTTCATTTTTGCATGCATAGTTAGTCTTTTCATCCTTTTAGATGCCACATTCCTTCTTATTATAGTGTTACTTACTATTTCATACAATCAATTGAGGTAGGATAGCTTCATTTTTACTAAATCCATTCAAATCCATTAGAACAATTCATCCAAAATGTCATCAAGAAGGATATTTCGATAACATGCATCAATGTCTTGTGTTGCAAGACTTAATAAATCCCGACTAGAATTAAAAAGCCAAGCTCTATTCTCCTCGGCTTGCAACTATCCCTCTCCCACATGGAAATATTCAAAGCAAGTTTTAATCCAAATGTGAATTGTTCCAATATCAAGCTTGGTCCGCTGCAATTTTACATGCTTTTCCCCACCCGAAAATGGCTAGTCACGAAGAGCGAGGGAACTACACTCGAGGGACAAAGCCACACACAATCAAATTCGCCAAAATTTCCAAAATCTAGGTTGGAAAAAATTTCCAAGTTTTAGTTTGGGATATACCAAATAGAGTAGTGAATTACTTCATTTCGATTTTTCATTTTTCGATATTGTCAAAGTGCTCGAAGCCCGCCTGGGATCGATAGTTTCGAGAAACTATGATTCATTCCTCACTTCGATGTAGGATAAAAAAATCTTTCAACTAAATTAGATCAATTATTTAGTTATTTAGAATAGATTCAAAAAGCATGCGTCATCAAGTCGCTATACTTGGTTACCTTATTTGTTGTTAATTCTTCGGGCGGTCGAAAGATCATTTTCCCAGATATTTTAAATACAAACTTAATCTCCGTTAAATATTCTATCAAAAATACAAAAAGAGAATTTATATATGTTTGGCCCGTAAACTTTTGAAATTAGTTTATTTTGACTTTAGTTAGATTTTATTATTTGATCTTGTATGACAATCATGGGACCTAGGTCCCCACGGAGAATACGTATTTATTATTTTTAATGAAGGTAGAATTTTTTAAATAAGAGCCACATAGACCAAAATCTCATAATTTAAGTGCTTCCAAACAACAAAATAGTGATAGGAGACCTACGATAAATCAGCTCACAATCAAGAGGAATCTTAAATATAGAAGATGACAAAGTGCATAAATTTTGGTCAAACCAAACAAACTATAGATTGCCTTAATAGATATCCACATGATTCTTTCTGTGGAAGGGCTTTGAAAGAGAGAAAATGTTAAACGTTGTGATCCTTTGACATCCAGATTAAGACATCCTCATTGACATGAGACACTAGCTTAAGAATACAAGTTTCTTGCAAAATTCACCCCAAGGTACTCTAAGAAGATTGAACCAACTTACTAATTTAAACATAGAGGCCGAAAAGGCATATTTTACTAGATATTCCATTTTAGGGATTGATTCCTTCACATGACCATAGGAGGTCCACAAAACCACGAACTTACGGTTGAAGGTCCATAGGTCCCACAACCCAACATCACAAAAATCGGAAGCCATCCTGATAAGGTGTCCGCACATTGACAGATTTAGATCCTCTCCACTTCCACAAAACATTATCACACAACTATCCTCACTAGATCATTTCCAATCAAGCTAAAAGATTTCGCCCTTCTAGAAGCCAAAGAATCACCCATAGAATCCACTATATATCCATCATCCATTTTCATGACCTTGTCAGAGACATATACTTACCCACAGTGTTATCTTCCACGTATCCCACAACCTATAGGTCGGATCACGCTAGAGCTCGATATTGATTAGAGCCTCGAGTAGTCATCCTTGCCGAATGATCTATCACACCGTTTAGGTTAGGAGGACCTTCTTTGCCTTAGATTCACAAATTCCATTAGTGCGCATCGAAGACATAAGATTTCCTAACATTTGGAGACTTCTCTCACACCCTCCTATATTCTATCACCACTTTAGTGTATCGGCTTTCACCTTTAGGCATTCTGAGGAAAAGTTTAGATTCCCATGCTTGCTTAGCTTTTCCATCTTATTAGAAAAGGTGTCAGGACCCAATGTGAACTTCCTACTTTCTAGTTCAGATTTATATTTCTACTTGTTCTCCACATTAGTATACTTTTCATCTTTCCACCTTGTTAGCCTTCACAGCTTACCCCACTTGATAAACATGAACTTCGATTCAACCTGATGGAACAATTTCTTCACTTTCAAACTCTTTATTTTTTTTTATCCATCTTCGCTTCTTCCCATTAATTTCTCAAAATGTATTCATATAATGTTGAATATGTCTCCAGGAATTGATGCATAAATGGCAAACCTCTCCTAGGTATTGAAATATATCAGATTCTCCCCTTTCTCAATTTTTAGAAAACCATCACCCGGTTTCAACATGGGTAACAACTATTCAACTTTAAGACTAAGTCAAGTTTCAAACAAGTCCACCTCCATGGACTAGATATAGTTCTTCTTTCCAAATAGAGGAGTTGGATCAAGCTTCCAAATGTCTCAACCGAGCCTTTTGATATCATCAAACAACAAAGTGAGCACCAAGAGAATCTGCCAGTTCATCTCCTTCTTACTTAGACCACAAATCATGTTAAAATCAAATTTAATATGTTTTTAGATGATGAAAATTTAGCGCGGCATGTGAACAACACTCTCGTGAGTAAAATTTACTTTGGTCATAGGAAGTTTACAAACACAACCCGAGGTCTCTTGAGAAAACACCTCCATGTCCTCCACCATGGGAAATGCCCTTTCATGGAACTTTTGGCGCAAGTCCCATACAGAGTTCAGTCCCTCCATCATGTCTTGGTCCGAAAATCTTTTCTACAAATTTGTGAAAAGATGTTTAAGTCTAGAGAGGAATTCTAGCGAAACCTCCACATGTCCTCCTTGGCACAAATTTTGATATGGTTCCCAAAAGCGGAGACTCTAAACAAGCATGGGCTCACCACGTGTCTCTTTAGTGTTTAAAATTTTTAAGGACTCCAAGGTGCTACGTGTCTCCTTGGCATAACTTCTGGTAGACCCTCTGGATCCTCAAATTAGTGCCGGCCCTCCACGTGGAAAAGATTTGAGTTGAATCGGGCCTTAGAGTTTTAAAATTCCCTACCGAGCCACATCCAATCATAAAGGACAACATTTCCATAGATACTGAGATATAAATTGATGAGGAAAACACACCCGTCAAACCATAAAATGTAGGGAAATCACCATTTGTGCCTGGAAATGAATCTTTCTTTAAGGAAAAATAATTTGGAAATGATATAAGGCCCAAATGTGATCCCGACCATGGATAAGGATATTTCAACACCATACAAATGAAGAAACCTTTTCACACCTCTATTCGGGAAATAGAAAATACGACAGAGCCCGCATATTGAAGAATTTTTTAGAGCAAATGGGGCGAGATCAAATTGAGCACCAACATTGGCTCTGACTCGGGATGGGAACTCCCTACAAGTGCCACAAGAACAAATAGCAAACCATGTGCCAAAAATAAACCATTGGGCAATAGAGTCATGAATAACCCTCAAGAACAAAATTCGAAAACCAACAAAAATGGCAGCCAAGGGCCAGGACGAACCAAAAAAAAAAAAAACATGAAAGCAAAATGAAACCAAAAACTATACACTATACAATAGTGAGTACCTAATTTGGAGAAAACAATCAAGGAAAATTTTCAAGTGCATGCCATTCTCGGATATGACCATGCTAAGTAGTTCTGATATGTCTTTAACAACTAGTCATATGGTTGTTTTCTTTTCCATCCAAGTTGTTATCTAACCATATTTTTTCAGGCTTATCCTTTGTGCATGTGTCAATTTTTCAACATCTCTTGAGTCTACATCAAACATCAAATTCTCAAGAAAATCAACTTTCTCATGATACCTTCATTGATCAATTTCATACTCCTTGAAAACAACATAGCTCACAGAGTTATCAATATCAATATCTGCATGCAATACTTCATAAGAAGCATTTTGGGGTCCTCAATGAGATATAACATTTTCTTTTCACTAGGTAACTTCACAAGGCTTACCCTCAATTGGTATGGTGGCATAAGACATGTCCATTTGCACACTTCCACCCACACTACCACTAGCCCATTTTCTTGATAATAGCATTCCCCATTTAGCAGGGCAATCAATAATAACATCTAGCTTTAATTTCTTTGGTAGGTCGTAAGTTGCACTATCAAACCCTTGACACATCTAACCACTAGCACATCTCTATGGAATCCATGGTAGTGCACTTCCCATAAGTGATGTTACTTTGAGATCCAACTCATTCATGACCTCAAGAGGCATAACATTACATGATGCTCCAGAATCAAACATACAATTGTGTAACAACTTATCCTTAATAATCAGAGTAGTGAAAAATGGATCCACCTTCAGCTGAGACTCAACCAAGGATGTTCCCAAATATACTTCAGGTGGCTCACCTAGTTCTTCCAATACTTGGGGTTTTTCTAACTCTGCAATGGTAGGAGGAACCTCTACATTGTTTACATTTTTACCTTGGGTGACCTTTTCTTCTTTAAATCCCAAATATTTGAATGCTTTGTTCCTATGCTCAGGATTCTAAGAAATTCAATAATAGGAACATAAATCTTGATCTGACTCAAGATTTGGGCTATGTCACAAGGAACATATTTGGGTAAGGTAGTATTAGGAGGAAGGTTTACAAATTCATCTGATGGCATAAAGGATTTTCATGGTCCGAGCATGGGGAGGAACACAAGTTTTATTTGGGGTGAAACAAGGCCTTTCCAGATGTATCTTTCTTAGGGTTTCTTTTGAGGATATTAGTGAGAAGCTAATTTTTGGTTTGGCCTAAGGGCCCTACCCTTTGACAAATTTTATTCTAGTATTATATTTTTTCATGGCCAACTACTACATTCATTAATAACTACCTATCCTCCTCTTAGAAGGATTCCTCCATCATACTTCTTAATCATTAATGCCCTTAAGTATTAAAATCATTATTAGGCAATTCAAAAGCTCATGTACCATATCAATTTCAAAAGTATGAGTGGGAGGAAGAGGTAATACCCAGTGAATGCAATCCCATAAATCTTTAACAGCTTATGGCACTCATTAATTAGTTGAGGTTGTCTCCTTGTGAATTTGTAGAGCAATCCATCATGCATGCATCATCATCTTGTCTCATCATCATCTTTATTCCTCAACTTCCCTTTTCAACATCACATGGGGAATGTGGCAAGAAACATCTATCACACCACTCAATTTCATTAGCTTCTTCAATGAACAACTCGCGGAATAAAGGATCGGGCACTAATTTTTTCCCTAGGTTGGGGCTATCTATTTCCTATCCCACAAGGGTCCTTTTACCTCTATCATCGATAAGATCTTTGATCACCTCTAGGATGATTTTCAAATCTTTCTTGACCTTTTGATTTATGCTGACCTTGGGAACCTTGTCCAATCCCTTCTCTGCCCTGGCCAGTTTATAGGATATTTCCTTGATAGCTCCGGCCAAAGTTTTCACAACCTCCTCCAGATCCACAAACTTACTTGACTGAGGCTTCTCTGGATTGATCAGCTTGATTCCTTCTCTCTTAGGAGGCTTACCAATTGCTTGATGTTATTTTTTTCAATCTGCAAAGCCATGGTGAAGGCATGCCTCAATGTTGTTGGGTTCTTATCCCTCAAATAATAGGTAACCTTCTTATCAAAAGCATCAGAGTATTTTATTAAACAAGAAACATCACTTGGCCTCGGATCACAAGTAGCCTATTCAGGGTCTTATTGAACCTTGTATTGAAGTCATGAATAGATTCATTAGGATTCTTTTAATATTTTCAAATTCTGATAAAAGAAACCTAGGGTCTGTTTTATCTCCATACTACAATCTAAAAGCATTCTTCATTTTTGTCCATGAATCAATGGAGTTTTGGAAAAGATTTATACCAGTCCCATGCATCCTCCTCTAGAGTATGAATAAACAAATTTATGTACACATCCTCAAATTCAATCTCAAATTCTTCCATCATATTGACAAAAATATTTAAGTGTTGATCACCAGTAATAGCATTATTTCCTTGAAATTTAGGCAATCTATTTCTAACATCTTGGGGCACAACATTTGGATATCTAGCCATACCTCTGAAATCTATAGGACCAAAAGTGTTCACAACAAATAGGAGGTCTAGGTGGGGGCTAGGCCATATTGTTTTGGGGAGGTGATCTTACAGAGAAACAAAATGATGAGGAGTGAGGGGTCTATGGGGCACAAGAATGCAATTCTCAGAATGAATGTTCTCTAAAAACTCTATTTCTTGGAAGATCCTATCAGCTTTGAGAACATAAGGATAGAATGAGACGCAAATTTTCAAATACAAAATAAGGCCCTCTCTCAGATGGAGAATTCAGATCTACAAAAATACTACCTGATCTAGAAGCACTTGAGGAAGTATGGCAATCTTCAATGACAAGATGATCAGTTTCCACAATTGATAACTCCTTTCTTGATTTCTGATCTCCAACAACTTTCTAGATTCTTCTTCCTTCAAAATTTGTCTTTCCCAATTCTAGAAACAACCTTCTAGCAGGGTCTTCAATGAAGAGAGATCTTCTTCCTTCCATCTTTGCAGAGATTAGTGATAAATTTCAATTGACAAAGGTTAAGACATTGGCATTTATCAAAAGTTAATTCAAAATGGAGTCACCACTAAGGATTTTCACCTTAGTTGTGTAAATGCACTAAAATTGGTCTGTCAAATGTCTGTCAACACTAAATTCATGCAAAGCTTCATAGATCTGACCTTCCTTTACCCGTATTTAACATTGATGATGTAAACTTAGTGCAAAAACCAACAAAAACTAGAAATATTACACACGTAGAACTTGTAACTTTTCTTGATTCTTACAAATTTGGACACAGATGACGTTTCAACAACATATTTTCACTTTAAAATTTGTAAGAAGCATTTACCAGGGTCTATATGCATTGTTGATGGTGTTCAAACTTTGCACACACCATGTTGTCAAACTTGGCAAGCTCAAATAAACCCCGATAACAAATGCTGCAAATTGTTGCCACAAAATAAGTCCCGAGTCAAAGAGTCCCGACAAATGGCACCAATCTCCCTAGTAATCAACAAATGGAATGAATACACAAAAATCATCCCTAAAATGACACGATGCCAATCCGTGTTGGTATCCAAATTGATTCTCCCTTGGAAACCGAGCAGCATCACAGATTTAACAAGACATTGAGAGATAGAAAATCATATTATGAGTCATTTTGTAGCCGAGGAGGGATTCATCTGACTCTTTATCACTCAAGCATCAGAGAAATGGATAGCACCTTTATTAAGGATTTGATCTATCCTCACTACTTTAGGTCGTGCCTTTCGACCAGGTGAGAGGACCCATTTTGTAACCTCTGTTGGTGAAGGAGAATGAAGATATCCTTCTTTACACAAATTTGAAAGGAGACCCTTGAGAAAATATGATCAATGCACCACAATTTAACTCTCACGAGTTGTCACTTCTAAAGAATGGTGATATTTTCTAAACAGGGTTAAGGTTACTAAAGACATTATGGAATCCTAATTGCTTCTACATATTTTAGTAGTAGAATTTATTCATTTGTGGACATACAAGGAAAATAGGGGTAGTTCAAGTAGGATTCATTGTTTTTTGAATAATTTTGGTGGGAGATTAAGCAGGATAAACTTGATTTTTCTAGATCTTTGAGAAACTTCACAACAATTGGAAAACTAAATGACATAATGCTTCAGAATAGCTAAAATATTCCTTCAACCAGAAGGTGTGCATCAATGGAGGCCTAGATTTGCATGGTTTCACACAATCTCCAAGAATTTAACATGAAGGCTTGAGCTAAAGACTTAATTAAACATTAAAGACCCCTAGTTCCTCACGCCTAAGATACACTCAAAGGATTACAGACAATCTTTATCAACAAATGATAGTAAAGTTATTTTAAATTGTTTATCTCATTACAGGATGAAGGATCTTCTCGTAATGAAATTACAAATGCCACTAAACTATCATAGGGATGAGATCTTGTGTGATTCGGAGGGATTTTAACACAATATTGTAATAGGAACAAGAAAAACTACTTGTAGACATTCTAAAATAAAGCAAACACAAATTTTCCCAAGATTAACACAAATTAATTCAAGTTGATTAGATTCATCAAGAGGGAAAGTTTCTTTGAATAGTATCAAAACTTGTCAATGGATGTACACTTGTACTAACTTGATGTGATTGAAATCTAAAACACGGGAAATTAATAGGTTTCTCATATGGTCTCTCAGGAAGATGGGCTTTCTCAAATTTTCTCATAAGAATTCAACCCCAACCCTTTGTAAGAGTATCCTCATTGCATTTATACAATTTACTCATTCACTCATCCCAAATTTTCCCCCCAAAAAGAAGAATATTCGAGGAATCCTTTGCTTGTTACCAATTTGTCTCAGAAAGTGACGTTTAACAAATTTACACCCGTAGCTGCCAGGTGGAAAAATCATGAACTGATCACGTTTCTCAGACCCTCGACTAATGACTGGGATGTCATGCCACAACTTTTTGATAATCCTTCTAATCATTCTTTTATTCTATCATGCAATAAATCCCCATTTTAATCATTTTTGGTGGCTCTGTATAGCTAGATCTGATAGGAAATCCTTTTCACCCTCGAGGCAACACCTTTTTCATCCTTTGTGCCTGCAACCTCCATCATTTCATCATTTTCCCATTCTTTCCTCTGCAACTTTGCTCTACATCTAGCTTCTCTGGTAATTCACATTTTTGCAAGTGCCTAAGTAATTCCAACTTCAAAATATCAACCTTTACAATCCTTGGACTCACAAATTAAGCTCTAAATCCATTCAATTACACTTTACAGACAAAAATGATAAGGAATTTCATCAAAAACGATGAAAAACAATGCGTACTCACAATTATAGGACTCTTGGAGCAAAAATGGCGTAAAAAATCGATGCAATGCACAAAAATCAAGTTGATTCTCCCTTTCTCAACTTTAGATTAGAGTCGTCCACATGTTTCCTTGGCACAACTGCAAAGGTGAAGTATAGAGGCAAGTTTCCAAACAAGCACAAGCCTTCCACATGCCTTGGGCCCAAGAAAATTTCCTTTTGGCCTTTGAAAATTATCAATATAAAAGGAGTTAGTGGAAGCCTCCACACATCTCACTGGCACACTTTTTATATGGTGCCCAAAATCGAAGACCCCAAACAAGCGCGGGCTCACCACGTGTCTCAATCCGAAAGAGTTTTGAAAACTTTTAAGGACCAGTGGAAGGCGCCACGTGCATGGGATCCAAGAAATTTTCCTTGGCCATTAAAAATTCCAAGCAAGGGCAAAGTGAGTGGAAACTTCCACGTGTCTCCATAGCACTCTTTCAAAAATAAAATTCAGGGGCAGGTCCCCAAATAGGTGCGGGCCCTCCACATGTCCCAAGCCTTAGAAATTTTCTTGAAAAGTTTAAGTATATAGAGGATCCATCTGAAGCCTCCATGTGTCTCCCTAACACAACCGCTAAGGTAAGACTCAGAGGCAGATCCTTGTAGTGCCCACTTATTCTCGTTGTCATTCACATTTTTTTTTGGTAGTAAGTTGGTCTCTTGCGTGTTTGTGTTTGTCTTGTCCCTACCTACCACACTTGGTCGAAATATTTCGAGAGTCGTCTTTTGGCTCTGTGACCGCTTTCAAACATTTTATGCCAAATTATTAAATCACCATTACGGATTATTAGTACTTGGTTATTCTTATAAAATTTAATCCCTCAATCAAGAACTAGTTGCCTTCTCGGATGTCATATTCTTCTTTGAGTTCCAGACCTCGAGAACCTTGGAACACATAAGTGTTATCGCGTCGTGGTCTTAATCTTAACTTGTCAATCTTGAAGATGACTTTGGTCGAGTCAATCTAGAACCCAATCTTGCAAGTTTTAAACTTAAATAAATAAAATAAAGGAGGAAAGGAAGATTATTAAATATATTTGTAAAAGGAAAATTAAAAATAAATAAATCTATGTCATAGACCAAATAAGCAAATGTATGGAAAAATGCATAAGCTTATACAGTCACTTAATTCAATATAAATATATATATAATTTACTATAAAATAAAATTAAAAAAATGGAGGCAGGGCGAAAAGCTCTAAAATATTCAGTTAGGGTTTGTCTCTTATGCTTTTGGGAATGGGCGAGTTTGGGGGCAGAGCAAAACCAGGGGCATTTTGTCTCATCCTCCTCTATCACGTGCTAGGGATTTGAGTTTAGAGTAGGGTAATCTAATAGAACCAAGGAGAAATTATTACCGATGTTATAGCTATGGTCGATGGTCAAAATCCTACAAAACGTGGACACACAGGTGGCAAGGTACGTGTGTTGTTGGGCCAAAATGCTCAAGGAAATGTGGCTTCTTTGACTGCCACGGTTGTAGGTGATACATAAAATGGGTTTGTTAAAAAAAAAAGTCTAAAAGCTTTCTTCTATTGCATTCGTCGGTGTATGGTCTCCTGCCATTGCCACATCCTTCCAGCCTACGTCAAAAGGGGACCTTGGGAGCAGTCGTGATCATTCAACAAATTTTTTTAAAGGGTAGAGAAATAGTGCCAGACATTTTAGTTGCTAATGCTATGGCGACTAGTACGTAAATGGGGAATCTTGCACAAGGAAATTCGACTGCTTGGCAATGCGTATCAAGGAGATGGGAGATCTTGTGGAGGGTGGTTCTTCATTTGATGATAACAGTCTATACTCTGAAGCTGCAAAGTCAGATCTCTGTTGATAATTCCTTGTGGAGTGGTGGTTAGTTGGTCATGTTGTATCTGGGTCATTTTTGTTTGGTTTCTGGTCTTGTTGTGCTCATCCCTATCGTGACATCTACTTGGACCACATCTCTTTGAGGCACTTTGTTCAGGCAGTTCACCTTCCTCTGGTATTACTCTCCCATGTGTTGCATGAAATCCAAGGTGCTACAGCTGAAAGGTGGGCTAAGCAGGTTGGACACCAATCTGCTGGTCATTTGGAATATACCCAAACATGTAAGATTATTCTCTTGTAGTAGATAGAATCTTGTAGTTCCAATGGAGGGATTTCTAGTATTTGCATGACCAACTCTTGTTGTATTGTGCCTACAATAAGACTGTTTGCGGGTGTGTATGGATTTCTTAGTCATGTTGGCTATCTTGAGGGAGCTACAAACTGTATTGGCCAACACCGTTTAAACATGTTATTTTATTGTTGGTTTGGTGCAAAATGGGTTCATTGGGAAAGCTTGAGGATTTCGAGCAAAGGCGAAATGGTAAAAATTTATGGACGCTCTTGATCTATTCGACAAAATGCTTAAGGGAGATGCTGAACCAAATCCCATGGTTTCAATCGGCTTCATTTCCAGGCATGGTTCACCTCCCTCATATTTCATAACTCTCATACTTTAGTTTTCGTTTACAACTTGATATAATTTTAAAATATTAGGATTGTAATACGCTTAAAATTTTTATCAACTCGTTGAAAACAATGAAATGTCGTGCCATAACTCACGAAGTCAAAATAACTCGTTTGCATTAAAACATGAACTTCCACCCTCATTATGAGGTGATTTAGAAAAATTCCCACCAAACTAGATCACTACAATATTGTTTTATCGACCGACAAAAATTGACTTCCCAAAGATTAAAGTAGATCATCTCCCGGTTTAAATAGATAATTTTTGCATTTTTCGAGACTCATTAAGTACCCTTCGTAACTTTGAAAATGAGACATTAAGCTTCATTCATGTACCTTATTATGTGAGGAGTCACCTTGACCTCTGGAATGACCTAAAATGAACACATGTGATCCTTTTGACGCTCTCTTAGGAGCCCTATTACACTAGTTTACAGTAATAGAAAGTTGTTAAATCTAGAAAGTTAGCTTTCGTTTTGAACCGTCATTTGAAACCTAGATAGAGAAATTATTACCTGTCTTCGCAAACCTCTAGTGTTTTTACTAGAAAATTACATGGGACTTTCAATTTAGGGAAAAACACTCTTCTAGATAGTTTGACAATGGCATTTTGTAGGCCTCTAGTCGCAGTTTGACAAGGTCAAACTGGACCAATTAGGACCGGTGGCTTCAGAAATTTGTCACCATTCGAAGACTGTTTTCCAGTTTTGAGTTTCGTTGACTCTGTTGAATTCTTCTTATATAGGGAAATTTGTAGGAATTTTCTCGTTGTGCATTCATCCATCAAACGTCAATTTTGGACATGATTTTATGAGCCCTCAAGCTAACTTTTCTTCATTTGCAACTGGGTCAACTATGACCAGTGGCCCCGGAAAACTAGTGCCAAACGTAAATTGTTCGTTGTTTCCAAATTCCATTGGTTATTATGAACTCCTGGTATAAAGGTGGACACGTATAAATTTAATTTTGGTGTGTGTTCTCATCGGAAGATAACTTTCGGAAGTGGTTTCTTAGCCTCCGAGCCCATTTTAAACGTTTTTGTAGCTAGTAAGAAAATGTAAAAATAGGAAGCTACAGGACCCTCGTCAGGTTGCCAAAACACCATAGATACTTTTGACACATGTAAATAATCGTAGTGTAACTTTTTGTGTGAAATAGAACTTTTGACAAAATGGTGTTTTCTCTCTCTTCCCTTCTCTTTCTCTCTCCTAGGTTACAAAATGAAGTGAAATGAAATGTAAGGAATACATGTTTCTAACCCTTTAATTTCGATTGCAAAGTGTAATTATTATCATATGTAAATGGGAAACTGAAAATGATAATTATGTCAAATTAGGGTAGATGCCATACCAGCGATTTATTGCTGATATGTTACTCACGTGGTTTTTTTTTGCAGGATGAAAGAATGATGACGTAAAGGTGTTGTGTAATGCATTACTTATCATTGTAATTTATATAGTTCATTGTTAAATGAATAAATGTATAATGTAGTCTCATGTTACGAAGGATATGTTTGATAATTTGTTGATAGGTATGAGATGCTAATTTCAAGAACATCTAGGAAATGTGCATTTAATCATAGGTTCAATTTGATTTATAGTACACATGGTAAAAAGGTTTGATATTTATATAAGGTAAATGAATTTGCAGTAATATCTTGTAGTGTATATTCAAGTGTTCAATAAATGATTAACGAGTCATCTTGTGCGTTCATATTTTGTAAATGTAATAAAGAGATTTAATCAAAACACTCTCCCCTTGTTCAATATCGAAGCATAATTTGTTTTCATGTGTGATACTCCTTACCATAGAAGACATTAAAATCGTAGAATGAAATTAAACCCTGCACTCAATGGAACCTCCTAGTTTGAATAAACAAGATCCCAAGAATGGGTTTATCACCTTAGGCATATGTTTAGTGACATTCTCATAAACCTTCTGTTAGGGGCGACACACCAAACTTTAATTGTAGTAAGTAGGGCTAACTCTTCCTTCGTATCCTAGTGGACTACCTTGTTATCTAAAGACGATTTAAAATTAAATTTCTTCATTGAGTGAAATCCTTGTTGGATTCAAACGACATAAATGGAGATGGGGATATAGTTGTTCCTTGCCTTGCATTCTTGTTAATGAACTCCTTTGGCTCCGCCTAGCTAAATATGCTACATTGGTTCCTATCAACATAACAGCTTGGTCCTTTCTTGAAGGTGGATTAGCATAAATTTTCCTCTCACTTAAAACGCATATATAGTTGAGGGGTAGACCCTTGGGTGAAGTTGGAATAAATCTAAACCTCGCTTGATTCGGATGTTAATATTAGGATTCGTGTGTAGCTTCAAGTCTGATAATCATTTATGTCTTCAAGAGGTTAGACAAACACTTCATAACTCCTTTTACAAGACAATGCTAATAATAAGACCATAATGTGATGTAGAAAATAAAGCATATAAGAGAAAAATGAGATTTGAGGTTCGAATAATGCCACTCTTAGAGACCTTATATCTCAATTAAATATATTCTTTTGTTTCAAAGAATATGAATTGCCTTGTGTGTTCTACTTTTGAGAAAACAAAATACATATATAAATCAAAGTAGAATTCCACAAGTCATTGAATTAGAATAACTATGGTACGGAAATATCTATACCGTGATCGAGGAATGTTTTGTGGTAAAAATCTATCTTGTATTTAAATCTCCGTTAAATCCTAATATCGCTATATGGACACCAAGTCACATTCACTTGAGTTGTAAGAGTAAAAAAAGGTAGACATTGAATATATGTTTGAGAAGAAGATTCTTAACATAAGAACAAGATAATTAAGTATTTTATATGCATTCGAATTATGCCAAATAAGTATGCAAGTTATGGAAAATTTTGTAAAGAATAAGAAGCCAACTTAAAATGGTTGAACTACAAATTAAATGTGGAATGAACTTAAAGTTTCTGTAGATGGAAAAAGGAGAAAGTTATCCTTACACAATAATGTTCTTAGAATGTTAATCGTAACTAAAATATAATTAAAGAAATTATGTGTTGTGGGTTCGCCATTCCTGAAGTCATTTTTCTTGTGGTTGGGTCATTACTAGTAACCATTCATTGGGAAAAGTGTGGCATCAACATGCCTATGTTGTTTTCATGTGTCTATGTGAGTCGATGACTTATGTAATTGTTATATGCGAGTCAAGTTTCTGTTCTTGGAGCCCTTGCTATGTTGTGTGAAGTGAGCAATGTAAGTCAAATATATATATATATATATATATATATATATATATACATATATATATATATATATATATCCGGGTATTTTACTTGTTGGCATTGTGTGTGTAAAATGTGGGCATTACAATCCTCAATTGAGCTCCACCCCTCCATGTGTCCATGGTCCAATAACTTTGCACCTACCGCATGAAAAATGTCTAAGTCTGGGCAAGGCTAGCAGAAACCTCCATGTGTCCTCCTAGCACACTTTTCATATGGTGCCCAAAAGTGGAGACTCTAAACAAGCACGGGTTCACCACATGTCTCCTTCGTGCAATCAAGTAAGATAGGACCTAGAGGCAGATCCTCAAATGAGTGTCGGCCCTCCACGTGGACAAGCTTTGAGTTGAAGCAGGCCTTAGAGTTTCAAAATGCCCCACTAAGCCACATCTAATTAGAAAGGACCATGTTTCCACATATGCTGAGATATAAATTGATGGGGAAAACACACTTGTCAAACCGTAAAATGCAGGGAAATCACCATTTACACCCGGAATTGAATATTTCTTTAAGGAAAAAGAATTTGGAAATGATATAAGGCCCAAATGTGATCCCCGACCATGGAGAAGGATCTTTCAATAGCATACAAATGAATAAAACTTTTCACACCTCCATTTGGGGAAATAGAAAATACGACAAAGCCCGCAGATTGAAGAATTTTTAGAGCAAACGGGGCGAGATCAAATTGAGCACCAACAGGGTAATATCAAAAGGCCGAGAAAGATGAATCATGTGATCGTTAAGCCATATTAGTAAAACCCATATGAAGGTAAGGTTTTAATGAGATTTTTGTTCAAATTTAGAGACTCAAATTAATTTCTAGTGATATTTGTTACTCAAAATGAATCCGCGGGTGTCACAAAGAGTACACAATGAAAGAACAACTAGGGAACGGTTACAAAGGTATCAAATCAAGTTATTCATGCCTAAAATTAGATACTAATGATGAGGAGGAGGTGTATCAACTATTTTAAGAAGAATTAGGGAATTTCTTTGGATATTTCTCTAGATCTTTTTATAGTAGGCTTGAAAACCTATGAGCTATAGTGAGAGAGCTAACTAGAATAACCCTTAACAAAGGAGGTATAAGATAAACTAGGATTTGGATCATAAAATTTTATACACATTGAAAATACCTTGGTGGGTACTTGAATTTCTATTCATATTATGATGAATATCCCTAGAAAATATTTTTTTCATGACAGTCTGTTAGGAAATAAGGGATAAAATATGCAAAATAATCCCTCACAGAATCATAACATTAGAAACTAATATGCAGAAAATATTACAGATCTCAAATAAAAGTGTAGAATAAAATAACACAACACAAAGAGATAGTATTGAACGTGGTTCACTCAATTTGGGCTACGTCCACTAAGAATCACTCGCTAAGATTTTATTACAAGTCACCGCTCTCTCAATACAATAACTAGATTTGTTTGGAGCTATTCTTAACAAACTCTACAGAATTCACACCCGAATTCAAAACACATCTATAATGTTACATTATCCAACTACCATATGCATAAAACCACATAAGTAGACAGTGCTTAAGCAATTTTACAAAACCGTGGTATTAAAACCATGGGCTAAAACCGTCCCATGAACCTATGGGTCAAAAATCCCGCCCATATGAGAAAAGAATGTTTCCCGATATATCAAACACATTTTAAGGCCAAAAAAAAAAATGGGGCTGCGCCCAAACCCTAGCGAGAAAACTATGGAAATTGTACAAGAATCTTAGTGTACGGTCTTAAAAACTTTCACACATGAAAATAGGCTCCACAACCTAATAGTCTCCCACTTGGATACTAGTTTTCCTCTTAGCAAGCTTCAACCCTTCACTAGTTTCCGTAAAGACCAACCAAAGTTGAACATAGCTTTAGTTTTTCCCTTGTGACCACCTTAGTCACCATTTCTCGCAAGATTCTCGACTGGTATGAATCTTCTCCACTTTAACTTCTCTTCCTCCGAGTTGTTTTAATGAAATGATACCTTAACTATATATGCTTTGTCCTAGAGTCGAAAGCAGATTTCTTAGCTAAGTGTATAGCACTCTAACTATCACTATGTATCTTTCCTTCCTCCTATTTATGTCCCAACTCCTCAAGAAATTTTTGTAACCAAATCATTTCTTTACTTTCCTCTGTGGAAGCAACATACTCAGCCTTCGTGGTTGACAAATCCACTAACTATTGTAGTCATGAAATCCAGCTCAAGTTGTTGTCCCACCTACAGGGTAAACATAACCTATCATGTTCCTCATGTTGTCTACATCTTGAGCCATATATGAATCTACATAACCACACAAAGTGGTGTCTGATCCACTGTAGCACAAAAATGTCCCCATGGTCCCTCTCAAATACCAAAGGATCCACTTTACTACTACGTCTCAATGATCTCTACCTAGATCACTCATAAATCTACTCACCACTCCCACTGCATGGGCAATATCAAGCCTAGTGCACACCATGGCATACATCAAACTACCCACCGCTAATGAGTAAGTTACCTTGGACATCTGGTTTCTCTCTTGCTCTATCTTGGGATACTTTGCTCCTTTGATAACTTGAAATGGTCTCGCAAAGGAGTCCCAACCTCGGTTTAGCATCCTACATATTAAACTTCTCCAAGACCTTCTTAATATACTCTTCCTGAGATAAATTCATCTTCCATTCCTTCCTATCTCGAGATATCCTCATACCAAGGATTTGTTTGTCTGCCCCCAAATCCTTCATAAAGCAAAGGATTCACTTAGTCGATTCTTGAGTACTTTTATTTCTTACATGTTTTTACCTCGCAACCAACATGTCATCAACATACAGGCAACGGATAATATAACTTCCATCCTCAAATTTCTTTACATACATGTAGTGGTCAGAATGACATCTAATATAACCTAGATCCATCATGAAGTTATCAAATTTCTTATACCATTGATGTGGAGCTTGTTTCAAGCCATACAAGTTCTTCTTCAATTTGCACACCATCTCCTTTTTACCTTTGACTTCATAGCCCTCTAGTTATTGCATATATAGTTCCTCCTCCAAATCACCATGGAGAAATACAGTCTTTACATCAATTTGTTCTAAGTACAAGTCTTATGTTGCAACTATTCATAGAATGTTCTAATAGAAGTCATTTTTACTACAGGAGAAAAAATCTCATCAAAATCTATACCCTTTTTCTATACAAACCCCTTGACCACCAACCGTGCCTTGTATCTTTTCTTTCCTCCTCCTTCCTCTTTGAATCTGAACACCCACTTATTCTGTAATGCTCTTTTTCCCTTCGGTAGCTTTACCAAATCCCATGTCCTGGTTCTCCATGAGATCCCGATGCTCCTTATCCATGGCTTGCTCCCACTTCTTCTTGGAATTTACATGCATTTCTTCATCAAATATTTTGTCTCTCCACTATCGGTGAGTAATAAATAATAAAGAGAAGGAGAAACATGTTTAGGTTCTCTTCTTACCCTAGAAGACCTCCTCAATATAAGAGTTTGGGGTTCCTATTAAGGAGGTTCCCGAACCGATTCATGTGTCACTTTCCCATACGGAAGATCCTCTACCACTACATATTCTTTCTTAAATTCTTCCTTGCTTTCCCGCAACTACCGCTTATACATGACTTTCTCATTAAAGACCACATCCCTAGATCGAATGATTTTCTTGTCCTTAATACTCCAACATTTGTATCCAAATTCATCACCGCCATAACCAATGAAAGTACATTTTTCTGATTTAGCCTCTAGCTTGGTCCTATCATCGTTGTCTCTATGGACAAACACCTCATATCCAAAGACTCTAAGAAATGAATAATCAACTTTCTTACCATACCAAGCCTCCTCGTATGCCTCCATCCAAGGCACTTAAGGGTCCTTTGTTTATCAAGTACATGGTGTGCTCACTGCTCGCCCAAAAAGAAAGAGGCGAGTCCCGCATGTAACCTCATGCTCCTAGCACGTTCCATTATTGTTTTTTTCATCCTTTCGACACCCCATTTTGCTTCTGGAGTTCCCGGAATCGTATTTTTCCGTAGATTCTATTCTTAGAACAAGAATCATCAAATTCATTATTGTAATACTCCCCTCTATTATCTATCCCGAGACATTTTAGCGTAAGAGATGTTTCATTCTCTACCAAGGCTTTCTATTTAACAAAAGTGTCAAATACATCAAATTTTTTTCTAATATAATAAACCCAAAATTTCCTCGTTGCATCATAAATAAAATTAACATAATAAATTGAACCCCCAAGATATGATACTTGAGTGACCCCCACACATCGAGTGCACCATCTCTAACTTACTCTCTTTCTTTGTAAGTCCAGCCTTGAGAAACCTTTCTCAATTTTGTTTCCCATATATACAAACCTCAAAAAACTCCAAACCCATTTCTCGTATATCCAGAAAATCCTCCTTTATGATCTCCATGCCCTTATGGCTCATATGACCGAGCCTATAGTGCCACAATGTCAGTATCTACTTACGAAGCCACAAGATTACAAACATTAGTGTTATAAGTGTTTAAATACAAGGTTCCAACCTACTTACCTCTTACCACCACAAAATCACCCTCGGTAACCTTCCAAGAGTCTATTATAAATATCACAATACAACCATCACTTCCGAACTCGGCCTACCAATATCAGATTTCATTTTGAAGGAGGCACATGTCTGACATCCTTCAATAACCATGTATTCTCATTATACAGCTTAACCCAAATAGATAATTTTCCAATTGTACTGCAAGGCTCATCATCACCAAGAAAAACATTCCCAAAATCCCCTTAAACATAATCAACAAAATAATGCATATGTGGAGTAGCATGGAAAGAAACCCCTGAATCTAAAACCCAAGATTTGGTAATATTATGTAAAGAAAGAATCAAAGCATCCTCGACATACATTACCCATTGCCACATTTTCCTCCTTTTTTTCTTCTGTTGTTTCTTCTTGTTTTGAAGTTCCCAACATTCCTTCTTTGCATGTCCAGACTTTCCACAATGCCAAAGATACTATCTTGCTTTTGGATTTTGACCTTTCCCATCCTTTGATTTTCCACGGCTTCCTCTATTCTTCTATCTCCCTCTAGTTTCCATTATCAAATCATTCCTGAAGTAGAAGATTCCCCATAGATTTTTCTTTACATTTCTTCACTTAGAATCATCCCTACAATATCCTTGAACTTTAACTTTGAGTTAGTTGGAACCGAGTTTCTTACTACCATTACCAAAGTGCTATTCCAACTCTCGGGTAAAGAGCACGTAACCTATAAATCCTTAACTTCTTCATCAAATTCTATTGTAACCAAAGCTAGCATATTTACAACTGTATTAAAATCATTTAAATGATCAGCTACTAAACCATTCTCAGACATATTCATATTAAACAACTTTTTCATTAAAAATGTCTTATTTGAGGTAGAGGGTTTTTCATACAACTTCCCCGATGCATCCATCGCTCTTTTTGTATTCTTTTCCTTTGAAACATTAAATAATACCGAAGATGCAAGACATCTAGATTATACCAAGTGCCTTCCTATCCAATAAATCCCATTCCGCATACATCATGCTCGAGGATTTTTTCACCTTCTCAGATAGTGGAATATAAAGATCCTTCTGATAAAGGTAATCTTCCATCTGCATCTTCCAAAGACTAAAATTCTAACCGTTGAATTTATCAACCCTTAATATTCTATCATCATATGACATATATCCCACTCAAGATAAAAATTTCCCGTAATTCAACACTTCAAAAACCAAACCAGGATTTGATACCAATTGTTAGAAAATAAGGGATAAAATATGCAGAACAATCCCTCACAGAATCGCAATAGTAGAAACTAATATGCAAAAAATATTACAAATCTCAAATAAAAGTGTAAAATAAAATAACACAACACAAAGAGATAGTATTTAACGTGGTTCACCCAATTTAGGCTACGTCCACCAAGAATCACTTTCTCATATTTTATTACAAGCCATTGCTCTCTCAATACAATACCCAGATCTATTTGGAGCTATGCTCAACAAACTCTATAGAATTCACACCTGAATTCAAAACACATCTACAATGTTACATTATACCTACCATATGCATAAAACCACATAAGTAGATAACTACTTAAGCAGTTTTACAAAACCATGGGTATTAAAACCATGGGCTAAAACCATCCCATAAACCTATGGGTCAAAAATCTCGCCCATATGAGAAAAGCATGTTTCCCATATATTGGGCACATTTTAAGGCCAAAAAAATTTTCTCAGGGGCTGCGCCCTGAACCCTAACGAGACAATTGTGGAAAGTGTATAGTACTCTTAGTGTACAGTCTTCAAAACTTTCACACATGAAAATAGGCTCCACAACCTAACGCAGTCCTCTTGGTAGGACCTAGTTAAGGGTTTGGCAAGCTAGTAAAGAAGAAATAGGTTATAGAGAAAAGAAGGTAGAGTTGGAACTTAAATTTTGGTATACATATTAAGGATTGTCAAAGGACATTGAGGAATTTAGAAGAGTCTCTTGGGCCTTTGTGGTGTCTCCCAATCATATCTATAGTAACCTATCTATCTTAAGGATCCTTGGGGATAGTATTGGTAAAGAGGATGAAGTGAGATTTTGATTTCTTAGAGTGCATCTCAATGGTGAATATATTTTTTTATGGATTGATAATTATGGTATAATCCTTAAGTAACATTAGTAAGACTCAAAACTATACACTACTTGTTGAATCTTCAAGGAGCTAGTGAAAGTGCAAAAGGATGAAGTTGGGAACATATGAAAGGTAGAGTATAAAGAGTCAAAAAAATAGTAGGATATCCAAATTTTGAGTGCACACATAATGTGATAAAATGGTGATAAAGAAGCTAAGGTGATCTCAGAGACAACCCTAGAAACCTATGCTCACATGTGAAGCAAGCACACATTGTCTTAGGAAAGAAGAGGATTATTTTGTGCAAAGAGAGAAGAACTACAATTTTTGTTGTTTTGAGTCATTTAGGGTATTCCATTAACCATACCTTTAAGTGTTTGAGAAAGGAACCTAGAGTGTGAAGGGAGATAGGACACAAAGACAAAAAAACTTTGAATCCATAACAAGAACAAACCATTATGAATCTAGTAATGATTCTTAAAGGGCGGAGCTATTCAAGGTGAATTAGTGTTATCCTTTTATCGGTTGTATTTATACATGAATGGAAATTTGAGGCTACACCAAGTCCAAATCAAATAAATGAGCCAATTCATTAGAAATTCATGTTACTGGTCCTTAGCCTCTTATTATCCTTTGACTATTTATCCGTATGTCCTTATCCTTACTCCCATGTTGACAACTATACAAGACCATTCCCAAAGTATGTCCAAACCTCATAGGAGGATTTTTGAGCCAATCATTCACCCACCAGGCATCGATTGATATCAAGGAGACATAGATTTAGGATTATAAGTGCTAATTTTATGATCTACTCCCTTCCCCATATATTGTTAGCCAAATTGACGTGTTAAACGAATAGTTATTCATAACTTAGTAGTTTTGGGCTGACCAAGCAAACTGAGCTAGAAATCAAACCTTATTTTTCTCTCCTCATCCATGGTCTAATATTTTCATGACCCTATCTAGAGAGAAATATTTAGAGATAAACGGAACTTTCCAAGAGTTTTTCATCTATACCAAAACATATTTGGTTTAAATAACATAGATTAGGATTTATGTGTAACAATTATCCTTGATTATAGCATCTCATACATATAGATCGATGAGCTTTCCATGTCCCGATGATAAATTTTCATATTTTCAAGTTGATCGATTATTAGTTTCTCAAAAATTTAATCTAAATTTGTATCCATCCCCACATGTTTGATATTTACCATTTATATCTATCCATATCCATCACATCTTCCATATTTCAATTGTCGCGGTGTGACTGGGAAGTTGAGTAAACAAGGAATATTGTGTCATATTTCCCGTGTACATACCACAAGAAAATCAAGGAACATACGCCATAATCAATGAAGTAAACAATTAATAACACACACAACCAAAAAGATAAAAATGTGATAACCAAAAAATAATAGTAATCAAGATATGTCACTATTTCACAAGACACGTGTGTTAGTATTATTAGTATGAAAAATATAAAGTACACAATGTATGTAATTGAGCATAAATGGGGAAGTGAAAAATGCACTATAATATGACAATAGCACCTGCATAATGTCTAGGAATTTCCCCAAAGGATGAGAATGTAAGGAATCAATATTGCTTCTATAATTGTGTGTCAATATATGTGTTCTACATCCAAATCAAGAAACCCAATGAATGCACATGTTTAAATAAATAAATCATGTTATCTATCAAAATAAAGTGAAAAATGTGTGCAATGTAAATTGATAACAAAGCAAGTAAGATGTGTAGGTCCTAGTTTTGTATTTTTACACATATTTGAATGTTTTGGTATTATCTTAGTGTATAGATATGTAAAAATACGTACTAATGAATGAAAATAAATAAGATAAGTTTTATATTTTCGTATATGCATAATATTCCTAGGGTTCTTCACAATATTTCCATCAATTTTAGCTAGACGATAAACACCAGTGTCTAAGCCATGTGGTTACACTATATGGGCCTAGCCAATTGGGTTTGAATTTTCCTTTCAATGTTGTCTCAACATTTGTGTTCTTTTGATTTTCTTTAAGAACCATATCACCTACTTGAAACTCATGGGCATGTACTTTTTATTATAAGCATGTTTTATGCGCTCTTCATACATATGCAAATTGTCTTACGTTTACACTTGCTTGGAGTAAACCTTTTCTAACTCATGTAAAGGATTATAATGGTAATAATTTTCCTTAATGATATCCTTTAGAGATATGAAAAATTAAGGGATCTCTAATTCCAATGGAAAAACAATATTATTCCCATAAATGAGGGAAAAGGAGTAGAATTGGTAGGTATAAAAACACTAGTATGATAAGCCCATAGGGCATATAGGATCTAGTTATGCTATGTAGAGCCATATTTATCAATAATTTTAGAAAGAATCTTGAAATGGTTTTGTTAGTGGCCTCAACTTGGCCATTTCCCTATGGGTAATAAGGAGTAGAAAAAGTATTCTTAATTCAAAACTTTACACAACTTTTTTAACATTATAGTTTTTGAAAAAGGTCTAGTGTCTATAAAAATAGCATAAGGGTGACCAAAATGTGTGAAAATGTGCATCAATATAAAATCACATGTGTTTCTACTATTAGTAGAGGTTAAGGGGACAACCTCTACCCATTTAGTTAAATATTTCATGGTTGTGATGATAAACTTGTGCCCCTGTATAGATTCAAGGTTAACCTTACTAAATAAATATAATCCCCATATGGAAAATGGACATTTGGGTACAATGGGCTATAATGTATGAGATGGTACATGACACAAAGTTACTTTGGACGTTGACATTAATCACAATTTTTAAAATATTCAAGAGAACCTTGTTTCATTATGGGCCACTAATATCATTGTCATAATAATTTATAAGATATAGCCTTTCTACTAAAGTGGCCATCACATTCGTTATCGTGTAATTGGGATAGAGTGATTCAGTCATCATGAGTCCCTAGAAAGTGTAATAACCATCCATAAAAAGAGATTTTAAGAAAATATCCTCCTATAAGGACATAGTGTGTAGCATTACGGTGTAAGCGGTGAACTTCTTGGAGTGAAGAATTGGAAGGAATTTGTAGTCGGTATAGTTATTTATATATGTGATTAAACCATTCAATATTATGGTAACTCGCATGTGGTGACCAAAACATTGAAATCATCAATAGTGGTAGGAGCGATAGAATCCATATGTAGTTGTCGAATGGTAAAGGTGGCACAACCATCAATAAATTCCAAAGGGATCATGGAATTAACTCTAGCCACATTTTCAACATGCCTATTATCTTTTTGGGGTATGGTAGTAATGGAATAGGAGTCCAAATTTGTAAGAAAACTCTTAAAAAACGTGTTATATGGAATTAAATGTTCCTCTTTTGTGTTGTAAATACCTTGTACTTGATGTATAATAAGTTGTGAATCTCCAAACAATTGTATAGGTTGAATGTTTAATGTATAATCAATATACAATCCCAAGATTAATGCTTCATATTTGACGATGTTATCGGTGTAAGAAAACCCTAAGGAATAGACAAAGTGGAGACTCTCTCTAGGGAGTAATAAATACTATACCGATACCAACCTCAGTAGCACATTGAGATCCATCAAAGTACATGGTCAAAACTTTAGAATCAATTTTGTAGGAAATAAATTCATCTAAAAAGTCTCATTGACAGGGGAGGAGTCAAAAATTAGGGATTAGATGAGTTGATCAAAGTGGACCTATTATTTAATTGATTTTTGAGCCACAAAATTGAAGTTGAATTTAGTTAAGAGCATTACCTAGTGGAAAATATGACTAGAAACGTGTGTACATGTGATAAAATAACATAAAGGGTCCACCTTGCTAATTTTTGTACTTCAAAGAATGAGCATATAATGACACAACTTGGTTATAGGAAAGACTATGGTGAGACAAACATTCTCTATGGGGATATAATTGGGCTCATATGGAAGTAGTTTGCAACTAATATAATAGATATTACACTCACAGATTCTCATCATCGTATTTTTCTAACAAATCACCGAGGGCATTTTCAGTAGTAGAAATATAGAGTAAGAATGGGTTATTGAGTATAGGCGGGATGAGCACTAGAGGATTGAGTATTTAGTGTTTAATGTCTTAAAAGGATTGTTGGAAACTAAAATCCTACATAAATTTTGTATATTTATTTAAAATTCATGTAAAAGGTTGTGTTTTATTATCTAATTGGGCCACAAAGTGCCAAATGGCCTGAATTTTTCTTTTTGGAGGGACCGCGATTGCTTGGGATTTTGCAGGTGGTGGCATGTCAACAATAGCTTGAATATTTTTAGGGTCAACCTATATTCCCCGACTAGAGATAATGTACCCTAGTAACTTACCCATGGTAACCCCAAAGACACATTTATGTGGGTTTAAGAAAACATTTAATAATTTTAATCATTCAAAGATGAGATGCAGATCTTGGGTATGATTAAAGTGAGTGGTGGATTTTTCCAATAGGTCATAGACATAATATTATATAACCTTATGTATATACTCATGGAATATGTGATTTATTACACATTGGTAAGGAGCACAAACATTATTTAACCCAAAAGGCATAATGGTGTAGCAAAATTTGCCCCAAGGGGTTGTGAAAGATGTATTTTCTTGATCTGTAGGGTTAATTTTAATTTGGTTATATCCAGTGAACTCATCTGTGAAAGATAGCATGTCATACCCTCTAATTTAGTCCACAATCATATTAATATAGGGAAGTGGGTTATTATCTTTAAGGAAAACCTTATTGAGGTCATGAAATTTAGTGCAACAATAAATCTTGTCATTGGGCTCTTTGACAAGTACAATATTAGAAACCCATTGGGGGTAATCAATGGTTTAGAAAAAGTCATCATCCACGAATCTCTAAAGTTCATTTTTGACCATTAAAGACACATTAGGGTGCACTTATGAATTTTTGCTGGAATAGTTTGGCATTTTCATTCAATACAATATTATTCATGGAAATAGAGGGGTCAATATTGGGTATGTCATTATAATTCTAAGCAAAGAAGTAAGGGAAATATTGTAAAACTTCTTAGATATCAGCACGTTTAGTGGCACTAAGAGCGAAAGTTAAGTGGATAGGGTGATGGTCATCACTAATGCCAAAGTTAAAATATATTTTTATTCATTTAATAAGATAGAGTGATATTTGACATATGCTTAAGTGGGAATGGTATCTAGTGTATTAGATGCATTTTCAAACAAACCCATCCCCAAAATACATATGAGGTGATAGAATATGAGGAAATCTATTCTTATGATTTAATGGAGGGGGATCCTCATATACACCTATGTATTTGATGACGTATTATTCAATAATAAATTCATTTATGGATAGTATATTCAAAGTGATTCTATAACATTGATAAGATCGAGGTGATTAAATTGCAAGGGTGAGGTCAATTGTATAGTGAATACTTCCGGAAATATATGATGTGATGATGGTAGGAACTATGGAACTAGTGAATATTTACACCATGGGTACATAGAATACACAATTCCTTCTTTAGACTAATATTATTTTATGCAAAGAGGTTATTGAATGACTTGACAATGATATCAAAGGCCATTTTCATTAAATCCATGTTGTACTAAAATTCGGTATCCTTTGCCATAAATGTGATAAGAAGGGGTAAAAAGATGAACATGATGTATAATGATCTCATCATGGTTCATAATATCATAAAATTTAAAAGGAGAAGGATCAAATTTAATGGTGAAAATGGTGCCTTAGTAAGAAAAATTGAGACAACTATTAGAAGGTACTATGTGTATATCATGAATCTAGAGACACCTAAGAGTAAACTATAACTGAGATAATTGTACATAATCTAGCATATGGTGGGGAGGGTATGGGATTCTAAAGTGATGTGTAATATGATTTGACTAAGGGAATGACATTGTACATTATTAAAGCCATGTATACTAATAGAAGAAGAAGATGACTCATTGGAATGAATGCACAAATGATGTAAAAAGTAAATATTAAAAATTTTGAGGCCATAACCATTATCAATGATAACATGTTTGATCAAAATATTACAGATAATAACTTGCACATAAAGTAGGAGGGCCACTTTCGATGATATCTCAAGGATGTAACTCATTAGAGGTGAAATACATGGGCTCGCCTCTTGGAAGGAAAAAGGTACACGCATTATACTCGTGACATAGTCATGAGATGTTTTGGGATGAAGGTAAAGAAATCCAAGGTTGGTGAAGATATTTTGGAAAATAGGATAACACTTGACATATTCATTGAGAGTGATGGATAAATCAAGATAAGAAGTCGTGAAGATGAGAAAATAAATTGAAAACCGATGAGAATGATCATATATTGATAAACCCTAAATCGGCTAGGGTTTAGAGATCATTAAGCCTAATATACAAGGAACTAATAATATCCTAGATTAGGATAAGCATTCAATCAAAATTAGGTTCAAAAAAATTATTTAACCCTAATTAATTTTACATCAATTTAATTAGGTGTATATTAGATTAGAATATGATTATAGATCTTACAAAGATACTATAATATAAATACTAACTCATATTTATAACTCATATCAAATAAAACCAATATAGCATACATCGATAAATTTAACACGTAATTGAAAGCTCAAAATATATGTATAAAATCACTTAGCGTATTTCTAATTATTTCTAAAGAGATCAAGGATCGTGTAATATTGAAAGCTGGAAGATATGAACCCGATTAAAATTCTAAAATAAGATTGTGATTATGAATCAACCTAGGGAGGAATCGTACTCAAATTGTCAAGAGCGCACCATATGGTCTTGACCCTTATGTATATTCTTAGACCTACCTTAAATCATATTATGCAACTTTCTAGGTTGGTTGTCTTCTTAGATTTTTTGTCACAGTCAAAACCTAGTTTTTGCACATGTAGAAAGGTTCTTTGAATGGAATGAACATCATCTCAAACCCTAGCTATGGATAAAGATTCATACAAAATAAACATTATAAGTGTTGTGGGCACCCAAGTGCATCATCAATGTTAGAACTACTTTGAATAGGCCTCAGACCACATGTCTTTCTCCACCAAGTATATGATATCTAGATAGATCAATCATACTTGGCATTTAATTTGACCATGTTTACTTTGACCTTGATCTTGACAAAATACTTGGAGAGAATGTTTAAGTGGTTGTGGAAGAGAGATATGTCTTTCGTGGCCGGTTTATAAATCCAAACCTGATTTGGGTCCTTACCTATTGACTTTAGATGTGAAAGTGTGATATTTAGGAGATTTGGATTGAGTTATCTAATGTATTTCCTTAGGATTTCTAAGTTAACAAATGAGGTGGTATTTTCTAGCTTATATATGGTTTTTTAAATGATTTATCTAAGAAAGGATGGCCCAAATGAAGTATAAGACCCAATGAAAGATATCAATTTGAAATTTTAGTTAGAATACATGTAAATCCAAGATCGTATAAGTAGTTCAGGGATGGATGTATAGTCTCATTGGTTTGAAAATATGTCATGTGGACAGATATATGGATAGACAAGCCAACAGCAATGCAGGGCATAGCCCTTGAGTGCAAAACTAGTTTATTGCTATTCTACCAGCAGGAATCTTGTGTAAGTCTCACAATATTCTGCCTTCAGGGGTTGGGATCTCATCCCAGTAGAGGTATTTCCAACTGTAAAAGAAGGGAAAGAAACGGGTGGGGAGATAGGAAAGATCTGAAGGGAGAAAAGAAATGAATTCCAAAGCAGAAAGGTCAGAAGGTCTATGATTTGGGTTGGTAGTATACAGAGCCGAACCTACTTTGCATAGACAAATAAAGCAATACTGATGAATAAATGACAACAAAGTAGAAGTAGATTCAACAGAACGATCACACAGATCTAACATAAGAAAGGTCTGATGTAAAACACATGTATTCAGCACAAAGTCTAAATATTGTATTAATATTCGTTTCTGTTACAAAAAGTTCAAAATCTTTTCTTCCTACTCCTATTTCTTATCTGAAAAATATCCACCCTTGAATACAACAAGTATTCAAGTATTTATAGAAGAAGAGAAGAAGAGAAGGCAAAAACGAACCAACCACTTAATTACAAAAATATCTTACAAAATATCTCAAAGTCATTTGTTGACTTTTGACAACTTTGTGGATGACATCATCCCATGGTGCAACATGGATGATGTCATCATTTGTGTCAACATACTTTAGATATTTACAAGGAGAAGGTCGGGAAGAAAGAGATTATTCATCATCATCCCATGGCTGAAAGGGGGTATCCTGCTTTTGTTGCTGCTCAGGTGTGAGATGTGGAACTGGGCATGGTATTCCATGAACTTGGTGATCATGGGTTGAAGTTGATCCTGGGAAGGATCCTTGTGTCGATCACTGATAGCCTCACAAGTCTCCCGCTCATCTGTGAGCTTTTCTGGGAGTTTGGAATATTCATTTTCCACGTCTATCAGGTACCCAATGAAGTCACGACAGGCCAACAGGTTATTGATGGATTCAGCGTCGAAAGTGACCTCTGGTCCTAGCCCTTGTGAAACGATCTCCTTGAAGATCCGAATAGTTTCCTCTACCTTTCTTAAGGTGAAAGAAGGAGTGAGCAAGCCCGAGAGACATTCTCAGGACAATTTTCTCCATTTGATGCATTGCATCTAGGGCTTCCTCCTTTATCTTGTCAATCTTCTCTAGGACGAACTCCAGTTGATCGACCCGATAATCCAGAGTAGAAAGGATTTTGTTGAGGGCTCTGGGGTGTCCAAAGACGCCGAACTTGACCAGATCTTTGACTGAATAGTCGAGCATTTTCTGAAAGGTCTCATGCTACATCCTGGCATGGTCCAGCTCTTCGGAGATGGGTCCTGCTATCACCTAGAGCTCTTTGTTCACCCGATTGATATTCTGATATAATCCGGTGAACTTGGCGATCACTCCCTCACTTTCTTTGAGGATTTGGCTCCTCCAGGTGGAAACTGCCATACCCTGCTCACCGATTTTGGCGTATTCATTAATCTTGTCCTGGCTCAGAGGCTCAGGAGTTTCGGTGGCAGTTGTAGGAGGTGCACTTGCCCATCTTCTGCAAGGCATGGAGGAGATGTTTATTTTGTTCCTTTAACAACCTCTTTTCCTCCTTTGCTTCCTGGAGCTTCTTGCAAAGGGCGTCAACTGTAGATAGGGCCTCTCCTTGAAGGCTTTCTGAAGATGTCCCCATTGTGACTTGGGTCACTATATAATCTGTTGAAGACAGATCCTTTTTATCCTTTAAAGGATTGGGGTAAGCTATCTCCATTACTCTCTCTCCTGATGCACTCTGAGAGAAGCGGGTTAAAGGCTTTTGCTTCTTGGTCCCCTTTGATGGGATGATGGAGAAGTCCATCGGTGCGATGGGAACTTTCCTCTTTTGTTGGCTCAGGTGCTGAGAGATCCATGCTGGACTTATGGGAGAGGGGCCGGAAATAGAAAAGGGAGCAGCTGCAGTAGTAGAAGGAAAATGCGTGGAGACACTTGGAGGCGGCATTGAGAGGGAGGCCGAGGAAGTGCTCACGGGAGGAAGAGATACTACAGGGGAGGTAGACATGGGAATGGAAGGGAGCTGAGAGATGAGGGAAGAAATGGTGGGGGACAGCTCCGAGAGAAGAGAAGATGGACGATGAGGAAGGGGAACAACAGAAGATGGGGAGAGGATACGACCAAAGGAATGGTCGCTTGGGTCACTCGAGGAGGGGAAGGAGGAGAGGGAGAAGAGATAGAAGGGACCTCAATAGTTGCAGTAGTGGCAACATCCTGAGTGGATGTGCCCATCGGAACATCCTCGGCCGCTTCTTTCTCTGGAGAAGCCAGAGTTATAACTTGTTCTTGTGCGGCGGAAGGGGGACTCTCAGGAGTCTTTTCTTGGGTAGAGCTTGACTCGCCCTCCTTGTCTTTACCTTTTCTCTTTGGCAGATGTTTTGGTCTGGAAGGTGCGTTGCCCAATGGAGATGTGGTGAAATCAACTCCGAGGTAGATGAGACCATTCATCCTACACCAGTGCTCTGTTCTCCGCAGAGTTTCTTTGACCCTTTCTTCTATCGTCGAGGCTTTGGTTACATCGATCATGTATGAGCGAAATGGCGATCGTCCCCCACCCGTGTCAAGATATACCTGATCAACTTCTTGATCAGTAGTTTGATAACCTTTTGGGACGATGGCTACACCGTACTGGATGATTTCAGCCAAGGCCAAGCGGGAATGGTCTTTCCTTCTGAGCTCGACCTCATGATACAGGTCGATATAAATATCCTCGATCTGTGGAATGTGGATCGGATCGAGTTTGGCCCTAGGCAGGCAATTCCTTGGGTCGAAAGTGGGCCTTTCGGGAAGTTGTGCTTTAGATTTAGTAGCTCCAGCTCTGCAAACATCTCCCGTGCTTTGTGGTGAGAGAGACAAGTGTACCTACCCACTGTGAGGGGGAAAGGAGTTCCACCCTTCTTTCTCTTCAAGCACTTCTCGTGATAGGTTATGAGTTGTCTTGATAGCTCCAACAGGATCAGCTTGGGGCCGGCATATCTTGGCAATTTGGTTGGTTCCCCCAAGAAGTTGGCTGCCCTTAGATAAGTGAAGGTGGGGAATTGAGTGAACAAGGCCCCCCATTTCTCTGTTGCTGCAACAATGCTCTTGGTCATACGACCGTGAGTCATGTTTGGCCTCAAAAGGTAGACGATGCCATAGAAGAAGGCATCGTTAATCTTTGTAAACTGAGGGATACTATTTTCCAGCTTCAGCTCTGGATAGTATTCATATATTTTGACTTGGGGCCAAACCCCACACCGCATCAACGCTGGATAATCTCTTTCCGAGGCCATGCAGCATAAACTACGTAGGAGTTCATATAGAACCTCCCCATTGTGGTAAGTTGTTGGAGCTGCTCGGATATAGTGCTTTGCTTATGATCTCCGCCCACTCAAAGCGTTGATCTGGCACATTCTTGTTCATTGTCTCCAGGTATCTAAGCATCCATTTATGAAAGTAGTGGGCATCAGGAAGCCCAAATACTCTACTTAGGAACGTGATGGTATCACTTGAGTTCCTCTGAGAAATCACTACGATGAATGACTTGTGGCCATCTGGTCACCACCTTCTTGTTTTTCAGGTATACCTCATTCATTAATTACATACACTGATCTTCATTATCTTCCCAAGCCTTGGTGCAATCTTCTTGGCTTACGGCCACAAAGTGCCGGTGGTGAGGAATGCCAAGCATTATTTCAAGTGCGGGCAGTGAGGTTGATCACGACCTCACCTTTCTCATTCTGGACACACCTTGTGTCTTTGTTGTAGCAGCGGGCTACTACCATCATGAACTCGTTGTTCACAGCGCTGATCGGGATCCCTCCAGCAAAAATGTAGGCCACTGCCTACCAGTTTGTCCATCCACGGACTTCTGTGACCCTTCTGGTTCTGGCCCAGAAGTCTTCCATATCGATATGACCAAGTTCTGAGTCTCTTATGTCCAGGTCACACTCTGCCTGGGATTCGGGCATCCTGACCCTCTGATATTTGTACTTCATTTCTTCCTCTGTAAGCTTGGCTTTGCCCTTAGACTTGGTAGGTCTCTTGCTTGATGTAGACATATGTAGTTCTGAACTTAGTTGTTGATCTGCAAGAAGAAGAAGTGAAACCCAACGCAGGAGAGTCATGTTAGCTGATTGATCTCCCATTAAAGTATTGACAGAAGGAAGAGTTAGCAATTTTAAGGCATCAGGGCGCAGGGCGCATGAACACTGCAGGCTGCAGGGCTAAATAGTGTGGCGCACAGAAAAATGGTGTTACAAGGGACAAATCAGCGCCAAAGGGCGCAAGGCGCATGGATACTACACATGACATTTTTGTTGTTGCAATCGGAAGTGCGCCTGCGCCACTTATGCGTGTTTTATACCGGCGCATGGATTTTTCATGTTGCACAGGGACAGGATGCACCATAGGTGCATATATTTTTCATGTTACATGGGGATTTGGTGTGCCAAAGGCGCATGCAAGTTTAGCATGTGTAACATAGACTTCAGGTGCGAAAAAGGGGAACTTGGCGCGCGCATGGGAGGTCTGCATGACATGATGTTGATGTAATAGGGGATGCGCTGCGCCTTTGAACACATTTTTACTCAACGCAAGTAACACGGTGTTGCATGGGTGCAGGGTGTGCCTATGGCGCAGGTATTTGATATGCGACATGGGAGTTGGGTGCGCCCAAGGGTGTAGATTTATTACGTGTAGCATATGACATTTTTGTTGCAGCGATAAGGAAAGCGCCTGCGTCCATACGGAGACTAGTTTTCACAAAGCGCAGAGAGCTCATGTGCTACAATTAAAGCCGGTGCGCCATAGGCGTGACTGTGCTTCTTGTTACAAGGGTTGCGCGTGTGCCAAGGGAAAACGTAGTTTTGGAAAATGATTCTTCCCTCTCTGACAGATCACGATTTTTAGGCTTACTTCACATTGCTTCAAGTGGTGAAGGGGGAGGAAGGAA
This sequence comes from Taxus wallichiana var. yunnanensis, assembly GCA_018340775.1. Taxonomy (NCBI): domain Eukaryota; kingdom Viridiplantae; phylum Streptophyta; class Pinopsida; order Cupressales; family Taxaceae; genus Taxus; species Taxus wallichiana. The sequence continues at coordinate 306,810,183 of CM031236.1, forward strand.
GGAGATTTTGGATTTTTGCTTTCGGGGCAGAGTTATCCTAACCAGCAGATCTGGAAAAAGGATGGGAACGGCTTTGGGAGGGAAAAACAGGAAAGCAGGAGGAGCTTCATGGTTCTCAGATCTATTTTATCCTACCACTCAATCAGACAAACAACAGCAAAACCAAAACACGAGAAAAATGAGGACCACTTACCCGAATATATAGAATGCGAGAGGTGAAATGGGGTCCACGAATGTGACACGAGGATGACAGGCATGCTGACAGGTGCAGAGGAAAAAGATCAATCACGTGTTTTTGATTGTGATAATGACAGGGCTGGATGCGCCTATATATAGGCAAAGGTGTAATAAATGTGCCAACCACTTTTTGAAGTGGCGCATCAAAACACCTATCGACATTGCAAAACTTGCGCCCTGTGGTGCACCAAGATGTGTGTTAACACGTTGTTATGTGCACCTTTGGTACACAAAAAAGTGTTGTCAACATGGCAATACGTGTGCCCCTTGGCGCACCAAAACGTGGCACAACAAAAATATTGTTGACACGAAGGTGCATGCGCCTTGGCGCATGCAAGAAAGCGCAACATGGTGAGGTGCAACAAAATGTGTGTCGACATGCCAAAGGGTGCACCAAAGGATATGAAGGGGGCAGATTTACCCTGTGTTGCACAAACAATAGGTGCGCCCAACCAAAAAAGACCAAAAATGGCTAAGTTCGGAAAACTAGATTTCCGGAAAGGGTTTTGCAACGTTCTAACGCAGAGGGTCCCTGACGAGGGACCAGAACAAAATTTTGGTATGGTTACCCATAAAATTGCCCTTGCCAATTTTACGGGATAACAGCTGGCTCTTTCTGGGGACTATCTCTGAATAGAAATCAGGGGTAGAGAATCCCAGATCCACACGTGCCTATCCATTGGGTACAGAGTCAAAAACAAGGGCGACCGCAAAAGGAAACACACAACCAACAAAAGCAAACACACGACAAAAACAAACACACAACTGAAGAAAACTGTACAAAGAAGAGAGCAAGCTCTACTTCCTGAAGATTTTCAGATGCTGCCCGCTATAGGGAAGCGGAGTCTAGTTCCGTCCGGATACGAGAGATAGAAGTTGTTCTCTCCGTTGAGCTGTTTGATCTTGAAAGGTCCCCTCCATAGGGAATCAAATTTTCCGTGCATGCCCTTTGGCTCTCTTCGTTTGTCCCACAAAAGGATGAGGTCTCCCACCCAGTACTCTCTTTGCTTAGATTTTTTATCGAACAATCTCTTGACCTGATTCTGATGTTCGGTGATCCTGTCGACCACTCTTACTCTCTTTTCTTTGAGCTCTACTAGATACATGATCCTCTTTTCAAGGGAATTTTGGAAAGTCTCATCTTCGATTGCTCGTGCCAAGCGCAGAGCGGGGAGTTCCACAGAAATGGGAAGCTCGGCATCGGTGCCATATAACACTTGAAAAGGTGACATGCCGAGAGACCTCTTGGGAGTGATGTGGTCCGCCCACAAAGCATCGTATAATGACTTGTGCCACATTCATTGATTTTCATCCACTAGCTTTCGTATGATGGTTACTAAGTTTTTATTACTGGATTCTACCTGACCATTTCCCTGAGGGTAATAATCTGAGGCGTGAGCCAGAGTTATTCCGTATTCATAGCAAAAAACCAACAACTTCTCATGAGGAGAAGTTGGAAGCGTTATCAGCAACAATCTTGTTTGGAATACCAAACCTGACAATGATATTTTCTTTGATGAAACTGCAAACAACCTCGGAAGTGGCATGTTTGACAGGTATGGCTTCCACCCATTTTGTAAAATAATCTATTGCCGTCAGGACATAACTATGTCTGACACTTGATTGGGGATTGAGTGCACCAATAAAATCAATTCCCCACTGCTTGAATGGTTCGTCGACAATGACTGGCCTGAGGGGAAAAGTAGCCAACTTGGGCTTGCCGACAAACTGCTGGCAAGGTTCACACTTTGCTACCCAGGTGGCTGTGTCTTGGAAAAGCGTCGGCCAATAGTACCTGGCCCAGATGATCTTGTGTGCCATCACGGAAGAGGAGAAATGGCCCCATAGGCCGAATTATGAAAACTCTCAAGTAACTTCACTTGTTGTGGCTTGTCAACACATCGCAAGAAGATGCCATCTATTCTGCACGTTTGTATAAACCGTCATCCCAGATGATATATCTGGCTGCTCTGAGCTTTATAGCGCGCTTCTCCTTTGTAGTTAGATGAGCTGGGCATTCGCCATAGGTGAGAAAGAAAGCAATATCGGAATACCACTCGTCGCTGGTTGCGACAAATAGGACCATAGGTAGTGAATCGGGTTTCTCCAGCTGGCTTTGTGCTCCATGGGTGCAATCATCTTTTCTTCCGGAAACTTCTGAATCTTGGTTTTCAGCCATAAGTTGACATAGGCCTTTGCCTCTTACTAACTTGGTTGGTTTTATATCCAGATCATACTCTTGGACTTTTGCAATCCAATTCCCCAAGCTTCCTAACTCCTGTTGAGTTAAAATTGACTTGACTGCCGTGTCAGGGACCAGCACTACTGTATGAGAGTTTAGAATGTAATACCTGAAGTTCTTGACTACTTTGACCATGGCGAAGGCATGTTTTCCAAATGAGACATCTTTAATTCATGAGGCTTGAGAGGAGAGCTCATAAATGCAATCGGGGATTCAACATTTTGAGAATTCTTTTGCATTAGGATGGCCGACACAGTGTGCTCGGATGCATAGCTATACATAATAAAATCTTTGGAGAAATCGGGACATACCAGGACCGGCGCGTGAGTGACGGGGCTTTTATTTCCTCAAATGACTTCTTCCCTTCTTCGCTCCATCGGAAAGTTGGTGACCCTTTCATCATGTCTAATATATGACGAGTCTTTTTGGCAAAAGTCGGGAACAAAGCGCCTGAGAAAATTCACTTTTCTCGAAGAAAGAGTGAACACCGGTCTTTCTTGTAGGTAAAGTAAGGCTCTGAATAGCCTTAACTCTTTCGGTATCTATCTTTGTCCCTTCTTTGCTAACAACATGTCCCAACAATTTTCCTTCTGTGACTCAAAAATGGACTTTTTGGATTCAGGGAGATCCCATGCTCTCGGCATCTAATCAATACTTGCTCCAAATGATCACAATGATCATTTCACTATTTGGAGAACACAGTTAAGTCATCTAAGTAGACTACGATGACCTTCCCCATCATACCTTTGAACGCGAAGTCCATTGCTCACTGGAAAGTGGCACCAGCATTGGTCAGGCCAAAAGGCATCCTGTTGTAAGCAAACGTACCCCAAGGAGTAGTGAATGTTGTTTTAAATTGGTCTTCAGGTGAGACTTCAATCTGATTGTAGCCTGAAAAACCATCAAGCATGGACAACATTTCTGATCCAGTTACCACTGTAGAACCTGATCCATTATGGGAAGCGGGTAGTTGTCCTTCAGGGATGCCTGATTCAGGTTGCGAAAATCTACACATATGCGTATCTCGCCATTCTTCTTGTGCACTGGCACAATGTTTGCCACCCAAGTACTGTGATGGATAGGAAAAATGATCCGTGCATCCAGCATTTTCTGAATTTCAGCCTGGATAGTACCTGAGATCTTAGGATTATAATGTCTCTACTTCTGGCGAAAAGGTTTGACGTCTTCTTTCAATGGGATATCATGCTGGACATCCTTTGGCTTGAAAGACTTTAGATCGGCATAGGACCATGCCAATACATCCATGTATTTCTTCAGTAAGTTTGAAAAACTTCCGCTTCTCTTCAGGTGTGCAACATTTTCCAATGTTCACAAACTGCGGATGTTCTACCGAACCTAAATTGACCGGTTCGGTTTCTGGGGAGGAGTTAGGATCATCTCGCCTTTTCTTTTTAACAAAGCGATCATGCCTGTCGAACAACCACTCTAGGGAGACCAGGCCTTTTGGGATTTTATTTCCTTTGAGCTGGCATATGTCGTCGCTTCCTTTTGATTCTTCATTTTGATCGGTAACTGATTCGCGGCATGTAGAAGTGGATCCTTCAAAATGAAGTTCACTAAAATTTTCCACCTTTTCTAGAAAGGCAATGAGTTGATTGTCATTGTTGAATACTTGCCAATGCTGAGAATTGTCTAGCACGCTTGGGCGGAAAACCACCTCAATGGTATATTTGTCTGTTTTCAAACCTGGGTGAGGGAGCATGAGGGATGCTGAAACGGCCAATGAATCGGCCATGTCATTCTGAGCTCTTGGGATGGATTTTATTGAAAAAGCATCAAACTCCTCGATGTTGTCCCACACCACATTGCGGTAATGTCTGAGCCTTTCATTCTTCACTTGGTATATCCTCTTAACTTGATTTACGACCAGCTCTGCATCACCTTGTACCTTAAGATTCTTGATCCCTCTTTCCTTCGCGGCTTGCATGCCAAGTAGCAGGGATTCATACTCAGCAGTATTATTTGTGTTGAAAAATTGTAACTTGAAAGAGAGAGGAATAATCTCTTCTTCGGGAGATATAAGCACGGCACCAGCGCCACACCCACTAGTCGCGCAGCTGCCATCAAACTGCAAAGTCTAGATCTTGTTAAGATCCCCTTCTTGGATGAGGACATCCATTTTTTCAGACTCGGTAGACAAGAAATAGTTTCCCATCCCTGATGATTCGAAGAGAATTTGGGCTTTAGGGTCATCGGAGTTAGTAACCAGGTACTTCTTTTGCGATTCAGGCTCCAAAGTTTGCATTACACCTTTGTGGGGATCCTAGCCTTAGACCAGTCCATATGAATCTCCCCCAACTTCACTGCAAAAACTCCTTCCCAGTAGAATTCCATAGGCTGCTGGAATATCGGCAACAAGGATGGTCATTTTTACCCTTTTCTCTGGGAATGCTGCAAACACAAATTGCACATCCTTGATTTGACCGATCAACGGAACTTGCTTGGTTTCCAAGGAATAACATCGGCCAAAAGGCTTGGTAAGGGTGAGGCCCAGAGCATGGGTGAATTTTGCTAGCATGACATTATCGGAAGCTCCAGAATCAATTATGCAGTTGCTTAGTTTGTGGCCATTGATTAGGAGGGAGAGGTAGAAAGGTTCTATCTTTCCTGATGTGGAAGTCGAGGCAACATTTATGCGGGATGAAGGAGGGGTGGAAAGGATTCCTTTTGGGGAAACCTGATTAGTTATGACAGCCTGACTTTGGATGTATTCAGTCAACCTTACAAGCTATTCAGGGTTTGACTGAAGGTACTCGGCTTCAGACATTTGAATCTTGGTCTTTTTAGCATGGTCAATTATGTCAAACGCGGCCAAGGGTTGTGTTGATGGAGGAATGAGTCCTTCATTTCGTGATGGTAGGGTAAAGTTACTGGTCTTCATGGGAATAGAAGAAGGCTGATTTGGAGGAGAGATGAGAGGAAAAGATTTCTTTGTAAAAGATTTAACAGGGGGTTGAGCAGGAAGAGGATTACCTATTTTAGAAATAGTTGGGGGCATGGATGATGTAGCCTTCTCTTTCTACACATTGGCAGCGACCTCTGCTTCTTTTCCTTGCGAGCGGGTAAAAACAACATATGATTGTCTACTTGCATATCCTTGGGTACCCTCTTCTTCATCAGATTCTTCCTCATCAAATTCCATATACCCGATAGTAGAGTCACCAGTCGGTTCACCGAAATCTTGATCATCTTCACCTTGAGACGAAGGTTCTTCATAATTTTTCTCTTCTTCTTCGATTTCGGCTAAAGCGTTGACCGGAGGAGCCTCAAGCGCCAACCACGGAGCAGTTGCAGGAAAACGTGGCCTATGCGGGACGCTGTTAGGAGTGAAAGTTCTTCGTGGAATATCCTCGGTACGAGGAACTGGGGGAAGCTTGGGCCAACTGCTTCTTTAATGCGAGCAAGTCATTCACCATCTTTTGAAATGCCGGATCAGATGAAGTAGTGGGAGAAGGGCTCGAAGCTCTAAGCTTGGACGATTCCCTTTTTAATTCACTAGATATTAGCAAGTTATCTTTGATTCGGATGGCAGCAGCCTAGGCGAGAATCAAGGTAGCTACTTGTTCTTGCAGGAGTAAGAAACTTACTTTCGAGCTCATAGCATTTACGAAGAAACACTTCTGATTCTCCGGTGTTGGAAGCATGGTAGGCGGAACACGGTTGATCAGTGAATTGAAACAAGCGATGAAGTCACGCATAGTTTCATTGACTTCCTTCTTTAGGTGAGTGATCTTTGATAGTAACGCAAACACGTCTTCGGAAGGCTTATACCTATCTTCAAAAGCAGCCCGCAAGGTGGCCCAACTAGTAATAGATCCGGCCGGCAAATGCTGAAACCATTCTGCTGCGGGCCCTTGCAAAGTTTCCAGAAAAAGGTGAACCGACACATCTTCATGGGTCACATCTAGGATACTGCATGACATGATGAATGTAGATATGTGTGAATCCATGCTTTGGTTTCCACTCCCATCAAATTTAGGAAAATTCTTTCGGTTTCCATGTGGGAGCACGTGAACAGGATGTGGCAAAGCCAGGGGGCCCATAGCATTTCCCCATGGTACTGCCATTTGGACGGCCAGAAAAAGAACGTGGGCTGGAAGCACAGTTCCGCTGAGTAGCAAGGCACTACAAAGTGATGTAGATGTTCCTGATGAGAGATGCTTCCTTCGTGGAGGTGAGACACTCCTGGATGACCGGTCAGCTGAACTCAGTGATGAGAAGTGAGCTAGTGTTATACTGAAGTTGTGCCTTTGAAGCAGGTCGAAGGTAAGATCGACTTCTCCTGAGCTCTCCTGCTACGAGTAAATGGTTCACCTGCCAGTGTACCTTCCAGATCTGCAATCTTTGGAGTGGATTTAAGAACTCTTTTTGGCTGTACCTACTGATTTTCTGATTATTCTGACAAAAATCAGCAGCATGTACTTTTCTGAATATTTAAATTTTATCCTCTTAAAAATTGATTGCGGTTTATTTCAAGTATAAAATGATGGTAAAACTTAGTAAGCTGATTTTCAGATCTAGAGTTTACTTTTCACGAGTTTGAAAATTTTGGTAAACTATCAGAAACTTAGATCTACGGAAAAATATGGATTTTTGTAAAAACTCAAATGAACTAAAGATCTCTATCTAGCCCGGATCTATGGATCTCTAAAGAAAATTTCAGATTTGGGTCACTTTTTTGCAAAAATTTTGGGTTTTAAGCAAAAGTTTAAATTTGTAAAGTGTAATTATTTTTCTTATTTTCACCGATTTTTTAAACACACCACCATCATAGATCTCGATAGATCTATTTGATCCCCAAAGAGAGTTTCCATAGATCTCTGTCCACACGATAGATTTTAAGCTTATTATTTTCAAACACACCACCATCATAGATCTGATAGATCTATTTGATCCCAGATGAAGTTGCGACCATAGATCAACACGATAGATTTTAACCATTTTTTTGTATGGTCCTAAAGGGGAGTGAGAAATATGCCAAATGAAGTTTGGATCTAGAAAACTGATGTTTATCTATTGAAGTTTTTGTTTTGTATTTTTAGATTGTAGTGACATGTAAATGTAAAAGATAAACAATATAAACAATGGAACTCAAAAAGTGGCAAGTGGGAATGGAGAGGTTGTATTTATTATAGCAAGAGTGCATTCTCAAATCAAGGGTCGTCAAATGAAAATTACCAAATTTGAGTTTGTACAATTTCATGTCCTAGTAGGTTATAAGATTTCAGTAAGGTGTTTCTCATATTATCCTAAGTCTATTGGCCAATAACATGATCAATACTATTATTATTTTAGGATGTTTATATTCCTACCCTTTCCTATTTCTACCAACGATTAGGTGACTATTTTACACATTGTATTCTCTCTTACCTTATTGATTTCTCACATCTTCCTTCTCATGAATGGTAGGGCCACTCTCGGTTTAGAGTTACTTGGGGATCTGTAAGGCTCATGGTTTGAGGAAAAAAACCTCAATATCACTCTTTCTATGATAGCATAGTTTTATAGTAGGATGGATATTTGTGGATAGATGACATTTGTGTTGTAATGACGAGTTATTATATTGTATAGATTGATATCTATTGTATTATTATTGAAACATATGGATATAAAATATTGTATACTTGTAATTTATTATAAATATGAATCACATATCTAAAAGGAAAGATAACCAAATCGTACTCAAGCCAAGAACTCGAGATGCTAATCAAACACCATGATCAATAAGATGAAAGCAATTTACTAAAATAACTTTACATAAACCTTTAAAAATAAATGAGCAGCAATATCATATATTATTATGGAACTCAATGAAATAAAATGAGAATGGGAATTGCTTATATAGCAAGGAATAACAATCTAAGAACCATTTAAGGTCGTAGATCAAGCCATAAATAAAGGAAAGAACTAGCATCAAAGAACTAGTCAAGACCATATATTTAAGAGAGAACTAGACATCAAGGATCTATTCAAATCCATAGATCAAGGAAAGAACTATACCTAACAACTAGATAATATCCCCGTAATATCTAAATAAATAAAAATAAATATCCACACACATAAGTGGGTGAGGATAAATACAATAAAGGTAAATAAAGTACCTAGGTTAATATGAGCTAAGGTAAATACCTACTCGAACAATATCATGATGTAATTGATTATAAGTGATATCAAATGGAAACTCATGTATATTGATGTAAGGAAAAGTAACATTATATATTGAGTACATATAAACCACTATGTATTAGAAATTATGCAAAATTAAATCACACGGATTGTGTAATTAATTGTAAAAATATGCTTGAGATGTAAAACTAAAAAAATTTGTAAATATTTGGAATTTTTATTGAATATAACTATCCATTTTAGTATCATATATCGTGGACTTGGAAATATGAATGAATCTATATGTTTACATCATGAACGTATTATTGACTATGTTATAGAGTGATTCAATAAATGGAATTCATACTTGTTGTGTTTAACTAATTTATTATTGGAATGAATTAAATAGAATGAACATGTTAGTGAATTAACTACAATGCTTAGATAATTGGATGAAAAATTATATGCGAGAAACTAGTACGTGCTATTACTTATTGTTTTATGCATAGTTGATTTACATATATATTATTATGGAAGTAAATTGTACAAGTTGAATGAATGAAACAAATTAAGTTATAATGATAAGATAACTCTTAATGCTTATATTATTTATACATTGCTTCTTACATATGTTGTGTTTGAATTAGAGTAAGACTAGGAAATTGAGAGGTATCAATATGTATTCTTGATTATTGGGTGGTTTGGAATTCTGGTTCAAAAAAAAATTGTGTGTTTTTCTAGTCTCCCATTGGGAAGTTGCTGCGATTTTTCCATGATCACTCCTTCTATCCCCTTGATGGATATTTAAAGTAATTAAGCGCATCCTTACTCTTTTTAAAATACTATTCTATATCTTACTACATATATTTACATCCCTTAATGTTGGCTCACGAACAATGATTTGTGAGTTCAAATTGTAATATTTTTGAGCCTTCCTTAAATATAAAACTATGATGTATATATGTATGTATATGTGCATGTGTATAATATATGTACGTATATGTGTATATATATTATGTATATAGGTATATGTATATTTTATAATATATGTGAGTATGTTTGTATGAATGTGTATATGTATATTTATATATGTGCGCAAAGAGGGAAGAGAGAGAGAGAGAGAGAGAGAGAGTGTGTGTGTGTGTGAGATAGAGATCACAAAAATGCTTCCTTGTTGTTCTATCTAGGTTTCCCTATTTAAGAGCTACCTAACACGTCTAGAAGTATATTTTTGCATATACTTAGCAAACGATGAATATAGCATGTATCATGGTCAAATAACATCCATGTGTGTGTTTGTGTGTGTGTTTGTGTATACATATGTATATGTATGTATGTATGTATGTATATATGTATGTATTGTTGTGGGGTGTTTTATACACACTCAAAAAGAACTTTTGAAAAGAAGAATTAACTTCACATGTTTTAAAACCTAGATGGAATGGTGGTTATATGTACGAATAATCAAGACTTTTGGATTGATGTCAACATATAGAGGGTTGGTTTGTTTAGGAAAACTTTCATTTAACTATATTTAACTCCAAGTGAATTGATCAATACTAATACTAACCCAATGATATTTATAGTGGCTAAATGGAATGGTTCTTCATCAAAATAAACTCAAAAGGGGGAAGGGAAGGAAGAAAAAGGAAATGGTTTATTATTTTCAATTACTAAGTGTAATAAGCACCTTACAACATATAAATATCATAAAACCAGAACCAAAAAGGAATATAAGAACTCATTCCCGTATTAATTACAGGCATTCAGTCTAAGGGAATTCAAAACCAGAAATTCAAAACAATTGTTCATCACAACTATTAATAGATTCTTAAATAACCAAGATTACATTGACACATCCAAGAATCCAAGTTTTTAGAAATAGTAATCCATGAAGATATATTATCAAGGCTCAATCTACTCACTCTATCAAATATAAAAGTACAAACTCTACATAATAACTAAAATTGATCAAGACAGATCAAAACAATAAGACAATTTAGACATAGAGAACTCCAAATTTCCTCTTAACATTGAATTGATGTTGTCTAGATGATATTTACACTACAAACCTAGGTACTTATAGGTAAATAAACTCTTAGTGGGCCTTTACAATCTTTGGATTCCCCAAATTTTTTTATATTGGTAAAAGATGGGTTTTTTTGACACGGACCCTACCTTGATACACAAAAATGGTCTATAAATACAATGAGAAAATTAGAGAAAGACATCTTATAAGGGGGCTTCAAAATATAATATCCCAAAAATATTCCAAAGGCAACACAAAAACAACAAGAAAGTAGCAGCAATGTCCGTAACATCTAGAATTATAGTCCATAAGATTGTCGGATGTTACTTTATTTTCCCATCGCTTGAAGCATCTCCTACAACATTTTATTCTTTTGTCCTACATTTTTTCCACTAGAAAAAAATTTCTTATCTAAACCATCTTGAAGATGTGAACTTATCACATTAGCTTTAGTGTTATTACACTCCAAGAGGAGTTGGCTACAAGAAATAAGGAAGAGACTCTCTAAGAAATGGAAATATGCTCCTCTTCAAAATTGTTGACTTTCTCCTATAGGTATTGACCTTAATGATTCCAAGTGATATTAGGGCCCCTAGCACCTTTATTATTTTCCTACATCAATTTTTCCATCTTTTTACTATTTTCCCCAATGAGAGAAGACTTAGAACAACATATTCTCTTTCAATGTTGACATGAGAATCAACTATAGCCATTTTCCTTTTCCTTTTTCAAAATGACTTCTAAGAAATCTATGGGTGTTACTTCCTCCCTATTGCATTTTTTGGAAATATTCTAGGATCAGTGGGGTGAGGACAATAGAGGGACTAGGTTCCCTGATTCAAACATGACTTTAAATTAGCATAATCATGGTTTGATGAAGGGGTAAATTTTATTGACCCTTTGTACATCTTTTATAGAGATTTCCAAATACATGAGAATAAATAAAGGAAGACTCACCAAGGATTTATGTCTAAAATGGTTCATAAAAACTAGGTGATAGTTATGCATAATATGGAATCTCCTTTCAAGAGTGATGTACCTTATGATTATATTTTTAATTTATTCATAGGGATTAGGGAAGGAGATTATTAGATAACCGCCATGCATAGGGAAAATTTTCCCTCCATGTTTGATAAAATTCATTTCTTTGGTGTCCTTATCAAACTATTTCTTGTAAAATTTCAACCCTTTTTGCTTAGCCTAGTCACTCATGAGATAAGCTCTTTAGTAATCTCAATGGATTCCCTAATTTTCAAAATAGGAAAGAAACCATCTCCTAAACCATTTAAAATCACTATTGAGAGCTATACAATAATTCACGGAAGTATATTATGATTTCTAGTTGAAGAAATGATGATTCATCACTATGGGTGAGCAAATGTTTGTTAGAAAATTGATCCACATGAGAGGAATTTGGTTATCGCATGAGATCAGGAGCCTAGATGGAATTTTGGTTAACACTTGTCACAAGATTGTCTTTGTAACTGAATTTGATCCTAAATCCCCTTTTCTATGTTGTAGTGAGGTCTAAGAGGGAATATTCTACCTTGGGAATCTCCATGAATGAAAATACCAATCAAAATCATATAACAAATTATTTGAGATCACTAACTTGACAAAAATGAAGTAGAATATGGTGGAAACTCTTTCTATAAAATTTCAAATATATCTTCATAATTATTCCTCAAATTTGTATTTGTGTGTATCCCTTTGAATTACACACCTAATGTTTCAAGTCTCATGTGAAATGGTGACTCCAGTCAAAAGATATGATAAAAAACCATGTCTTTCTTCCCTCTTTTTACTCAGTCCATTGATATGTTTAATTGATTTAAACATTTCAACTATTTTTTTAACACATGATTATCCTCCATGTGCCCATTTTTTATTTGACTTGGGATTTTTTTAAAAGAATTTTGTGACCTAGCTTTAATAAAAGTTGGATATAATGTTGATCTCTCAATAATCCATGGTCTTGCTTTCTTGGGCTCTTTATATCTTTCACTTTTCCTTGATCAATCCCAGGACTTATGAATCACCATCATTGTTCCACATCGACAATTACTTCCTCTCATAGCTGATTTTCACCTTTCTCAAGTTCTTGGGTTTTTAGGATCCTTACATATTTCACCTTACCTTGATCAAACCTTGGGACTTGTGGATCACTATCATTGGTCCACGTGGGACCATGACTTTCCACTCTCTTAGCTAACTTTCATCTTTCTTGGGTTCTCGAGTCTCTTACGCTTTTAGGTACTTAGGATTTTTACTTGCATCCGTGAAAACTTTTAGTACCACGTGACTCTATTTTATTTATCCCTTTAGAAACTAAGGGCACATGGATTAGTCTCGTGTGAGTCCTCGTTATTCTTTCTTGTATCTTAGGGTCATATTTTATCTCATTAATATTAAATTTGTGAATTACCATAACCATGTGGTTCTGAGGTGGACCAATATTTGAGTCTCAAACTCTTGAGTTCTCAAGATTTTCCTTTCTCTTTGATCCTTCTTCGCAAAACTCTCTTGAGAACACATGACTTAGAGGAGGAATATGATTTGTTCTATAAGTATTGAGATCTTGGGATTTAGAGACTTTTGAGTTCTAGGACTTCATTTATCTTGAATTATTGTATATCACGAGAACACACATACTTAATTGAGGTCTCGAGGTTTCAGGATCTCGGTGAAATCTTCATGCCAAATGATAATCTTAGGCTCAGGACATGAATTTTTATGATGATTTAAAAAAAAAACTCTAAATTATGATAAGATGAGTCACATTTCCACTTTTAACCTATAATTTATTTGAAATAGTGAAGTTAAATTTGACAATTTGGAAATAATGCAAAATGTGAAGGAAACTATCCTTTACACATCTAAAGCCCATTTTAATTCCAAAAAATGTCCATGTTTTAGGTTTTGTTTCCTTTTCACAAATAAAACATAATAAACATTAAATAAAACTAGTGAAAGCATGGATGGTGGTCAAATCACTAGTGAATCAAAAAGCTAAACTTCAAAGATATTGACTAAGCTAACTTTGTAGTTTGATAAAAATGAAAAATTAGATACTTTTAAACATATCAAAGAGATTTTAAAACCAATTTTTAACATCTAATGAATAAATGGGGGCTCCAATTTTTTTTCAAAAGGGAATGGGGGTGTGTTGGTCATACTAAATGATGACTACTAAGGGAGAATAGTCAAAAAGTATTTAGGATTCAAAATCTTAATTTTATCAATCCTAGGGAAGATGTTATAATAAGGATAAATGTTTACAACTTATGATTAAAATTCAAAGGAATTATTTAATCCCTTAATTTTTATCCACTAAGTAATCATACACTTCAAAGTAAAGTTGGTGATCTTGTCATTAATTTGGCCTTTATAAAACTTAGATTGAATGATCAAAACTTGTTAAACTTGTGACTTCATTACATGAAGGTTTTAAGCATTGATATGTTGCCACCGGGTGTTCATAGACCTAAAAAAGGTACTCTTGGATCTACTCTAAGCCTTTCTCCATTTCCATCCAAGCATTCATATCCCCGATGGAGGTTTCTCAAATCACCTCTTTTAAGTAAATGTAATCAAATTTTCTTTTATTTTTCTTTTTAAGAGAAGCTTCACCTCTAATTTTATCATTTATCTCATTTTCTCTTATTTACTTTATTTTTACAATAGTTAGAGGGGTTGGGGACCAATTTATATCTTCATTATAATGTTGCCACAAAATTAAAATTCAATATATTCTTTCATTATCTTATAAAAGTATTTAAAATGTGAAGTGCATGGACTCCCTTAGGTATGAAACTTTTGCAGAATCATAAGTAATCACACAAAATAGTTCTAAACTTCAAACATAAGTAAAATTTCAACAAGTTATTTTAAAATCCAGAAAACATTAAAACTTTAAACTCTAAATTTCATCCACTCTTGAGATATATCCTTTAGTTATTTCCATTTATTGTAATTTACATATGAGAGACCATAACTAGGAATAACCTTAATAAATTTTTTCATTTACTAGGAAGCTTGGAAATACTCTAAAAATAATCATGAGCCTGGTATGAAAAGGCATGAAGCTAATCTAAGAAAATTGTGAGCTAAAATAATGAAATTGAAAGCAACTAAAATAAGAAATTTGATAACTAAAATAAGAGAGAACACTTAATTGGTTAATTATATGGGGTGGATGATGGATCAACCATGAAATAGTGTTTCAAATGATGGCCATTAACTGCTAATATTAGATCATTTAACATCTAGTTTGTTATTATGGTAACATTTTCTCCCAATGGTTCTACAATTTGGTAAGGGCCAATCCATAATGGATAAAAATTAGAATGATGCATCTTTATTGCATGATATCACACCCATAATGTAACTAGATCTCCATTCTTGAATGCCTTGACTTTTGATTTTTATCAAACTAATGTTTTACATTCTCTTAGTGTCTACTGAAACTTTCCAATGCCTTACTCCTAGCAATTTGTACTTGTATTAAATTTAGAACTATATTCTTTACCTAATCTCCTTCATCTATGTATTCACATAAAAATTGATGTGTTGGTAGTTGTAGGGTGATGTGGAACACATGATCTTGGCCATTGAAAAAGTCCACGAAGATATCCTAAAAGTGCATGTATATCAACAGATTTTTACTCAAATGATAATGGGTGATTTCTCCAAGTAATTAGGAAGAAAAAATGAACTCAAGGAACTTGTGCATGGAAAAAATGGTTTGCTCATACTCATATATCAAAAAGGAGAAATACATATGGGGAGTGTTGTGTAACTCCCATGCCTAGACTTGTCATACTCCAATGATGGAGTGAGGATTTACAATGTTAGAATAACATGTAACTCCCATATGATAATGACGCATATGACAAGTATGACATATTCTATGACAAAATATGTCATATGTCATATAAATACCTAAAATAACTATGAATCACCTAAATGATATGAATCATCATGTGTGAGGTGGAAATAACCAAATAAATGAATAAATTGTAAAATAATACCCTCACACTAACACCCCTTCATCAAAGCTTAGGAAGAGGCATGACAAGATGGAAAAGAGGAGTCCCCTAAACAAACTAAGAAAGATGCTTCATATGGGTTCATAAAAAAGTATTGATGATCTAGCCAAATACAAAATTTAATATTTCTATAATAATAAGAGGAGGAGGAGAGGACTAGAAATGCAGGGAAAATATGTGTTGTTGTAGTAGACCTCACCCAAAGAATGGTTTGATAAAGATGTCTGCAACTTGATCTGAAGTCTAAATATACTACAAAACAATAATGTCTCCATGAATCAACTCCCAAATGAAGCACATGTGTATCTCAATGTGCTTCATCTGTTGATGTTGAATTGGATTTTTATAAATGGAGATAGTGCTAAGGTTATCGCAATAAATGATGGTAGATTATCTAAATTGAATACCAATCTCTATCAAAATCTCATGTAACCAAATATATTTAACGGAAACATTGATTACTCCCTTATATTCTAACTTTGTAGAAGATATAGCAATCATGTTTTATTTCTTGCTTAACCAACTGATAGGACCCAAACCAAGAGAAAAGTTATATCTAGAGGTATACATCTGATGATCAAGATCATCAGCCCAATTAGATTCTTTTAATCTAACTAAATAAATCTTTATCCCTCCAAAGTAGTGAATTCCATCGGTGTAGGTTCCTCTAACATAGTGAAGGATCCACTTCAATGTTTTTGTAATGTAGCTCATGAGGCTCCTGCAGAATCTAAACATGATGCCAATAAAAATGAAATTTCCATGGTAGTATGAGTTAGGGTAGAACAATATCCTCACCAATTAGTGATAAAGGGTACCATCAACTAAGGGAGTGGAGAAATCAGATACTAACTTGAATCTAGAAAGGAAGGGAGTGGGAGATGGATTACAATCAGCCATGTTAAACCTAGCAAGAAAATCAAGGGAATACTTGGGTTGAGAAATGATGATCCCCGAGTCAGACTGAGTGATCTAAATCCCAAAGAAGTAATGAAGAAAAAACAAGTCGATCAAGGAGAACTTGTTGTCTAAGGAATTATTTAAAAAATCAATGATCAATGAAGACCTTCCCTAATCAAATAGTAATCGACATACAAAACTAAGATAAGCATGGACTCATCTTGCCACAAAATGTAAACATTTGGGTTAGAGTGACACCTAGTGAACCCAAAACTAAGAGGAATAGATTTTGACTTGGCATATAAATCTGAAGGGCTTGTTTGAGGCATAAGGTAAACTTCTTAAGTTTGAAAACAAGGGAGGAATATTGGACATAATCTGGAGGTTAGTCCATAAATATTTATTCTTCTAGATCACCTTGAAGGAAGGAACTCTTAACATCCATTTAGTATACATCCCATTTATTAGGAGAAGTTATGGCTCAGTTTAGTTGAATATAAGTCATCTAGGTGACTGGAGTAAAGGTCTATGAATAATCATCCCTAAGAACCTGAGAGAAACCCTTTACTATGAGTTTTTCCTTATAATTTTTGACATTCCTATCAACACCATACTTGGTTCGATATATCCACCTACACCAAACCATTTTTTTTCCCTTAGGAAGAGGGGTGATATCCCAAGTATGATTCTTCATGAGAGAGGAATATTCCTCTTCCATAGCATAATCCCACTCAAGAATACCATTATCCTCCCAAAAAGACTATAGATCGGAAGTGTAGGTGAAGAAGTTATGGGGCCCATCGAAATATAAATAAGTCGAGTATCTCATTTGAAGGATCCCATATCCAATCACCAACACTCTAGAAGGTTTTCCTATATCAATGAGGTTCGGAGGAGACTCGGTCTCAAAATTTGTTGAATCATCACTTGAGTGAAAGGGTACATAATCCTTGTTTTCACTACCATCAAAATTAGTAGATAGCAGAGTGGGAGGAGTGGGAGTATCATGAGTGGTAGGTTCAAAGCAAGATCATCGAAATATTTTGAATCATTGTTAGAGAGGGGAAAAGTGACCTCTATGGGTAGAGAAGTGGAAGTAGAAGATGACTCTTGGAATTTCACACTTCTTTCAATATAAATATGATGATTGGTGGGGTTCAAAAGTGTATGACCCTTCACACCTTTGGGATACCCAAAAATATATAAAGTTTAGATTGTGGTTCTAGGGGCTTGCATTATTTTTGGTATTCAATCTGTGACAATTGATCCAAAGATATGAAAGTTCTCAACATCCAGTTTGCACCCATACCAAGCCTTAAATAGAGTCATCCCTTTTAATGATTTTTTTGGAATGTGGTTCTAGATATTAAAAACATAGTTCACAACTTTAGCCCAATACTGTGGAGGAAGGGATTTAGAATGAATCATGCAAGTGGTCATCTCCTTAACTGAGTTTGTTCTTTCATTTTACAAATCTATTTTTGTGAAGGGCTATAAGTAATTATACATTGAAAAGAAATCCCTTTGGAGGTGAAAAAATATTGAACCTATTTCTCATGTACTCACCTCCATTGTCATTTCTAAGAACCTTGATATACCTTTCAGCTTATTTCTCAATGAGAGCCTTAAAGTCCCAAAAGTGATTGAAAACTTTAAATTTTTATTTGAGAAATTAAACCCATATATAACATGAAAATTCATCAATGAATATAAGTATATATAAATCTTTAATGAATGAAGGATATGGAAAAGGTCCCCTGGGATATGTCACTAAGAACTAGATCTAAGGGATGAGAGGCTCTCCAAGATTTTCCCTTGTCAAATTTCTCTTTGGCGTGCTTCACAAGGACACAACCCTCACAAATACCCTTAAAACAATTGACTCAAGGTAACCCATTGACCATCTCATGTTGGCTCAATTGTTCAAGGTAATGATAGTTTAAATGGCCAAAAAATTTGTGTTATAGATTACTAACCTCATTGGTATGAGTAATCAAGGTAGTGGGAAAAGGTTTATAACCAGACCTAGTGATCTTCCTTTCCCTCAACCATTGTAGAAAACATTGTGAATCTCTCTAATGATCATTGAGTTAGGGTTAAATTCCACTCACATCCCTTGACCAATATGGGTGATTTGGTAAATTGATAGTAGATTGGTGGAGAGATTGGGAACACTTAGAACATTTTTAAAGGTTCCACCATCTACTTCCATTAATCTACTCCTAGGAACCAACATAGATGTGTCATCAACCAAAATTATTTGAAACATACCCACATGATTCAATTTCAAAAACATAACATGTGAAGAACACATGTGGTGTGAGGCACCGAAACCTATAACCCATGTCTATAAAGGAGCTACTCTAGCTATAATGGATTTACCTTTGTTCATATTAAACTTCTTTTCCTTTTCCTTAGAATATTTAGGCTTCAGAGAATTTTGCTTAGTAGACTCGAGAACACCTATATTATGTTTCTCAATTAAACGAGTAAGGTGGTCAATTTTTTTCTCATGCATGAATGCTCTTCATGTCTTGAATTCTTGCAATAAGAACACTTACACTTCTCCTTCTTTGGTTTAGGCTCAAAACTAGAGGAAGAAGTACTTGTGTTGGATTTGGATTGGGTGGACTTAGCTTTCTTCTTAGGTTGGTCCTTTTTCTTTGATTTCTTCTCTTGTTTCTTCTCCTTTCCTTTACCATTACTTACTATTAGAGATTGTGACTTAGACTTGATTACACCCATTTGAATCAAATTTTCCTATTCTTGAATGAGTTGGTATGAAATATTTTCAAAGGAGGGCATCTTCCTAGCATTCCCTAAATATTCTTTCATGGCATTAATGGTAGAAATGAACAATATTCCTATCCAAGTTTATAAAGAATGGATAAGATCAGTTAGGAATCCTTCTTATATACTCCACATTCTGTTGACCTAAGACCCAAACAGAGACTTTTGAAGCTTAAGAATATTTGACCTTAGTTAAGGATGTACTCAAGAAATACACCACATCTAATCTAAGAATAGAAATGTAAATGAAAGCAAATAGCATATTTCATCTCAAACTCCAATATTTATTTATTTATCAATAATGTTTACATCATACATTCTTCTCATTCTATCTCATATATTCTAACTCTCATAAAAAATCTCTCAAGATGGCACTCACACATATATTTCTTGTGATGCCCCTATACAATACATTAGTTACAATAAATATACAAAATACAATATGTTCCAAAAGACACTTCTTTTGACTCATGCCTCTATCGGATTTTGTCACGATCTAGATTGTTTTGTCTTCATTCTACAACATCATGTCGGCTTTGCGGCTTTTCCTACTATATCATGGCTTCTTTTTCAATTTCTCGCGGCTTCCTCCATATCTCACATATTTTCCTAGTTTATTACAGCTTTCGTAGTTATATGTGCAGCTTCTTCCTTTTTAAGTGGATTTTTCTTTATCTCCCAACTTCCCCTATCCTTTGCGGATACTTACTAGTTTTTACGGCTATCTCCTTAACTCTACGGCTAATCCAAAATTTTGATGAAGAACCGTGTCAACATTATCCCCCTCTAAAAAAATTCTCATCCTCGAGACAAAAAAATTGATGAAGAAATATGTTCTTTTCTCAAAATTTTGGTGCAAAAATTATTTCTATAGGCATCAACCACTGGGACTTAAACATCTCATCATAGGGAAGGATTCCCTCGCTCGACTTACTTGACTAGATTTATGGGACACCACTTATAGAGGCATCAACCTCCCCATAAACATAGACATTTGTCGTAAGAAAGAGTTCCTTCACTTGACTTTCTTGACTGGGTTTGTGGGATGCCTCGACCTTTATGCCTTTAAGGCATTTTTTTGGTATATATTTTGTAATCTGAGGAGTAATATTCTTTTCATAGATGTACCAAGAAGCCAAATGATTATTTACCTAATCGGTCCATTCTTGGAGTTGTGTATTTTCTTGAATTAATGTAATTATATCTAATGGGGCGGGTAGTGCTTGTACCTTATTCCTAGTTTGTGCTATTGTAGTTTCTTATTGCATTACGATTAAGGTTTTATCTAAGGTACCACTACATTCTTGCATATCATAAATCTTCTCGGTTTGCACCCATTGTTGTTTTGACGGTATTTTTTGTTTGTTCAACCAACTTTCTCCTCTGGGGTTCCATCTGTATCTTTAGAGATATCATATTCCTTGGACACCTTTTGTATTTCTTTCCCTAACTTTTCTAGGTCCACCTTATCTTCCGTGGTCATGCTTGACCACCCAATGGCGTATGTATAATATGTGGCGGAGTTATTTAACTTTATCTCTAACTTAGACATTGTGGCTTACATTTTTTTACTATCCTTGCTTGATTCTCTACTTTGTGTGGTTTAATAACTTCCAGTTTATGCTCTTCCACTACATTCTTACTACATTAATTATTTTTTTTTATTCTAACTCTATGTGGTGTTCCTTTAAAATCTCACTTATCACGTGCTCTATGGTTGCCTCTATTGATAGCTTAGAATCAATGTTGATATATGGCTTGTTTGTTTTGATGGCGGAGAGATTATTCTACATTGTTTCTTCAAGCTCAACATGCCTTTGCATCCAATCCTGTGTAGCACTTTGTTCTAGCACATGGCTACAAGTAGACTTTTATAACGGAGTTAATTTTTCTAAATGAATTTTGAATCCCTATGTGATTTGTTCAACAATTCCTTGTTGCGAATGGAATGATTGTTCTTGTTTTATTTTTGTAGAACTTACTTGAATTTTTCCAATGGGTATCTAGGTGGTTGTATAGGCATTATGTTTATAAGTATGTTTGTATTAGGTGTTGTTTGCAGCTGCTCCTGCAGATTCCTTTGCTTCTTTCTCCTTCTTTTGCTTCTTTATCCTTCTTTTGCTTCTTAGGTTGTTCTTTCTCCTTGTATTTTTCTACCTTTTCTTTTTGTTCTTTCTCCTCTTGTTCCTTCTTTGCTTTTTCATCATTTCTCCTTCCTTTCCTTCTCTTGCTTTTCTTATTCTTCCTTCTCCTGTTTCTCTTTTTCTTCCTTCTCCTTCTTCTCTTTTCCTTCTTTCTTCTCGCTTCTTCTTTTTTCCTCCTTTTCCTTCTTTTTTTTTATGTTCTTCCACCACCATTTCTTTTTCTTTCTTTTTTTTTCTTCTATCTCCTTTATTAGTTTTTCTTCTTGTTGTCTCTATTCTTTCTCCTTCTTTTCAATTTCCACCTTTTGTTTTCTAACTTTTTCTTCTTTTCTCTATGTTTTTTTTTTTCCTTTTCTTATTTTTTCTTCATCCTACTCTTCTTTCTTCTTCCTTATTATTTCCTCTTTCTTATTTGTTTCTAACTCCTATTTTTCTTGTTTTTCTTTTTTCTTTCTTGTCTTCTTCTAAGTGTTCCTATTCTTTCTAGTGCTTTTCAAGTTTTTATGTTTGTTTTCTTGTTGCCTCTTCTATTTTGTTCTCCTTCTTCTGTCCTTCTTTCTCATCTTTTTATTTAATCAATAAACCAATTAACTCTTCCATGTCTTTGATCCTATGCAACTCCCTCTTGGTTCAAAGTTTATTTTGTTTTAGTTTGGTTCTTTCTTATTGGAGTTCAAATTTGAAGCAATGTGTTTTTACATATCTATCCGGTCCTAGAATTCTTCTACTAGTTTTGTGAGTAAATGAATTATATCATCAAGTACTAAAGAACATTTATCCTATTAGTATACTATAGCTTATGTAATAGCCATTCTTATCCTATCCTATTACGGTATTCTTGTGATACTTGAAAATTTGTAAGAAGTTAAACATTTTTATAGTAGGTATATGCTTCTCTAGTGAGTTGTGTATCCTCTAATGGTTTTTCCTCTTCTAAAATATGGGGTTCTGATTTCTCTTGTGGATGTGGTGGTGAAGGGTATATGGAGTTTCCTCTTCTTCTGATTCGAATATCTTCTACATCCTCATATTTGGTCTCCTCTTTCTCCTTATTGGTCATGGCTTCCTTTAGTCTTGTGTTTTTGCTAAAAAACTTTGTCTTTTGGTTATAGGTTTTGTAGTTTTGGGACCTTTCTTCTTTTTATATGTTTTTGGGAGCGTTTTACTATATTTTTCTTTATCGATGGTGCTTGAGCATTTCTGCTTGTATTCCTCAAATTTTTCTTTGATTACTTTATTAAAATTAGGAAATTTGGCTTTTATATGATCGACATGAATATTTCTAATTATTTCCATGGATGTAACTACTAGTTCATCTGAAGCTTCATAAGGAAATGGAGGTATGTATTGTGTTCTTGGAACTATGGGCCAAATAAAGGTGTAATCGATGTCAGCAATAAAGTATACCTCCTTCTCATATTTTGCAACAATTTATTTTGACACCCTTGATTTATTGCCAATGATTTGTCTAATCCTTTTGATCCATCCTAGTAATGATATAATATGGGTTACTGGATCTAGATTGTTCATGTGTTCCCAAATTTGTTCTTACGATTAGTTTATCTTCTTTTCATTCTACTTTACATTTTGTATGGGGTAGGGTTTTTGTAAAGTACATTGCTAAACAAATCAAAATTGAACCATAATAGAATGTATGTTTTCCTTCATTTATCTTTCTTGAATTTTCATGGAATTGGGTAGCTAATAGTGTTGTGAGATTGTACTTCTGAAAGTAATTTGACCATATCTAGGGAAATTTGTGCACTAATCTCGTGAGCACCATCCTCTCTATTGGTATGATAAATTTTTAGACATATGGATTTAGTAGCATACCTTAATGTATGATTGGTAATATCTGTTATGCATACTCCACACGTTGATTTTGTTACTCCCATTTCCAAGGTTGTCTCTTTTAAAGTGTCATCTTCTTTTTGGAAATTAACAAGCGTCCTTTTTCCCACAATCTCGTAACCCTAGCCATTACCTTTATGTTGATCTGATATGGTTGGTCCAAATATAGCATTTGATTGTGGAGGAAACTTAAGAGAGCTCAAACTACATAATATGCCCTAGGAAAATAATTTATTTGACTACAAACATCGATTTTTAACTCATTGATGACTTTAGCATTCTTTTTATACACGAGCTCCTTTGTAGTCGAATCTTCTTCTAAGAGTAGTTCTCTCTCCACTTCAAGCATCATATGATCGTATTCCGAAATTGGTGAATGGATATACTTTTGTAGATCCCTTGTGTGCGTGAATTTGTATGGAATGTGTGAAAATGTGTCTTATGGATCTTGCTTGTATGACTTCATGGAATGCTTCAAAAATTTGTTTCAAGAGCTTTGCTTGTGTGATCTTGATTGGGATATCCATGTTTTCTTTGTAATTTTCCCTAGCTTTTTCCTACTTTTATTCTTCGAACTCCCTTTGATAAATTATGTGATCTCTCTTAGCTTTTTGTGCTTTAAACTAATGTTTATTTGACTCCTTTTATAGTCTTCCCTTTTCACCTACCACATTTATTACTTCATTAGTAAGAATTCTTTTTATTTTGGCAATGACTTTCACCCCATGTATTTTTTGTGTTTTTGTGTTTCCTTTCATTCTCGTGGCTTTTTGTTTGTTCCATGGCTAACCCCTTATTTCTTTATTTCATGGTTTTGTCCTTTCCTTTTCTTTTCTCTGGGTTCCTTCCACGGTTATGTTTTTCTTTATCATGTGGTTTTCTCTTCTTTCTTTATATCATGGATTTATATTCCTTCTCTTTATTGTGTGGCTTTCTTTTTCTTTTTGTTGCGTATTTTCTTTTGCTTTTATTTTTTTCTTTATTGCGCTGGGTATGCTCCCTCCGCGGTTTTATCCACTCTTTATTATGCGGGTATGATTCCTTCGTAGCTCTCTCCTTTGTTTTATGTTTTATCATACTTTTAAGAGTAAGGATGCCCTTGTAAGTTTTCATCCCACCCCTCGTCCTATCTTCCAAATTTTTAGTTTTTAGATAGGTTGGTGTTCTTTTTTATTACACCGGTATCCATCCTCCACGGTTTCTTCTTTCTCCTCTTCTTTCTTTTTCTAAGGGTAGAGATGCCCTTGCAGGTTTTCATCCTACCCCTCATCCTACTCACTGAATTTCTAGTTTTCAAATAGGTTGGTATTTATATACTCAAATTCTAATTTTTTTCTAAGTTACATATATTTTTAGTCTTTCCCCATTAATATATCCCAGAAGTTCTTTCAATTAGTATTTTGTAATTTTACTGCTCCAAAAGGTAAATCTCCTTAATGATATATGGCCCAAGCCATCTTACCTTCAACTTCCCTAGATGCTTATACTTACTATCATACAAAAGTATTGAGTCTCCAATATCAAATTGTTTCCTCTTGATGTGGTAGTCATGCCACATCTTCTACCTTCTTTTCTCCCGGGTCTAGTCATATGCGGCTATAAACCTCTTCTCATCCAATTTTTCTAACTCTATCATCCTTTCATGAAGTGAGTCATCTTCAGACATTCTAAAAGCTACTATAATCCTCAAACTTGGGAGCACAAACTCTATGGGGACCGTGGCTTCTAATCCATAGACCAATTTGAATGGTGAATACTTTGTAAGCCTTTTATAAGTTGTGTGGTATGCCCAAAGAGTGGTAAGTATCTTCAAATCCCAATCTACAGTTTTTAAAGAGAAAATATTTGTTAATACCTTCTCCAGTACCTTGTTGAATGCTTTTGTCATTCTATTTTATTGTGGATGGTATGGATTGCTTCTATTATGATTGATCATAAACATGTTTAATAACTCTTTGATAGTTGCATTCACAAAATTCTTTCCTTGGTCACTGGTGATGCTCAATGGACACCTAAACCTTGTGATGATATTCTCATATATGAATTTAGTAGCTATTTTCATAGTACAAAATTTTGTGGGAACCGCTTCTTCTCATCTTTTTAAGTACTCGGTCCTCGGTTATAATAAATCTTACCTAAGAATGTTTGGTAGCTAGTTTTATAGGTCCAATGAAATCAATGGCCCATTTTTCAAATGGATCTATTTCCAAAACAAGTATCTCAATGGCATATCATCCCTCCTATTCAGGGTTTCCCTATTCTTTGGCATATGTCACATGATCCTAGCATGTTTATGTGCATCCTTAAAAGTGTGTAGCCACCATAGGTCTTACATCATTACTTTTCTTGTTGTCTTGCTCTCTCCTCCATTATGCCTTCATGTTCATGCTTCGATCAAGATGTTCTTCCTCTCATGATTTAGAGATACTCTTCTAAGGACATCATCTTGTCCCTTTTTATAAAATTTTCCTTGAATCAATGTAAATGGAAATTCTCTACTTAGCAAATTCTTTTCTCTCTTTGGGTATAACTATCTGGAAATTCTCGTCTATGTAGTATTGTGTTATTTCATCAAACTCTTTAGCTATGGTTTCATCCGTAAATAAATGAGCAAGGAAAATCATCATCTATAGGCCCTTAATCTTCTCCATTTTTAATTCTTGATAAGTAATTTGGGACATTGTTTGGTTTCCCGTGTTTTACTCACCATAGTAAAATCAAAATTATTGAAACAACATGAGCCATCTACATATTCTCCCTATAAAACTAGTCTATTCAATAGATATTTTAAGGGTTCATGGTCAGTATAAAATACAAATGAGGTGGCTAATAAATATTATCTATATTTCATTAGAGCATAGACCATTCTTAGTGTTTCCCTTTCTATTGTTGTGTAATTTCT
The DNA here is from genome assembly GCA_018340775.1 of Taxus wallichiana var. yunnanensis. Lineage (NCBI taxonomy): Eukaryota > Viridiplantae > Streptophyta > Pinopsida > Cupressales > Taxaceae > Taxus > Taxus wallichiana. The sequence continues at coordinate 306,836,452 of CM031236.1, forward strand.
TTCTTCTTTAGCCAGTTTCCTACTAGCAAATGCTATAGGATGATCCATCTTATCTCGTGGATGAGTTAATACAGCTCCAATTGTAATCCCTGATGCATCCACATGAACATGGAAGGGTACCTTCTAATCAGGAAAAATAAAAATGGGTGCATGTAAAATTTTATCTTTCAATATCTCAAATGCATCCGCACTTTTTTAGACCAATGGATCTTCTTTTTTTCTCTTCTTCAATAGTTCTTCTAATGGTTCATCTCTCGCATAGTTTCGATAAACTTTCTATGATAGCCCGTGTAACCAAGGATCATCGTTACTTCTTTCTATGTTTTTGGTGGTGGTAAATTAACAATCACCAAATTTTTAATGGATCAATTAGTAGGCCTTCCTTACAAATTATGTGTCCTAATAGTGTGCCAAAGGGAGTCAAGAAAATGCATTTCTTTAAATTCAATGATATTTACAAAGCTTTGCATCTTTGAAACATCAGTCTTAACACTTGTCTATGGTTCTTCAGTAGTCCATAAACTGTCCAGTCATTTATATAGACCTCTAAGAAATCATGAATGAAATATTTTAATGTATTAATCATGATCCTACTGAATATGACCAGGGTGTTTTTAAGCCCAAATGGCATAACTGTATACATAAAGGATCCCCATTCTATGGAAAACTTAGTTTTTGGTTGGTCCTTCAGAGAAATTTTACTTGGTAATAACTAGAGAACCCATATGTGAATGAGTATATTTCTTTGTCAACCACGTTTTCCAGTACTTCTTCTTTAAAAGGGGTTGGAAATGATCATGCACACATGCTTTATTCAACTCCTTATAATCTACGCACACGCGGATCTCTCCAGTCTTCTTATTTTGGATCACCATGGGACTGATCCATTCTGATTCATCAATAGGTTTAATGATCCCAACATTTAACATTTTATCAATTTTTGATTTTACTTTCACCTTCAAATTGGGATTCAATCGATATGGTCTCTTTTTTATTGGCTTGAATCCATATTTTATCTAAATTTTCATTGTCCTAGATCCTCTTTAATTCCCTTCAACTCTTTTAAGTCCTTGGGAAAAATATCTTAGAATTCTTATAGTATCTCTACTACTTTAGTCACTTCTTCCTCCAACCAATAGTCTCCAATTTTGGCAAACTTCTCCTCCCCATTTGTCCCAATTTTTCATTCCTAATTTTCAAAGGTTGGTAATAGTATTTTTCTCCTTCATCTTTCTTCTCCACTACTATTCATTCATCCTCTATAACCTTGTATCTTAAGTTTTCTAGTTTCTCTTCTCTTTCTTGTTTTTCTACATTAAAACATCGAGCCATTTCTAGAATCTTCATAAAAATTTCTTGAGGTTTTAGGATCTCAAGTTCTGTTCTCTTCTCTTCTTCAAAATGTTGTTTTATGGCTTCATCTGGTGTCAAAAATAGGAAAGTACAAATATTTTGTAATGCTCTCAATACATTTAAATTTGCATCCCAAAAATTAAAGGTATGGCAAAAATCCTTGACTATTTGATCCCAATCTCCCTTCTAATTTCTTAATGTAAATACCAAGATCACGGTATGGGCCCAAGGGTCCATATAAACAATTGAATCCATAGTAAGGGAGAAGTTTCCCCACATAACCACAGTGTTGTTCACAAACCTGAATGTGCTTCTACGGATCAGTTTCTCCTATGTATTCGGGAATCATGACATAATAGCCTTCACTTTCCATAAATCTAGATTTGAGCAATGTTATTATTGAGTTATAGTATGCTTATCTATTACCCACAAATTTGTGGCATTTATAGTCAAGGTATCATCTAACACCTCCATCCTTGCCTTCTCATTAGGAAATATTCTTTCCATAATTTTGATGTACCCTTCTAGGTCTCCAAATCTTGAGTATTTGGGGGTCAGGTGAGATGCCCCGCGTCTCAATCCGTAAACTCTTTTAATCGATACTTATTTTAATTCTTCTTCTTCATTGGAAAATTTATCTTGTGTTGTCATAAAAATATCATCCTCTTTTTCTTCTTATATGGAATAGTATTCCTCCACTTCTTCAAATGTGTCTTTGGTGGGTGCAAAAATGTCACCTATGGTGTTATAGTTATCTCCTAGCATGATAATTCTAGTTGGTATTATTCTTACATAGTGCATTTTTCTTGTGCTTGATTCCAGAAATCCATGTATCCAAGCTTTTACCACATTATCTAAGATTTCGTGGATCTCTTCTTGATTTTATTGAAATTTCACCATCTGATTTTGGTTTGAATTCTTTCTCAATGTTAGAAAATTTAATTAGTGCATACACCCCTTGTATGTCATCAAAATATTCCCCTTTTATATCATGTCATACTTCCTTTGCCCATGCAGCACTCATTCCTACATGTAAGGGTACATGAACACATATCCTTTCTGAATTCAATGTTACCTCTTCTTCTTCAAAACTTATCATTTCATTACAGTCTACAAACCATTCCAAGTATAAAATGGCGTTATATAATATATTCTTAGACACATTTTCTACCACTTCAAAATTTGCCATCTTCTTTATCCCCATGAAGTTTACTACCACATTCTTCATGACACCTAGTTGGTTGTCTAGATGATCCATCCACTAATCTGATAAAGTATCTTATGGGTTCTAAAGTAGTTCTTCCAAGTATCTCTCATGCATTTTTAGACATCATATTGACTTTCGTGCAAGATCCAGTAGTAATTTGGTAATGGTGGTATCAAAGATGTCCACATCTAAGTAGATGGCAGAATTATGCCATGTTCATTGAGTACGAAATATGTTTATTTTATTCTTATGGTGTCCCCCTTCAATTTTTTGGACATGATGAGTCCTCTCTTATTTGTTCCAATACTTAGTGAATTGTTTCAGTTTATCTACCAACCCATGATTGATAGTTAATTTAGCTAGTTCCTTTAAGGTAATAACCTCTTCTTCTACAAAAAAATTCTCCCTTTCTTCAATGGTTTTTGCTTCCTTTACAAGTGCCCTACTCTTTTCAAATTATTTTAAATGTAACCTGGCTTAATTTCTTTAGCATTCCACTCCTCTTCATAAAAAAATGTTGTTCTTGTGGTAGCCTTATTATTTTCTTCTTTTTAGGGGCTGCCTCATTCTTGGTGGCACTTCTAGTTGTAACAACTACCCTATACCGAGGTTCTTCAATACTTTTTCCAGATTTTGTTGCTTTTCTTCTCATGTAACTTTATTTTTCATCCTCTTTTATGTCTTATTTTTGCAGTCTACTTCTTAAAGTAGTGGTTCCCAAGCAATGCCCTTGCGACTTTATCTTTTGCTATAATTTCTTCATCCCAAGGGATTTTGGTGATGTAATGTAATTTTCTTTGAGCATCTTCTCCTAAAGATTATGATTGCATTATTCCACTCTTGTAGAATTGGGTGGCCTTGGGAAATTAAACACATCATGACCTTTCTCATAGAAAAAGCCATGTGGATTGGGTTCTATATAATTTCTTGCAAGAAGTCAATCTTATCCACATTTATAGCAAGTCATGGGTCTTCTATCATGATATCATCTTCCTTGGTTATCCCTATAATCCCCATAGTAACCCCCACATTGTAACCTTGATATCCTCTTATTTCACAATAAATGTAGAGATAAAACAGATAAGGGTAAGGTCGAGGAAGAATACCTGTGATTATGTAGACAATGTGCACACGTAGAATGTTGACCAATATTACTATGAGAGATTTCCTTTGTCTAGGAGGAATGACCTAAGATAGAACACAAGACCACAAAATAAAATTAACAATACCAGTTGGTGGATTACCTAGTGGAAGCTAGATCCAAGAAGTGAGGTGCTTCCTAGAATGTTGCCAATCCATGTTTTAAAACAAGTTAATGTAGAGAAATAACATCAAAGAAGGAAATACTACTGTAGTTGTACAATTTAGGTGTTTCACACAAATACAATAATAAAATCTAATCTAACAGGCAAGTTATGACTAAATTTGAAGGGTTGGTAGGTTGATCTAGGCTTGCAAGTCTGACAGAGACTGTAAATGAGGTCTAGGCTAGATTTTGTGAGGTTCTAGGTTGTTTGGAGTGAGTTATTAGCTTGCTGGTTTGGGAAATATTACCAGTCATAGAGACGGGTATTATTTATTCGAGCATTATCGGTACTTATTAAATGACCGACACTAGTTAGTGTCGATAGGGGAAATTAGGTAGAAATATTAAAAATGGGTTGATGGGAGCTCTCTATGATTGCACAAGAGAGTTGGGAAGGTTTGGGTGAGGTTGTGGGATTGCTAAAAAGACTCGAGATCATAAAAATGGCATTTGGGCAAGATATGGAAGGGTAAATGGGTAGATAGTTAAATGGAGGTACTGTGGGAGAGATCTAGGTAAGATAGAATATGGAATGAAACAAATAGCTAATAAAAATGACTAATCTACTGAAAATGACAAAGAAGAAATAATACTTACTTGTGGAAGGCAGGTAGAAAGTAGGTGATGGTGATGGTTGTAGGAGAAGGTGGTCCTGAATGAATGCAGCAACAAGCAGGAGGACATGGTGCTTCCTGTGAGTGCACTGGAGCTCTGGATCAATCTCTTGATGAACTATGTGGTGTCTAAACGTTGTAAGGGTCTCTATGTCACAAGATCACTAAAAATCTTGAGATTTAGTATGCAATGTCTCAAGAGCTAGAAAATAAGATTTAGAACCTAAACAAAGAGTTATAAACTCTTATTTAAGGTAACCAATGGTGGTTAGGTGACTAGTGTTTCGAGCTAAGGGATAACCGGTACCAGTTAAGGAGAATAGGTCATAGTTGCTAAAAATATCTTGATCCTTACTAAATTTGGCATGATCTTGATTTTGGTTTCAGGTCACAAGTGAAGAATGGCGGTAAATGGAGTTGGAAAGTGGTTAGAGGGATAATAGGTCATTAATATTAGGGTTATACTAAATCCTAATTGGTTAGGATAAGTGGGGACTTAGTCTAAGGTAATAAATGGAGTTGGAATGGGTCTAGGGTGAGGTGGAGAGGTGAGGTGGCTTAGGTGAGGTGGAGGGGTGAGGTAGATAATTAATTTAATTATGGTAATTAAATTAATTACAATGTGTGCAACGAGTCATGGCTACGTGTCGTGTGGAATTAATTAATCAAAGGTGGTTTAGAGGGTTGTGACCCAAATTTGGGTGTCTACATTTTTCCATTTTTCTCACATAACTTGTATTAATAAGTGACACTGAAAAAAATAGGAGTGGTTTCCCCATGTATAGGTATAGGTTAAGTTTCCCTAGGTATGAGTGGATGTGATCCCCCTTAAACTCAAAACTGATGAAGTAAAAGGTTGAATCGGTGATGGGTTTGATAAAATGGTAGGTGAAGAAAAATAAGGTAGGGTACGAGCATGGGAAATGGTGATTTTGGGTGTAGGTAATAGGAAATGGCATTTAAACACACACACACATGTAGAATGTGATAAGGCACTAGGTTAAAGAGCTCACAAACTCTAAATCGTTAAAGGTTAATAGTTTATCCAAACAAGGTTGATATGGTTCAGGTATCTAAGGTATAAGATACGGTCCTAAAACACAAGGCTAGGTGTAGGAATGGGCATTAGGTGGGTTCTAAAGCACAAAAAGTTTTGGGCTAGTCAAGATAAACATCACGGCATTAGGCAAGGCAAGGTTGGTAGGCTAAACAACACGAGTAACTTCATCGCAAGGTACAATGAGTAAGAAAATTCGAGTGTCAAATGGGTGGGTTTAGGTTGGGTGTATAGGCGAGGCCATGGGTAAGGATGAGGTGTAGGGAAAACATGCCCCTAAGTAAAATTAGGGAGATGGACAGGCTGGGAAGGCTACTAGGTGAGCTGATAGGTGATGGTAAGACTCTGGCGACAAGAAAATGGTATTGTGCAACAAAAATTTGGGAAAATTAGGTTAAATGGGTATTACAGGGTGACTAATATTGGTTGAGGGTGAACCGATGTTGATTATGGTAATTGATTTTGGTTGCTTAAGGCATGAGACCAATGTTGGTCATGTGAAAATGGGGTTAAAAAATAAAAATCTGCTTGAAAAATGACTCATTTGACATTTCTAAATTGAGAAAATGACAAGGAGAGAACACTTTTGTGATTAAAAAAATGACAAGGAGATTGAGGAGTTTAGATTGGTGAGGGGTGGTAGTAGCTAATTAGATTGATAATATGGGCCCACAAGATTTATCTGAGCGAGGGATTGGTTGTGAGTAGTGGAATTGATTGAGATATGGTGGAGGTAGGAGATGGTGCTAGTGGAGGTCCTATTCCCATTACGGATATCCCACCATAGAAGTGGTGACACTTAGAGGTAGGATCGGGGAGAGGGTGCTAGTGGAGGTCCTATTCCCATTATGGATATCCCACCATGGAAGTGGTGGCACTTAGAGGTAGGCTTTGATTAGTTTAGGTTAAAATTAAGGTAGAAAATGAAGAATTTGGGTTTTTATAGATTTGAAATTTGTTTAAATGAGGGTGAAATGGGGTATGGGGAGGATGAAATCTAGTGTAAATAGGTGGTAAATGAATGTAAAATGAATTGGGGTGGATTGGGTAGTAAATGTAGGTGTTTTTAATTGATATTTTGTAAATAGGGATGTGGGGGTTTGTCCCTAGGGATTAAACTAATGAACGACGTTAGTCGGCATTAGTTGGCATCGATAGGCTAGATGGCATCGGTGGGGTCAAATTGGGGACCGACTGGTATCGGTCAAGGTGACCAATGCCGGTCACTATTAAAAGTGACTAAGGCTCAAAAAAAGGATTTTGGGAAGGCAAAAAAATAATGTAGGGATGGTTAGATTAGGGTGAAGTTAGGTATGGATGGGTTGGTGAGAGGGTGGATTTATATAGGTAGAGTGTAAATGGGTGGGGGGTAAATAGGTAAAATTTATTTCAAGAAGAAAGTTGGGTAAAAGTAGGTAGGTAGGTGGTAGTGAATGGGGTAAAGTCATGTGTAGGTATTAAACAAGGTGGGCTTAGGTAAATGATCGAAAGGGCCAATTGATTAACATGTTTGAATGGTGATGATGCAGGCAAGGAAATTGACCATGAGGGATAGGTTTCACCATTGTTGGTGTAGATAAGACAACGTGTGATAAAGGATGAGTGGGAGCATATGAGAGTTGTTGGGCTGGGTGTCGTTAGGTGATATAGGTGTATTGTGAGGGATCACAATATGATGGTCACTCTCATCGATAGATGGGATTCAATGACCAAAACTTTCCACCTACCAACTGGGGAGATGAAGATCATGTTGGAGGATGTCTACTGAATTTTTAGGCTACCAATTTTGGAGAGCTGATCTATCATATTTCTTCTTAGGCATTGGTTGATCCTATAGTTGTTTTTGGAGAGGCCATGGTAGATCTATCCTATCATAACATGAGCATCGATTATGAGATATGTATATGCACATCCGGAGAGAGAAATTGTCATGTGTTGATGATGGTGGTAGTTGGGTGTTATGCACTTCCTAATTCGAGGGTGGTAGATATTTCATGGGAATTGATGAGGTTTTTACATGATATGATTGAAGAGTGAGTCCAATTTTCTCGGACAATAGATTTTCTAGTATAACTCTATAGGAGTTATGGGCATATCAAAATATTAGGTGGTTCGGCATGTGTTGTACCTATCTCTACTTCATTGTTGGACCTATGAGCATATAATGTGTTTGTGTTCTACTACTGCCTACCCACCACGATAAGATTGGTTTAGAGTTGTATACAGAGCAAGCTTCAAGAGATGGGTGTTAGTAGGAGCACATCCAAGGGGGGATGAGGCATTTGATGTGTGACCTACTATAGGTTATTGTTAGATGGCTTATCAAGATTGAATATTTTATGGCAGCCTTATATTAATTTCCCTTCCTATGGAGGCATAGCAGAGGAGTTGGTTGAACTTTAGCTGGTTAGGTGGATAGAAGGATGGAGGCCTAGAGAGCACAAGATGATACCAGTGGACCGGGTTAGATGGTAGTTTGGGCTATGGTAGGATGTGTCCTCCACCATTTCCACAAGTACTTTAGGGATGATGTTGAGAGACCATTATCTCCACCACATCCAGCAAATCCTATAGGGAAGGAGGAGTAGGTGGTGATAGATGGATTGATGACAATGGTATTATAGATGGATATAGGTACTAGTAGATAGCCTAGCTACATGCAAAGACTACCAAGGCCAAGACAATCTGATTTGGCTACAATGATAGTACAGAGGGATTGACCACCCTTATAGGGGAAGTTATGACTTTACAATTATAGCTAGCCTAGGTTCGAGTAGAGGTGGCCACCCTTCGGAATATGTGACTAGATTAAAGGAGTAGTTGACATAGTTACATAGGCTTAGATTCATGGCTCGGGATCATGTACGGCCATCGACAAGAGATGGGGGTAAGTTTATGCATTGCACAGCATAAGTGACATGGTTATAGGCATAGGTAGCTACGTTGCAAGATCAGTTGTCACAGTGCTCAAGAACAAGCACTAGCAGTGGCACAGTGTCCCATTGTATAGTCACAGGGTTCATAGGTTGGAGTCAGAGCGATGGACCCTCCTATGGTTATATACATGGTCAGTTATAGAGATGTTGTGTCGAAGGCTAAGTATTATTAGGATTGATTGATGGAGAGTGGTATCCCCTAGGTGACCTTGGATAGTATAGGGTGTAGAAAATTTGTCATTGAGGACCAAGACTCATGGACTCATAGTTTCAGAGCTCGAGAGAGTCATTAGCCTCGTAGATAGGGTCAGGGAGAAGTGATGATTTTGCGGAGATAGAGACCAGGTGAGGGTATTGAAGAGTTGTTAGCCCTTGGGAATTCTTAGATTTGATATGGATGATGTTATGTATTTTTTATTTTTGATATATATATTGGCCTACGTGTCGAATATGTGAGATGTATATGAGAGTTTTGAGAGATGTGTATTCATATCTGTATATTCAGTGTATTGATATACATACTTTTTGATGTATAGATGGATGTCAATATTTATAGATGATGCACTTGGTTTATTTCCATTGTATTTTTATTATGGAAATTAGATGTGTAGGCATGGTTTGGATGATGTATATTTATTTCCATTACATTGGTGTCATGGAAACTAGATGTAGGTATGGTTTGGTTATGAGATTGAATGTTTTAATTTCCATTGTTTTGATGTTATGGAAACTAGATGATTAGGCATGGTTGAGTCGATGTTGTCATGATGTGAGTTCATTCCCATTATATTGATGTCATGGAAATTATATGAGTGATAATGAGATAATGTTATTTTGATTTCCAAGTTATTGTTCTTATGGAAACTTAGGTATTTAGGCATGGTTGAGTTTGATGTGAATTTCCAATTTATTGATGTCATGGAAATTAGATGTAGGCATGATCGAGTTGTGTTTGTTTCGATTTAGTTTCCAAGTTGGTGACATTATGGAAAGTAAATGATGATGTATATGTGTGATGTATGGTTTTGTTTATGAGTCAATTTCCAAGGTATTGTTTTGATGAAAACTAACTTAATTAATTTTTTTTGATGTGGAAAAAATGGGTAAGAAAAAGGGTGGAAAATGAGGAAAGGGAAAGAGTGGTGAGCTAACCTCCAAGGGCCCCATGCCCTCAGAGTGTTTCCTACATAGCCCTAGGAAAAAGGGGCCTCAGGATGATGTAGTTCTCCCATAAACCAAGGAAGAATGAGATTAGGTTAGGTCATATGAATAGGTAAGTTAGATTGATAGGTTGGTTGGGTAAGGCATGTTTTAAAATAGGCAAGGTTGAATGTTGAATAGGTAATAGGAAAGGTGAGTTAGACATAGGTATAGATGAAGGTGTCATGGTTAAATCAATTTTGATGATCTTGTCCTGTTGAAAAAACAACAAGGTAGGAAGAGGTGAACTAAAAAGAAGCAAAATGCCCCAAGTTGGCAAAGACCATAAATGTCATACCCTTAGACTTATTGAATGTAAGTCCCTAGATACATTGACATAATGTGATAGGTCTATAGGTGAAATAAGTTGCATGATCACAATGTGTAAAATACATGCATCATCCCTTGAATTTGAGTTAGAAGATATTAATCGAGGTAAGGTGGAAGAGTTTGTTTAGCGTAACCTTGTTGTGGGACAACATGCCCCTTTTGACAAGATACCCAAAACCAAATAGGCAAGTCCATGACCAAAATTTTGTATTTTCTTGATTTTTTTTCTTTTCTTTTTGTTTATATAGATTGATCGATGTGGGAATTCTATAATGGGATAAATAGGTTCTCCTTGAGGTCTTCTTGAAGTTGATCAATGCGGGAAGCTCTAGAATTATTTTATTTGAGAGATATAGTTTAGTCTTCTTTTTGGATAGACTAATTACAATAAGTGGCTAGATTTTTATAGTTTCCTTCGAGGGAGCAGTCTACTTATAGAAAAAGAAAGAGGTAGATGTCCTTTTGAGGGATTCATCTATTTGTGAGAATTTTGACTCAAGGAGTTGAGTTTTTGTTATCCCATGTATATTTTTGCTTTTTATTTTTGAACTTGAAGTCATGGACAAGACTATAAAGGAGTATAGGCCTATTTTATGAAGGAAAGACCATAACATGAAAAGGTTAGCTATGAAAGAGGGGTTTTAAGTGATGAATGACCATGGGATTCCATCCTAAAAAAGATGAAAAATTATCCATGAGAATCATGCCATGAGTAGAGTCATGGTACTCATATTTAAGACAAGGTTGAATGGTGACAATAATCACACAATTCTAGTTTAGTCATTGGTCCTTAAAATAGGTAGATGGAGGAAAGGTTTACTCAAGGGATGAGCATATAGGTGACATAAAGTTATGTAGTACTTTATTCAATAGTATAATGGTCGAAGATGTCAAGGCATTAAGGGGCTCAGGTTTGGTTTACCTTCAAGAGAAGATAAATGATAAGCACTTGATCTATAGGTATGGGTGACAATGTAGGGTCCAAGCCAATTAGGAGAAAACTTTCCCCATTTTCTTTTCTCTTCTTTGGTTACGTGTTGATTTTCCTTTAGGACAAGATCACCAATCTTGAAATTTTCTCATGAACACGTTTTCATAGGCATGCTTGATGCATTTTTGGTAGATTTGAAGATGGTCTAGAGCATTTAAATGGCATTTGTCTAATAGCTCAAGTTGTGCCAAATATTCTTGGTGAAAAATCATCATCATTGAATATATCTTTAAGTGAGATACGAAGAGATGGAATTTGGACTTCAAGAGGTAAGACGGCCTTTGTGCCGTAGACCAAAGAAAAGGTGTAGCATTGGTAGAGGTACGAATGCTAGTACGATAAGCCCATAAGGTGAAAGGAATGTGCATGTGCCAATCCTTTCCAGTATCATTGATGAATTTCATAAGAATTTTTTTAGGGTTTTGTTGGAAGATTCAGCTTGGCCATTGGTCTATGGGTAATAGGGTGATGAGAAACTTAGTTGAATGCTAAAGTTATCACACATTTTATAGAGGGTTTTTTTTTAATTGTTTTCCATTGTCATTGATGAGGTGAGGAACACCAAAGTGAAAAATGATGTGGTGGTTGATGAATTCACATATTTTCTCAGCTTTAGTTGAAATGAGAGGGATGATTCTACCCATTTAGTGTAATATTCGGTTGTTGTGATGATCCATTGATGACATTGAGAAGAATGAGGGTTAATTTCTCTAACAAGATCCAAACCCCATTGAGAGAAGGGCCAAAATTCCCTAGCGACTTGTAAGGCATGACTAGGAGTATGGTGAAGGTTAGCATGTTATTGACATTTCACACAATGTTTGACATATTCACAGCAATCTTGGTTAAGGTTTGGTCCAATAATAGCCAAGATAGAGGATGTGTTTGGAAACAATGTGGCCACTAAAATGTCCACCAAAATCCCATCATGGATTTCTTTAATGGTGTATGAATTTTAGAACTAGTGAGGCACCTGAGTAGGATACCGTCAAAGCCACATTTGTAGAGAAGACCACCCATGATGATGTAATGAGATACCTTATGGAGGAAGGCTCACCAACCATTTGAGTGAGGTCTGGAGGTAGAATTGAAAGGGAGAGGTAATCAATGAATTTATTATACCAAATGTCTCATGGGTCGGTTTCGATACGTCCCATAAAATTAACATCGAGAATGATGTAAGAAGGTGACTACAACCATTGTACAGTGACAAATATTTTTGATTCAGAAGGTGAGGCAAGTATTTGTGAGGTGAGACAAGCCATGGTATCTACAAATTTTTTAGTGGATCATGAAGTATTTTGAATGAGGTAATGGTCAAAGGTGGTCAAAATTAAGTTGACATGGAACTTATACTTTTGAAGGACCTCATTAAACAACTGTATAAACCATTGACTTGGTTCACAACAAGTTGAGAATCACCAAAGATATTAATGGTTTTAACATCTAAGGCTATGGTAGTTTGAAGACCCAAGACAAGTGCTTCATACTCAACGATGTGATGTTATTGGTGTAGTCAAAGTCTAATTTGAAGGATAAAGGCATAGGCTCACTATCAAGAGGAATGAGGATGACCCCTACACCACCCCCACATTGACATTTAGAACCATCGAAGAATAAGGTCATTTGGTAAATGGTAGATTCATCGGGTAAATCATCAAGGGAAAGGGTAATAATAGATTCATCGGAAAATCAAATTAAGATTGATGTCCAGAAGTGGAGCATCTAAAAGTTGATCTATAATGGTTTTTTCCCTTAACATACTTTTGATGAATGAATTCAAATTCTAGGTTGGCAAGGAGCATAATTCAATGCAAGGTGCATTGATGTTGGTAAGGTTTTGCATACATGTAATGTAGAGGGTCGTGTTAGTGACGAAAAAGGTTTTATGGTTAAGTAGGTAGTGGCGAAGTTTGGTGGCTACGAAGACTAAGGTTAGGAAAATATTTTTAGCATGGGTATATCTCGTCTCATAGTCTAAAAGTGTATGACTTATGTAATAAAATGCTTTCTCCATGTGTTGTTTCATCGTGATGAGTGAGCATGGCACCCAAGGAATGGTTGTGGCAGAAATGTATAGGTAGAAAGGTTTTCATCTTTAGGTGGGATGAGCACATGTGGTTGAAGAAGGTATTTCTTCAATGCTTTAAAGGCTTTGTGGCACTCATCATTCAATTGAAGGAGACATCCTTTTTAAGAAGATGATGAAAAGGGTGACATCGGTCAAAAATTTGGGAAATAAAGTGTCGAATGGATTATAATTTTCCTTGCAAACTACAAAGTGTTGAAGGTTAGTAGGTGGGGCATCTCAAGAATAACCTTGATTTTGGGATCAACTTTGATGCCCCATAAAGAGATAATGAAACCAAGGATTTTTCTAAAGAGAACTACAAAAGACACTTCTTTGGTTGAAGGTGAACACAGTATTTGATGAGATGATCAAAGATGATTTTGAGAATTGGGAGGTGTTCGGCACGACTTTTGGACTTACCGAGAAGGTCATCAATGTAGTCTTCCAATATGTCATGCATGATGTCGTGGAAGATATAGGTCATAACACATTAATAAGTGGCACCAACGTTTTTCAAGCCAAAGGGCATGACATGATAACATAAGGTCCCCAAGGGTGATGAAGGTGGTTTTGTGTTGATCCTCCGACATGAGTAATATTTGATTATAACCTAAGAACCCATCCATAAGAGATAACATCTCATGGCCAGTTGTAAGATCAACAAGTTGGTCGATGCTAGGAAAAGGAAATTCATCCTTAGGGAAGTGAGAGGTTAAGGTCATGGAATTCCATCCAAATGTAGATTCCCCTTATCACCTTAGTGATAAGAACAATGTTAGAAATCCATTTTGGATATTCATAGGTAGAATGAAAGAAACAGAAAGAAGGCATTAGAGTTCTTCTTTGACAAGAAGGGAAATGCGTGGATGCATTTTTCATAGCTTTTGTTTTGCACAGTTTAGCATCAGGGATAGTAACAATATTGTGCACCACATATTTGGGTCAATACTAAGCATATCAGCGTAAGACCAAGCAAAAGTGTTGTTATGATCTTGGAGGAAAGAGGTGAAGGATTCATGTTCAATAAAATCTAAATATTGGCCTATCTTTAGAATGTGAGGGTCATCTTGAGTGTGAATGTTGATCTCTATGGTCGATTCATTCAACATGGTTTGTGTCTCAGAAGGTAACAACCGGTGAATGTAAGAATCTTCTACACCTAAATAGGTGAGAATGGAATCATCATCCTAACATTGAACGATGTTGATAGAAGGTGTGTCTTCTTCCAACATGTCAAGATAAAGAAGAGGAAGGGAAGAGGGTGCCTCACCATCATGATGATAGGTCAGAGGTCCCAAAGAAATGGTGTTCACAAAAAAAAAAGTTAGGAGGATGGATTATGGATCCATGGACTCCATGGGTGAAGGTGGTATGATGGGTGAAGAAGAGGATGAAGAAGGTGAAGAAGGTTGATCTTCCTCTATAAGGTCATTCTTTCCCTCTTAGGACTAGGTGGTTCAGAAAATCCAATACCATGACAGGTCCTTATGTTTATGGGTAGTGTAAGGAATAACTGTGTGATGACCTTGTTCATAAAGACCAAATCTAAAACCCTTCCAAGCACAATGATGAAGAAAGGTGCGGGTGAAGTGGCGGTTGGTGAGGTAACAAAAATTTGGAGAAAAAGGTCATGTTTGAGTAGGTGGTTTAGGAGAATAAGAAGAAGTATCAAGTCCCCCAAATGTCAAGTTGGTGCAAAGGTGGGGAGGACCATATGGAAAAACTTCTCCTATACATGATCATAATGTGGGTGTTGATGAAGGTTTCCATACTCTTGAGGAGTTTGGAAAGTGTCGATGTTGTACAAGTGATACTCCCCCAGGGTAAGGCATTGAAAAACACCTACCAAAGGGTCGAAGTTAGAACTTGGGTGGTGGGAATGGATGATCTATTCAAAGTTTGAGAAGAAGGGTTTGGTAGATGGGCTAAGTTTGGAAGTTGTGGCAGTAGTGGGGATAGATGGGCTATTGAGTTGAGAAAGATATAGTAGTAGAAGAAGTGGAAGTAGATGAAGCAGAAGCTGATAGTAGATGAAGTGAAGTGGTAAATGGTGAAGCAATGGTAGATGAGGTAGTAGATGAGGTGGTGGCGTAGTAGATGCCTTAACTAGAATAAGGACATCATTGGGTTGATACAACATGTTACAAGTTTTGAAAGGTGAAGGATCTTCTTAAATAGTGTAAGGGTGTCCTTCATATTCAAACTTGATGCAGCGGTGAAGAGTCAAAGGTACACACCCCATGGCATGAATCTAAGGTCAGCCAAGTAACATGTTGTATTGAATTCCCCTTTGAGAACATAGAAACAGTTCAAGAATGGTGTGGGGACCCACATGGATGTGGAGGATGATGGTGCTAGAGTAGAAGTCAAAACATCATTGAAAGAATGCAACATAACTGGGTTATTATGCATGCAATTGGTAGGTATGCACATTTTTCATATGCACGGAAGAAATAATATTATGCTCACACCTCCATCGATCATAACACATAGGATGTGAGTATCCTCAATGTGGATGGAGATGAAGAGGTGGGATCAGGATCCTCTTAATGGTGAGGAGAAATCTCTCAAGTCAGAGAAACTGATGGTAGAAACTTAGTGAGTGGCGGTAAGAATAAAAATTTTAGGCAAAGCACTAAGAGAGAAGCCACATGATGAGGGGTGAATATGGTAGCGATGGGCATAGGTTCATTTGGTAGAACCTCAATAGTTTGCAGGATCTCGAGGAGGGCCTAGCAATGAGACTCAAAGGTTTGGATGAGGTCATACAAAGACATTTTTAGAGGAGATTGATTGATGTTTTTTGATCGTGTGATGTGTGATGCCATCAAAATTGGATAGGTTGGCCCACATATGGTTACCTTAGGGGTAGGTGTAGATGGAATGGTAGGTGCAGGTGCACTAGATGGGTTCATTGGATTTCTCTTTTCCTTTGTACTTTTGTGATTGAGTGGCTACTTGAACCATATTGATTTCAAAGACCGAGGTGGAAAAGATGGTTGTGGAGATGAAGGTAATGACTACTGAATAGATATAGGATTAGGTCATACAATGGTGGGTGAAGGGGAATGAAATTCTCCTCTAGTTGGTCATCTTCTTCCAAGGGGCTTTCCGAATTACAAAGCTAAGGAGAATGTTTCTAAGGGCCTTACAATCCTTGATATCATGCCTGGAGAGTGATGATATGCACAAATATTAGTATCGTCAAACCCTGCTGGTTTAGGTTTGAGCGGGTCATAAGGTTTGATGGGTGGTAATGTGATAGTAGAGGTTTCTAGCAACCTAGAAAGGACATTGGAATAGGATCCCACCAATGGATCACAATGTGAAGTCAAAGTGGGTTTTGGTGAAGGCATGGGTGATTTTTGTGGAAGAGGTGTTGTTGGAGGTGGCATAGGTGGGGCTACCTTTTTAGTAGGTAACGAAGGTTTTTTTTTTTTTATTTTTATTTAGGTTTTCTTGGGTAAAGGTGTACCTGGGTATGTGAGGTAAAGGAGAAAGGATGAGGAAATCTAAAAATCCAAGGTGAAAGTGGTTTTTGGTTGTGAATATGAGTGAAATCTAAAATGTAGAAAGGGTGAAAAGTATGGTGTGGTATTAGGGTGAAGATGTGGTGAAGGTAAAGGTGTGGGAAAATGAGGTGATGAAGGTAGAGGTGTGGGCAAGATCCGCAGGGATTTGTTTTGTGAAGAGGTAAAGGTGTGGTAAAAATGAGGTGATGAAGGTACAAATGTGGGTTGTCATACCTTGGAATTGCCTTGGTGAAGTGGTTTCTTAACCAAGGTTGATGGATGTGGGCCTAAGATCAATGGAAGAGGTGAGGGCGAATAAGGCCTAGGAGATTGTGTCTTCTTCTTAGCGTGGAGTTGACTTTTGATGGGTGGTTGTTTAGTAGTTAGGTCTAATTTGACTATGGGATGTAGTAGACTAGGTATAGGATGGACCCCCAATGTAGCATTAGGTTTAGGTGTAGGTGAAGGTTTGGGTGTGAAGAAGGTGAAGGAAGGCTTGAATGAAGAGGATATTTAATATGACTAATTAGGCATCATGGTCTTAGTTGTTTGGAATATCTTTGGATAGATGGTAGAGGTGTCTGGGTCAACATTTTCATTTGTAGGTACTTGGGAGATGCAGTATCCCAAGAGTGTGGTGTGGTCAACATACTCTAAGCGATCAACCAAATGAGAGAATGGCATAGATGTAGAAGAAGATGGTGATGACTTGGTGGTAATCCCTATGAAAAATTTGAATTTTTGTGAGACAGGAAATTTTTGGCTTCTGACTCTATAGGTAGAAGTGATGTAAGAAGATTAATAGGATCCTAGTAGACCCTAGGAGACATCACTGAAAGAAGAGAGTATAAAAGTGGCTCCTCTATGGGTCGAGGAGGGAGAAAGGTAGGTAGTGTAGGCTCTTCCTTAGGTGGGGAAGAAGATGAAATAGGTGCTTCCATGGGTAGAAGCATGGATAGTGTGGGCTCCTTGACAGGTGGGGGGATAAGTGGGGTAATCTCTATGGTAGATGAAGGAGTAGTGGTATAGGTTGCTAGGTAGGTAAAACAATAAGTAGGGTTGGCTCTTCCATGAGTAGAAGAGTAGGTGAAGTAGGCTCCTCCATGGGTAGGGGAGTAGGTAGAATAGGCTCCTCTATGGGTAAAGGAGAGTGTGCAAGAATTTTTTCAATAGATGAGATGGGAGGAAACTAATCAGAAGAGGTAGGTATGGTATCGAAGACATGATGAACCTCATGAACATTGGTGTCAAAGGTTTCACCCACCTAGTTTGATGAATGGGTATGGTTTGGAAAATGTTTCTTAAATATATGCAGGTTTTGATTTGTTGGTGCATTGGGGTTATCCAGATGAGATCTCCATTATCTAGCATTTCCTAGATGATGTTCTTAAAAATTTTGTAGTTTTCATCATTATGGCCCCTAACACAGTGATAGTTGCAGTAGTCATTCTCCTTATACCATGTTGGTACAAGATGGGAAGGGTCAAAACCAGTATGTGGTTTGATGGGTGGAAGGGTGATAGCACCTTATTTTAACAACTTTTCCAATACATAGGAGTAAGGTTCTCCTATGGGGTATAACATCTTTGTTCATACTTATACTAGAAATTATGAAATAGGGGAAGATTAGAAGGAGGTTTCGGTTGGTTTGATGGATGGGAAGGACCAGATTTCAAAACCACCATGTTGGCGGATCATTTTCCTTAGAATAATTTTTTTTGGTTTAGAAGAAGAAGGGGTGTCATTTGATTTAAAAGGAGTGCTCTTGTTGCATAATGAAGTTTCTTCTCTTCTAGGGCATGGATCTCTAGCTTCCGAGCCATGGTGAATGCCTCATCAAATGTTCAATGTCTATACCTAAATATTTGGTGAGATGTGCCTAGAACAAAACCCTAGTGAACAACTCTATCAGTTTGGTTTGTGGAAGTTAGAAGGTGAGTTGATTAATAAGGCCATGCCAATGGGTGACAAAATCTATGATAGATTCATCTTCATATTGGTGGATGGAATAAAGATCAGTCATGGTGACTTTCTTAGTGATGTTAATGAGAAGTGGTCCAGGAAGGTCTAGGCTAACTAATTGAAGGAAAATACTGAGTGCTTAGGTAAAGCACTATACCAATCGAAGGTAGGTCCTTTGACAAGGACATGGGGAAGGTCCTAAGAAGTAAGGCATCATCATGGGAAATTAGATAACATATGTGTTTGAATGATCACAAATGTTTTGTGATATTCTTCCTTGCTATTAAATCGATTGAACTTAGGCATTTCCCAATGTGGGGATAAGGATGAATGGGTATGGAAGGATGAATAGGCTCATTACAAATTTTAGCATAAGTCAATGTATTGCGAGAGCTGGAAATAGATGCTTCAAGGGTTTGCATCTTTTCCATCATCATTTTGATCAATCTATGGTTGGATTAGATTGAGGTGCACCTCTCACGGTATAAGGAGGTGGATATGATGAGTAATACGTAGAAGGAACACCGGTGTATGGAGGTGTCGAGTAAGAAAACTAAAGGGGGAATATAAGTAGTGGCATGATGATGGCATATACCTTGAATGGGACATGTAGGTAATGGGTGGTGGTTGAGATAAGGTATAGGTGGAGGGACCTATGTGTAGAGACCCTCATAGTGATAGGTGGCAGAGTAGCAGGTATAGACATGACTAAACTCTGAAAAGGGGTTGATGCAACTGGAGGTTGTGAGGTAATAGTGACTAATGATGTGGGAATCCCTACACTAAGATTCATAGATGATGGTGTGGTAGATGTCAAAGGGGCGATAAACGTCAAAGGTGTGATAGATGTCGTAGGTGTGACAGATATCAATCAGATGTAGGGATGATCTGAGAAATGATGGGTGGTGAGGTGGAAGTAGGTAATGCTACACTAGTGTTGGTTGATACGGAAGTTGGGGGTGAGAGTGGAGACATGGAGGTAGGCATCTCGAATAAAGGTTGACCTGATGAGTCATGAGTAGAAGAATGGGAAAGGTAATATTACAAGGTTGTAGTATTATGATCAAGGAATTTCATGAATTCCTCATCACCTATGGGTACCATGGAAGGAACATTGGGGTCCATTGGTGATGAAATAGATGGTGATGATGGGCTAGGAGGTAACGGTTGATGACTGGCATGAAAGACTAGGGCATTGGCTTGTTGACAAGTCAAAACCATGTGAATAATGAAAGAACAGTAGTCTGAGCTCTGAAAATGCTACAAACACAAAAAAAAAGAAGTAGGAAGAATCTAGAAAATGATGATAAGTTATTTTTTTGACAAGAAAATAAAAACACATAAACCGACATCACCAAGTAATCGATGCCGTTGGGCATTTAAACCAATGCCGATAGCTTGAGACAATATCGGTTACTATGGATATAAAATATTTTGAAAATCTAGATAAGAAAGGTACAAATAGGTGAAACAAGGTTCTGTAAGTGGTGATAGAGACTCAGAAATGAGTGTATCAGAAGAAACTAGAACACATGAAGTGATAAAAAGTGTAAATGTCATATTGAAGTTATTTTTGATAGGATTAATCAAAAAAACACAGAGACCGATGTCATGTCGGTAACCATGGTGATGGTATGATAATGGAACCAACCATGATTGGATGGACCGATGCATCAGTCAATGAAATTTGAGAAACTGAAGAAATTTTGAAATTTGGAGTGATTTAAGTCAAATAAAAGCCAACCCAAAAGTTGAGTATGGAAAAATGATGTCCTATCACACTCAAAAAAAATCTAAATACACCAACTATGATTGTGGAGTGTGAAAGAAAAAATAAAAAGAGATGAATCGTTCTTACAACTCAAAATGCAAATCAAGCAAAAACTAGAAAACACGCAAATCCTAGGTATCATATTTTTATGTTATGTGGCTTATGCCTTTTTAAACTGACTATGAATAGAGTAGAGTTTTTAGTCAACGAAGGTTCCCTATAAGTAGTCTATGGCTGGTATCAAGTGTGTTTTGGTTAAAGTGTCCCCAATATATACTTCACAATACATGAGGTCCAAACTCTGATATGATGACTGGCCAGAACACCATTAGATCCACCATCAACAAGTTATTAATCTTTGATGGAAACTACCGGAAGGAAGATGTTTAAGAAATGAGTAAATTGTTAAAGTGATTTGGACAAGGGTGTGTGTGCACAAAGTGTGAACTACAATTAATTCCTACCAATCATCAATTGGTCATGACCTCTAGTATATAGATTATAAATAAAATTTAGGTGATCTAATGCAACAATCACAAGGATGAAATGCACAGATTTTTAAAACCCAAATTGACAATGAAATTTGATGTAGCAAGTGGAGAACAGAAGAGGAATGCTCTTTCACTAGATGCAATACATAAAAAAAAGAAGAAGAAATGTTCTTTTTAAGCACCAAAGAATGAATTTCGTTTAGAAAATAGAAAGAAGAGAAGGTTTCCAAGGAGAAATTTAATGTGAAATTTTCTAGAAAGAAACAAACACACAAATATTCCCTAAAATGAACAATGCAAAGAACCCAAAAGATAGGGTCCCACTGGCATGCCAAAATGTTTCACCACAAATGTAGAGATAAAACAGATAAGGGTAAGGTTGAGGAGAATACCTATGATTATGTAGATGGTGTGTGCACGCGTAAAATGTTAACCAAGATGATTATGAGAGCTTCCCTTTGGCTAGGAGGAATGACCTGAAATAGAACACAAGACCACAAAATAGAATTAACAATACCGGTTGGTGGATTGCCTAGTGGAAGCTAGATCCGGAAGCGAGGTGCTTCCTAGAAGGTTGTCAATCCATGTTTTAAAACAAGTTAATGTAGAGAAATAACATCAAAGAAGTAAATCCTATTGTAGTTGTATGATTTAGGTTTTTCACACAAATACAATAAGCAAATCTAATCTAACAGGAAAGTTATGACTAAATTTGAAGGGTTGGTAGGTTGATCTAGGCTTGTAGGTCTAACAGAGATTGTAAATGAGGTCTAGGCTAGATTTGGTGAGGTTATGGGTTATTTGGAGTGAGTTATTAGCTTGTTGGTTTGGGAAATATTACTAGTCACAGAGACCAATATCGGTTAGGTGACCATTGCAATACTAGTAAATGACCGACGTTGGTTGGGTGACCAGTTTCGGTAGGGGAAATTAGGTAGAAATATTAAAAATGGGTTTATGGGAGCTCTCTATGATTACACAGAGAGTTGGGAAGGTTTTGGTGAGGTTGTGGGATTGCTAAAAAGACTTAGAGATCATAAAAATAGTAGTTGGGACAAGATATGGAAGGGTAAATAGGTAGATAGATAAACAAAGGTACTGTGGGGGAGAGATCTAGGTAAGATTGAATATGGAATGAAACAAATAGCTAATAAAAATGACTAATCTACTAAAAATGAAAAAGAAGAAATAATACGTACTTGTGGAAGGTAGGTATAAAGCAAGTGATAGTGATGGTTGCAAGAGAAGGTGGTCCCAACAAATGGAGCAGCAAAGTAGGAGGACATGGTGTTTTCCTATGAGTTCACTAGAGCTCTGGATCAATCTCTTGATGAACTATGTGGTGTCTGAACACTGTAAGGGTCTCGGTATGTCGTAAGATGTTGCAAAATCTTGAGAGTCGTATGCAATATTTCCATAGCTAGAAAACAAGATTTGGAACTCAAAAAAGAGTTAGAAACTCTTATTTAAGGTAACCGATGGTAGTTAGGTAACGGCATCGGAAGAGGGATAACTAGTGCCGCTTAAGGAGAATAGGTCATATTTGCTAAAAATAGCCTGATCCTTACTAATCTTGGCATGATCTTGATTTTGGTTTCGGGTCACAAGTGAAGAATGGTGGTAAATGGAGTTGGAAAGTGGTTAGAGGGATAATAGGTTATTAATATTAGGGTTACACTAAATCCTAATTGGTTAGGATAAGTCAGACTTAGCCTAAGGTAATAAATGAAGTTAGAAAGAGTCTAAGGTGAGGTGGAGAGGTGAGGTGCCTTAGGTGAGGTGGAGGGGTGAGGTAGATAATTAATTTAATTATGTTAATTAAATTAATTAGAATGTGTGCAAGGGGTCATGGTTAGGTGTAGTGTGGAATTGAATAATTGAAGGTGGTTTAGAGGGTTGTGACCCAAATTTGGGTGTCCACACCTCACTATGGTAGTTATCATATCCACCTCTATATCCACCTTGATATCCACCTCCGATATTTCCTCTATATCCACCTAGGTACCCTCCGCAGTATCCTCTGTCATCATAACCTTGATAGTTTGGGTTATAATTACTTCCCTGATATTCACCTCCAAACTAAGGTTGACCTCTTTATGGATTTGCATATTGTGGTGCAGTTATCATTTTTGTTAAGGTGTCGTATTCGCTAGTAGCATCCGTGGTTAAGTAGGGGGTTATGTGTTGCATTGCATTCTGCTAGCAGCTATAGCTCTGTTGGTAGCATAATCTTTCAAGTCATCTAATTCATCAACCGAGGGGAAAGTATGATGATAGTGATTATACAACCCGCATGTAGTATAGTACATCAATTGGTTTGTAGGTGGTGCTACTTTAAGTAAAGGACAAGTGTCCTAAGTATGTTGGTCCTAAAGTCTGCAAATATTGCACCATGTCCTTTCTCGATAGGGTTATATTGTTAGATGATGTTTTTTGAGACAAATATAATCTTATTATGGCTTCTCTTTTTGCATTTTTGAAGTATGGACATTCAATTCTACTATGTCCTTCATTGCAATAGACTATACACCATATATTTGGCCTCATATTACTCTTTGGTGGTGAACTACTTCTCAATTTTTCAAGACTTTGAATCTCATACATCGTAATTTTAG
Source organism: Taxus wallichiana var. yunnanensis (assembly GCA_018340775.1). Lineage (NCBI taxonomy): Eukaryota > Viridiplantae > Streptophyta > Pinopsida > Cupressales > Taxaceae > Taxus > Taxus wallichiana. The sequence continues at coordinate 306,859,868 of CM031236.1, forward strand.
CTTTGCTAGTTCTAATTGCACCCTCTCTAATTTAGTCTTTATTGAAGTTTCACCCTCTCTTCTCCATGGATGAGCTTCCAGTTTGATTTCCATTTCAATTTCTTCTGATAATTATTTAAACTATTGTGAATCTAATACTTCTCCGAGATAAGGAAGTATCCCTCAAAGTTAACCACTCAAATATCTACTTATCATTAGGGGATCTTCCAACTTTCTAGTAACATTCTTAAATCTCTGACTAAATTCCTTCACTGATTCTCCTTCTTTATGTATAAGGTCTCTCATCTTGCTTACTCCTTTTGTTGGTGCCTCTAGGAAATGGAAAAAAATATCTTTCAATGTCGACCCGGGGTTTCACTCCTTGATAAATTATCTTCATGTACCAATGCAGTGCATCATCTCTTAATGAATATGTGAAATCTTGTATCTTAGTAGCTTCATCTATGGTATTATTTTTCTTTTAGTAGGCTTCCAATAGGAACAAGTGTTCCAATGCATCGTTAGATTCCTTGTTGAAAATTGGCATCTTGATCTTCTGGGCCATTGTTGATCAAGTATTTGTTCTTGGCCTAATAATGGGTTGTTTCTTAACTTTCTTTACTTTATTTTCCTGGTTATGGGCTGGTTTTTAATTATTCTTTCTACCTTTATCTCTCGCTCAATTCAATATTGAAGTAAAGTTCACCTAATAGTTCTTGGAATTCTCTCACTATTTCTTGTCTTCTCGACTTTCTTCTTGCAATATTTGATATCTTTCCTCCAAACTCTTTCCTTTTTCTAGATTCTCAACCGGTGTTTTAGGTAGCACATGAAATGGCATCTGCTCTAGGGGGTTCATCTTCTTTGTGTTCATGTATTGGTTGGGAGGCACGTCTTTATTTTATGACTCTTCAGTAACTACTATTTTCAATAATTGTCTTTCTATCTTTATTATTTCTTAATATATATCTTTCTTCTAATCCCTCATCACTTCCTCTCTTCTTATTTTGTTTCTCTTTCTCTCTTCCTTGGTTTTCCTCTCTATCCCTTTCCTCAATTTTCTCTTCTATTACCTCTATATTTTCTTCTTCTTGTTTATCTATATTTTCTTCTTCTTTCTTCTCCTCATCTACTATTTTTATTTTTCTCTGAATTCCTCAACTAACTCCTTCATTCCAAAGAATTCTTTTTCTTCTTCGCCTCTTTCCCGATCATTAATAGGGTTATCTATTCCTCTTCATCCCACCCTTCTACTTTTAATACCCTCTTAAATGTTGGTTCTAACCCTCCTACTAAATGTCATAGATCCCTCATTAAGATTCCTTTTCTCGTTAGAGCCTCATTTGAAATGCACTTTCTACATTATACGGAACCACGAGGATTTCGTGGTGTAACAAAACCTTGTTGGTATCCACAAGACATGGGTATTATAGGTAGACTTGATGTATCTACCTCCATTTTTGGGTGAACCAATTTTTGACCTCCACTTGATGTGGGTGAATCTTCTTTTTATTTTCTTCTCTACTTTCTTAACTTTATTTAATTTTTCCTTCCTCTCATTCATTTTCTTAGCTATATCTTCTCGCACTATCCTCTTTTTTTTCAAATTTTTCTCTACTTCTTTCTTTTTACACGGCTATCCTAGCTCTTTATTCTTTCTTATCTCGTTATTTTTAATTATCCCCTTACATATCACTAATTCTCCTTAATTCTCTTAATCTCCTCTAGCTAACTATCTAATTCTTTTTCTTTTTCATTTTTCCATTGTCGTCTTATTTCGACATCCTAACCAAAGACACCATTAATTCTGATAAGTCATGACTCTTGGATCACCCCCTTTGCATCTTCCATCCCACAAAGGCCTATCCCCCAAAAGGAATTTTTTTACCTCTTTAATTAATCCCTTTTTGATCATTACCATTGAATTAGGAGTGGAACTGACTAAAGAAATCAAACGCGGGATTTTCTTATAACTCCTTGCTTCTTTTTATCAAAACTAGTCCAACCTTGAATTGCCCAAGTGATGATGTAGGAATCTAGAGTAATTTCATACCAAAGTAATCAATTGCTCTAGTCAACAGCTCATCAAGGTATTTTACTATGGTTAATTTTGTTACATCCCACTCAAAAGGTTGTCTTAAATACCTCCGCGACCATTCTATCCTTTTTACATGTGCTAGTAAACAGGCCACAACAAATACAAAAACTAGGCCCAAAATACTTCTTTGTATTCCCCAAACACTTCTTATTCTACTACTCTATAAGTTATCTTTTGTCTTTTTTATTCTCCTTTTACAAATATGTCGATCTGTTTCTCCCACCACTTTTCAATTTCTAATAATGTGGGCTTTCAATACCTTGATGGTGAAATCTTTCTTGACATCCGCTTAACACAAGGAACCTAGGCTCAGACACCAAATATTGACCTAAGACCCCGATAAACTTATGAGGCTTAGGAATATTCAACCTTAGTTAAGGATGTACTCGGAAATACACCACATCTAATCTAAGAGCAAGAATATAAACGTAAGCAAATAACATATTTCATCTCAACCTCCAATATTTATTTATTTATCAATAAATTTTACATCATACATTCTTCTCATTATATCTCATATATTCTAGCTCTTGTACAAAATCTCTCAAGATGGCACTCACACATATACTTCTTTTGATTCCCCCTATATAATACATTAGTTACAATAAATATACAAAATACAATATTTTCCAAAAGACACTTCTTTTTACTCATGCCTTTTTCAGCTTCTGTCATGATCTAGATTGTTTTGTCTTCATTCCACAAAGCATCATGTCAGCTTCTACGGTTTTTCTTAGTATATCGCGGTTGCTTTCGGTTTCTCATGACTTCCTCCAAATCTTGCGTTTTTTCCTATTTTATCACGGCTTTTGTTACACAAAGATATTCCTTTTTATGTGGTTTTGTTCTTTATCTTGCGGCTTCCCCTATCCTTCATGGCTACTTACAGGTAGATGCGGATATCTCCTTAACTCCATGGCTTATCTCGAAATTCTAATGAAGAACCCCGTCAACACATTCTTTCAATAATAGTCTCATGTGGACAAACTTAGAGAAGAAGGCATGTAGGTTTTCAAATTTAATTAGGATTCAAACCTAATATTTCATTCTCTAACTCATGATATCTCATGTCATATTACTTTCCAAACATCTCATCTAGATTTTTGTAGGCTCCATCAACTATTGTGGAAGACTCAATGTGAAAGATAAGGTCGACAGAAATGGACATACAAAAGATACCTAAAGCTTCTTCACATCATTTGAACCATTTATATTTCTTGGGTTCATTTGTTTGTTCTTTCTCCATTCCCATAGTGATGCGATACAACCCTTTACCTCGTAGTGTGATTATAATTTTGGATTTCCATTCATGAAAGTTAAATAATGTGAGCAAGTGAACATTAGCATCCATCATGAGAAGACCGAAAGAAAAATGTGGAAAAGAGAGGAAATTCACACACACATCATAACTATATTTTTACTCCTTATTTGTGGTAATTTATAATTAATTCATTGATTACAATCTAATGTGTTCGTGCAACATGAAATGGTTCAAAACTCACCTTGCAATTAGTAGAATCCATGCAAGTGTGGAGACCACAATAAGTTTTAACTCGTGTGCACATGAGAAGACACCATAAAAAGCATTAAAACAAGGAAAAAGGGGAAAAAAGGTTCCATGTGAGAAAAAAACATCTCACATCACGATTTGACTCCCTTATCGCAAGGTTGTGGCAAACGCACCTACTAACCCATAAGCAATAGAAAGAGCACATGGTACAATAGGAATCCCAAAAAGGGATCATGGATAAAGAAAAATACCCCTAAAAACATCCTAAAATGCTCAATAACCCTTACTATCTAAATTTCTAATTTCCCAATCCTAATTTGACCCCAGGTGATTAACAAGACTCCCTAATTAGGTTAAATATCACTAGATTTATAATAAAAGGGTTAGACTATTTTTTTAGAATAAAAGTAGCTAAAATTAAAATTATTATAAAAACTAAGTGAAATTAAATTAAAAAGTAACAAGAGCTAATAAGGGTAAAAATATTTACCAAGTGCCAAAAATGTGGAAGCTCGGGAACCAACCCGGCCACCTAGGTGAGTGAGCTCAAGGCTAAGATAACAACTGGTAGAAATGGACCCAAGTGGTGATTTGAGTCGGGTTGGGTAGGAACTAAGGTGAGATGGTGAGGAGTGTGTTGAGATCAAGGTGGAGAATTTCATGATTGATTCAAACCCATAGATGCCTTGTGAGTTAGTGAAACACCCTTTTAAGGGTGACAAGAAACCAGTCATCAAACCGAATCTTATTCGTTGGTGAGATGATCTCAAAGGGAAACATGGAGGCTAACATGAGAGATTGAGTGAACTCGTAACACACTAGGGAATATCTAAGTTATGTTGAATGGGATAGGATCCAATGTAAGCAAAGTGGTCAAAGGTATGGCAGAGCTTAGATGGGTTCATGAATGAGCCAAATGCATAAACCAATGGGAACTCCACATAGTGAGGTACCCGACAAGAAAACCAACATGGAGAAGGGGCAAATCCAAACAAATCTAGGGGGAACTGGCATGAGCTACGGGGATCGAGGGAAGCCTCAGGGCGAATCTAGTGAGATACAAAATAAGGACTTAGTAAGACACAAATGCAATGACCTAGGGTCAAGCTAGATATAGGGCTTGGCGATCCAAAAGGAGCAAGTTGATGAGCTCGTGAGGATCTTGAGAGAGTCAGATCTTAGGTGGGTAATGCAACACAAGAGAGAGCTTTACTAGGGGCTTGATGTGTTGTAGAAAGCTAGGTGGGTGCGAGCAGGTTGGCTAGATAGAGCTTGATAGAGATGAGGACCGAGTTGGTGCATAAAGAGAGGCTCAAACCAGATCCTAAACACTACTCACCACTAAACTTGGAACCTCTACCAAAGATAGTTGTAAGCTAACCAAATTTAGAGGAGAAAATTCTAAACTACACATATACCAACAAACTAGCCAAAAATAATAAACTCCATACATATCAATGTTAACCAAATTAATGCCAAAATGCATAGATACCAATATTGATCAAAAACTTGCATGAGGAGGTATTAATAAACATGAAATAAAGAGTAATTAGCAACAAATAAAATGAGTGGCATGTTTATCAAAATGGGTCTTTGATACCATGAAAGAGGGGATGAAGAAATCTCATATGTGTTTACACATCAACAGAATTCCACTCGAATGATAATATGTAATTTCTCCAAGTAATTAGTAAGGAAAAATGAACTCAAGGAACTTGTGTATGGAAATAAATAGTCTACTCATACTCATAGATCAAAAATAATAAATACATATGGGGAGTGGCATGTAACTCCCATTCATGTACTTTTCATACTCCAATGATGGAGTGAGGAGTTACAATGATAGAATAGCCTATAACTCCCATATGAAAATCACACATGTGACAAGTATGACATATTCCATGACAAAATTTGTCATATGTCATATAACTCCCTAAAATACCTATGACTCACCTAAGTGAGATGAATCACCATGTGTGAGGTGGAAATAACCAAATAAATGAATAAATGGTAAAATAATACCCTTATACCAAAATTAATAAACTAGTAAGTAAGGTGATGTTTTGAGAGTTGATTTGATTTTGGTTCTATCTACCCACAAATCATATTTGAGGAGTGGCTGCCATGACCTTGGCTTGTCCATGGTTGTCTTCTTTATCACATCAAAGAGGTTTTTAGTGGACTTAGCTTTCCCATTACCTTGTGGATAATAGTTTGAAGAGAATTTCAAGGTAACATGATGATCATACACTCGATATGTAACCTCAATGGACTAAAATGTTGGTTAGTTTTCATATACTAATGAGAAAGGGAATTCAAACCTTGTGATGATGTTGTTCTCTAAGAACTTAATGAAATATTTAGTTTTTCTCCTTTTAGTAGTTACATATTCAATCCACATTATATAGTAATAATTGAACTTTAGAACAAACTTATGATTCCAAAAAGAATTCAAAATTACTCCTTTAAATTCCAACGCCCATTGACCAAATTTTTACCATCAATAACTAGTTGCAAGTTAATGGCTACATGTTTTTGTATATTTTTGAATATTTGGTATTGATGAAAATTCTCATGTGATTGTATGAATCTTTAAATAGTTTTGGTCTAGTAATATATTGATCACAATATGTTGTGGGAAGTAGCATCTCCAAATGACTGACTAATCCTTAGTTTCTCATGAAAACTAGACATTATATTATCATCCTCATCTCATGATACATGTCTTAAATAAATTTCATGGTGATTTCTCCTAAAGATAATTACATTTTTAACTTGTAGTTTTATGCCTTGATCTTAAAATCCTACCTTTATATCCAATTTAGATCAATAAGAAATTGACAATACATTAAAAATTGGATAATCTACTCATACCACGGATCTTAAAGAAGCTTGGATTGATCTCCTTAGATGGTTTTGATCCTAGGATATATTTGTGTTATGGTTTTCACCAACCCTTGTTCTTTAACCATCTTGGCTATCTCAATCACCAAGTCAAACTCTTACAGGTTGGAAATCCCTTTACCACACTTTTCTCCCATCCCATTTTACCCCAACATTTTTTTGACTTCAATATTATGCACTATTGCATGTGTTTTATTTCTTAATATGTAGATTCTAAATAAAATTATTACCTTGACAAGTTCATAAGATTTTTTTACAACATTGATTAATTTATCTTAGTACCCTTCAAATTAGTGCTCATGAGAGTAGTGGGATGTTCTCCACATTCTTTTCTCTAGGTCAGCATAGCTACAATGGTATGTTATGAGGAAAATTAATACAAAAATAAGTATTTCTTGAAATATGGATTGATCAAAACTTGAGCTTGTATAGTGACATACTTGATCTCTTGGAATGCATCCTTTGTATGAGGATTCCACTTAACCTTAAAATTGTGTTTTAACATATCATTTAGTGTTTTAAATATCTTAGCAAAGCTAGAAATTAGTTTTACCGAAAAAGGATTTTAATTCTTTCTTGTTGTTTGGTAATGGAATTTCATATATTTATTGAGATCTACTAGGGTCAATAGTGATTCCTTATTTGGTAATGATGTGTCCCAATAACTTAACTTTTGTCACCGCAAATATACATTTTTTTGGATTTAGAGATATGCCAAATTGTCTACATCTACTCAAAATGTTTTCCAAATGTTTTGAATGTTGAGACCTATTTTTAAGAAAATATAGTCAAGTCATCTATATAAATGATTATACATTTCCCTACTAGACCTTGAAAATCTTCATCAATTGCCCTTTAGAAGGTGTATCTTATGTTTATTAGGAAAAAAGGCATTCTTCTATAGGAAAGGTTCCCCATTTAGTTATGAAGGAGGTTTTAGATCTATCTCTTTCATCCAAAAGGAATTTTTATAGCCTAAGAATCCATCCAAGAAGGAAATCATATCGGCACCAGTAATTGTTTGGAGGAATTCATCTAAGGATAGGATGGAATAGTTATCTTTTACTTAAGCTTGGTTCGATTCTGAAGTTGACACATAATCTAATCTTCCCATTTTCTTTATGACAGGGACTAATTTGGCTACCCATGTGTTGTGTCTTATTAAGGTCTAAGTATATAAATCTACATAACGAAGTTCATTTAAATAATACAAAAAAATATATATTTTCAAGAGACAAAAGTGAGTGCAAGAAAAATTAAATTGAATGGGGTCCCATTTTATAACCCTGGGGGCTAAAAACTACTCCAACAATTTTTCACCAAACCATTAAATTAAAAAAATTATTTAATAGATTGATTTTTAACATGCTCGATACTATGTTAAGGTCTAAGCATTTAAATAAACATTAAAAAAAGTATTTAAATAATGCAAAATAAACTATAATAAACACCATTTTTTACAATCCCAAAATATACTTCACCACTTATCTCATTTACACACAATCAAATCAAATTTATTTTACTGGGCCCCGAGAGCTCTATATAAGTGGTTTTAACAGTGTGTATTCTCGTGTAACACCCCACTACTTTAATAAATTGATTTTAATAATCAATCAAACCTATAACCTAAAGTTTATATTAAATAAACACAAAAATTATATATTTTTATTTATTTATTTATAAACTACACTTTATATCATAAGAATACTTAGGAGGGTATTAAACCCTACTTAAAATTAATGTTCTAACACTCCCCTTAATATTAAGTGGGGTTTATATGCCAACATTACTTGTTTATACAACAAAATTTACAATCCTTAAACCACGGTGAGGGTTTAGGCTAGCATATCACATTTGAAGGATTTATACACCTTCATCATGCTAAACTTACCTTTTGGTACAAAATGATTTGGAATCCATAAATTAGAAGTGATGATTTAGGCTAAGCATGATTTGTGAGACTACATCTCACAATTTCTCATGAAAAATCTATACAAGCATCTATAATATGCTTTTATAAATTAAGGACCTCCTTTACAACATGATGTTTTATTACTAGACTACACAATAAACTTAGAGTGATAAGTTTACTAAGATCATAAAAAGATATTTTATAATGCTTTAATTAGAGAAAAGTATAGAGGTGAAGAATAAAACACATGGTCAATCGTTATGAGGTGGAATTGTCATGCAAACTCCCCTTCAATGGAAAATTTGAAAGGCCAAACATTACACAAAACTTAAAGAACTTCAAGGAACATAATGGCTTCATAAATATATCTTTAGTAGGATAGAACTAGAGATCTATATCACCGCAAAGTACCTTCTCTTGGAAGAAATGCATACAAATTTCTCTATGTTTTTTTCTCTTATGTTGAATCGGATTATTAGCGAGAGAATTACATCTCTAACTATCACACAAAAAGGATAACTTCCTTTAACTTCCATGTTAATTTCTTCAGATAGTCGTTTTAGCCACATGGCTTCTTGTGTTGCTTCTATTGCACTTCTATATTCTGCCTCAGTAGAAGAGATGGAGATTGTTAACTAAATTTTGTTTCTCCAAGTAATAAAGCACTTGTACTAAACTTGAACGCATATCCAGTCATATATTTTATATCTATCACATCACCAACATGGTCAGAATCACAATATCCATATAAACATGCATTTTCAAAAGAAGTATAGTGTAAGCCAAAATCATTTGTTCCTTTAATATATCTCCATATTCTTTTTATAACTCCTAATGATCCTAATATGGTTCCTGCATGAATCTAGATGCAATACCTACTACATATGCAATATTAGGTCTAGTGATTGTAAGATAAATTAAACTACCTACAAGCTACCTGTAAAGAGTAGGATTAGCTTTTTCACATGCAAGTTTAGGATCAATTTTACAACCAACTTCAATAGGAATAGCAGTTGGTTTACAATCTACCATATTAAATATTTTAATAAATCATTAGTAGCATATTATGATTATGATATAATAATAGAATATTTATCTTGAAAAATTCCATGCCTAAAAAATGATGTAATAATCCTAAATCAGTCATTTCAAAGTATTGTTTCAATTTAGCTTTAATTTTAAAAATTAAACTTTTGAATTGCTAGTAATAAGCAAATCATCAACATATAAGACAATAAGAATAATCTGATTATTTTCAATTTTAACAAAAATATCATTATCAGATAAATAATTAGTAAAACCAATATCTTTGAAAAACTGTTTTATTTTTGCATACCAAGCTCTAGGAGCTTGTTTTAAGCCATATAGAGATTTTTTCAGTTTGCAACAAAAAGTTCTTTTATAGGTTCTTCAAAACCTTTAGGTTAGGTCATGTAGATTTTTATTTTAAATCACCATTTTGGAATGCATTCCTAACATCCATCTAGTGGATTTTCTAGCCATATTAAGAAGCTAAGGCAATAAAAATCCTAATTTTTCTCATTTTTACAACGGGTGGAAAGGTTTCTACATATTCGATACCGGGTTTTTTAGTAAACCCATGAGTTACTAACCTAGATTTGAACTTATCAATATTTCCATCAACCTTATATTTTATTTTGTAAATCCACCTAGAGCCAACAATACTACATTTTTCCAGAGGAGGGACAAGATCCCAAGTTTGATTTTTAATTAAGGAAGAATATTCATCTTTCATAGCTTATATCCATCTTTGGTCGTGGTATGCCTCTTCAAAATATTGGGGTTCGGCTCATACATAGTCATTAAGGCATGATAGGTATGGTGGCTTCTAGTCATCTTACTAAGGTTATCAGGATTAGAGTTTTGAAGAAGAGATTGAGCCCATTTAGGTCTTTTAGTTATAGAGGATACAAGAAGAGACTCTTTTTCAATTATAGAATCATTATTACAATCTATTTTTTTCTTCATTACATTCATCAAGATCATTGTTTTCTAATTCATTAGAATCATCATAGACAGAAGAAATAGAAGAAACAAAAGATGAACTACAAAAAGGTTTTTCAAGGATTTTAACATTTATGTTCTCAATAACTTCATATTTTTCAAGATCATAGATCCTTATACCTTTGTTTTACCTCCATAGCCTACAAAGATGCAAGGATATGAGGTTTGATGTAAATTATTCCTTTTAGATTTAGAAATGAAGATAGAGGTAGGTCTTCTAAATATTTGTAGATGGGATACACTAGGTTTATTATTAGTCCATTTTTCTAAAGGAGTAGATTAAAATAGGGATTTATTAGGGTCTCTATTCAGAAAATGAATGATTACAACATGGTTATGGAAATTTCAAGAATGGTACAGTTTTTCCTTTCCATTATACCATTTTGTTAAGGAGAAGGAAGTGTTAAGTTCCCTTTAAATTCCACATTCTACACAAAAAGAATCAAATGCTTTACTAATGTATTCTCCCCATTATCTGTTCTAAGTCTTTTAATTTTATGACTAGAACTATTTCTACTAGAGCTTTAAACTCTTTAAATTTAGATAAAACATCTGATTTATTTTTAATAAAGAATGAAAAAATCATGCGAGAATAATCATCAATAAAAGTTATAGCATACAAAGAACCATTTAGGGATGGAAATTCTAAAGGTCCTATAACATCAATATGGACAAATTCCAAAGGTTCTAAGGATTTAGCTTCATGATGAATATGGAAGGGGGTTTCGATTGCTTACCATGTAAGAACCCTTCACAATATTCATGAGAATGAAATATAGGTGTGGACAGACCAATAACAAAGTTAAGCTAAGACATATCATACATACTCCTAAAATTAACATGACATAATCTTTCATGTCATAATTATAAATCATTCCTATTTTGAGTAGAAAGACATGAAGCAAATGCAAAACCTTTATATATATATATATATAAAAACCAATATTTTGTATGCCTTCAACAATAATAACATCTAACTCATTTTTAATAAACCATTCATCCTATAATAAAATTACACTATAATTGTTTTGATTTAGATGTGAACATGAAAGTAAATTCATTTTTAGTTTAGGAACAAACAAAACATCATTTATAAAACCATTGAAAATTTTATCTTTTCCTTGACTTTGAACATCGAGAATGGAATGATCACCAAGATAAATTTGATCATTGCATTCATTGATATCAATAAGAATATTAGATCTATAAGTAATTTTCCTAGATGCACCACTATTTAATATCCACTCATTTTCTTTGATAGTAACTAATGCAACATATAAAGAGACTACATTTGGTTTTTGATTGTTCTTTTGATTTTTGTTTTGATTTTGATTTGGTTTTTTCATTTTTGATTTTTTAAATTTGGTTTGTTTTTTATTAAAGGTAATAGGTTTTGAAGGGACCTTACCCTGAAGTATATCCAAAAGGCTCAACAACCAAGATAAACATGAAAGGACAAAGTGGTTTTTTTATATGTGGGGGCCACACCCCAACCAAAAGAAAAATATATATAAAGTACTAAGGCAAGGGCCAACCGCCTACAAAAAACCCAACGATGGACAAAAACATCAAAACTGTAGCTCAAAAATAGAAAAATAACTACTGCATAACTAACAAAAAGATAAAGGCAATAACTATCGGACTTTTTATAGACCTCAAGAGAAATCTCGAGTTCCTGATAGAGATTCAGTGTTATTCCAATATTACGATATCAGTTAGAAGCTTTGAAATTCTTGGTGATCCTTCCATTCTTCCAAGTTGAGGCTAGAATGCCACTAATATCACAGATCTGATGAATGTGGACTTGAAGAAGATCTAGGACTGCTCTATGAATGGCCAATTGGTTGTTGTGCTTCTCTTCAAGAGCTTTGATCGAGTAGAAAGAGTGTTGACTTCCTCTCTGAGGCTAGAAATGGAGTCGAATCTGAATTCTTGATGCCAGACTTGAGGAGAAAATCAACATTATCTTTGATGGTCTTTAGGGTTTCAGCTTGTAGATTAAATTTTTCCAAGACAGAGGAGGTGACCTGGTCACGGCAAGGTTTGAAGGGTCGACAACATGGGGGTTGTCTTGGCAACGAATATGAATTTATCTTTTTTTTTACTCCTAAGAATCTATTTGGGAGGGGGTTCAATAAAGGTCATGGAAAAGGGGATTTTTAGAGCACATATGGGGTTCTTAAGGAGGTGGACACTACATCTAGAATGAACTAATGAATAATAAAAATGAACCCTTGGTGTAACAGAATTACCCTTTTATGGCCTTGGACCTCCTAAATAGACTTCTCTAAGGAGTGCGAATATAGCATCTCAAACTTGCCTTAACTTCATGCCTGAAATAGTTGAGGAGAATCAAATGTTGTAGAGGGATAGTAGAAAACCTACCCTCGAGTGTAATGTATCTAACCATCATACGAGCAACTTTGTCAAAGGGTTGCAGGATAGAGGCGCAGATGATGCCTTCTTTTTAATTTCAATGCTTTCTCCATCATCAAGGAACAACCTTTCCTCTACCTCTTTGTCAAATTTATTTCTAAAAAATTTATTACCTTCCATGCTTAGCCCTGTGATGAAGGATATAAATTCTTCAAAGTGAGACCAAATATCTACCTCTAAACTTGTTGTTTCTATCCTTCCAATTCTCCACAAATTGAAGGGAGATGTATTGATCATGCCCTTAATCCTTTGAATAAATTCTATAAAACTACCTCTATTAAGGGTTTCCCGAGAATTCCACGTTTTCTTACCATTGTAGGTCAAATATAGGCTCAAATCTGCATGGAGCTCCCCATTGCAAAAGTAGCTAATGTCATATTATATTTGAGCTAGAAACAGACAACACGTAGGCCTTATGATGGCAATCCGGTAGCCCAAGATTTTGGTAGTTTCAGGTGGTGGAACCCATATCCTTTCTCCAGACCTTATTGAAATTAAAAATGCACTCAAAGTTTGAGGGGTGGAGAGAACAAATATGAATGGATATGATTTGCTTAAAAATCAAGGTGAAGGATTCCACACATGTAGAATCCACCACTTGATGAGTGTTGTTGAGATGTGCATTGGCTTCCTTAGTAATGATGTGATGAACTTCGCAGGGGGTGTTCTTGATATCATACCACTCATTATAATCATTAATGAAAACCCCCACGTTGGCTAATGCATCGTTGATTTATTTCCCTCCTTATATACATGTTGGAACATAATGTTAAGACCATTACATAGGTTAGAAACTTCATTAATTAAGTCTCTTATGGTCCTACTCGGAGTTTGAATTTCAGAAATATTGTTGATGGTGTCCATAGAATCTCCTTCCACTATGAGGTTATCCACTTTGAAGGACCTAGCACCGATTCCTCGGTGAGTTGTTAGGGCCTCTTAATAGTGATTGGAAATCTTACCCATGGGACCAGATATACGCAGCGATTAGATGACCCTTATGATTTATGATAAGACCTCCACCACCTACTACTTTGGGGTTACCTTTGCAGGCACCATCAAATTTTAGCTTATGCCAACCATCTATAGGGGGATCCACTGAATAAGAGACCTATCAATGCTGGGAGAAATTTGGTTTGTTTTTGTTTACCCTACAATCTTCCATTTTGTGACCAAATTTCCCACAATTGTGACAATTTCCATCAAAACTAACTTTTAGGTGATTATTCCCTGATTTCTTATCTTTACTAGGAGGTTTAAAGTTTGATTTTTGATTCTTGTTAAACCTAGAAAAATTATTCTTAGGTTTTTGAGTGAGAAGTGCCTGAGTGGCATTCTCCTTTGAATCAAAGTTGACATGACTTGTTCTTCCTGAATTAGGAGAGCACTCAGAGTAGATAAGTCTGGAATATCTTGTTCAGTTTGATATTTTGAATTTAAAATGGAAATGAAGTTCCTAAACCTTTCATGGATGTTCATTTGAATAATAAAATATAATATTTTATCATGAATTAAATCACAATTACATCCATCTAATTGAGATTTAATGTTTTTTATTTTTGCTAGAAAATTAATCACTTTTTCGTCTCCCTTCATGGGAGTTGTCATTAACTCAAGAATAAATTTTATAATTTTTAAAATGTGTGTACCTTCGTGCATTGATTCTAATTATTTCCAAGCTTCACTCGACTTTCCTGGTTTCCAATGTGTGAAACGAGTCATCTTGCACACTTCACAATATAATAGACTTCGCTTCCTACACTTTTTGTAGAAACGTAAAAATGTTATATGTTCTCACTTGTCTATCGAGTAGCGCCTTATTTGTACCATTCATGATATTCTAAATCTTATACTCTATGAATTCCACCTTCATTTATATCTTATAGATGTTATAATTATACACATTCAACATGTGTGTCTTATCAATGTTGAAATGATTATATCCTATTTTGAATTTTTCAAAATCAAATCAAGAGGGAAAAACAAAATTATTATGACAATTGAATATTCAAATCCTTATTTTGCATTTTTCAATAAATAAATAGGTTTTACAAAGGAAAATTTTACAAAGAGTTTAGTAAAATCCCCTTGTCATTTCTATGTGACTATCCAGGTCTTATGTAGTTTGCACAATTTATCTCCTTCATGTTCCTTACAACACAAGGAACCAACTATTTAATCATAATTTAAAATATACAAAAATTATGAAAAACATTATATTTGTAAATCTCCTAGTTTTAAAATATTCCATTATAAGTTATTGTTATTAATAAAAGTAAAAATGATTTTTAAAAAATGTGTATACTAAATTCTAATTTATTATAAAACTATTTTTTAAAATTGGTCAAGGAGACCAAGCTCCTTGTTAAGTCACATTTTCAAACTCGACAAAGTGATTTGAGCTTGAGTTGATGGGTGATTTGGCCACCTTATCACCTACGATCTAACTACCAATCTGGGTGAGTCATGAGGATTGAGATAATGGCTGAGCTAGGAGGGCTCACTATCTCATTCCAACCCAATTCCTCGGCCAAGGGATATAGCCAACTCAATGGAATACCTCTTAAGGGACTATGAGTTACATGTCAAGCTAAGGGGCAAGTTGGAATATAGGACAAAAATATACATCCAAACACATGGCCTTTGCCACATTGATTATCCTCCTCCTCTCGTGCTTTAAACCATCACTTACTTAAATGTGTAGACAATGTGGAACTAAGTCCCAATCAATATGCAATGAAGGAGGTTGACCATTTAAGTGGGCATTTTACCGATTGAATTAGAATTTAAATCGAGGCTTGGTGTTTTCCATGGTCTACCTAGCCATGTATTGAATTTGGCCATTGCCTTGGCAATTTTGGAGCAACCATGAGGAGGGAATTCTTTATGAATTATAATGGTCTTTGACCATGTCACACGATTAGCAACTATTAAAAGGGGTGGTAAATATTTATTAACAATATGTTACACATGGACGTAGCCATTACCACCACCCAATATAATCTATGATTAATGTCACTAATACCATGTCAAGGTCCGATCCATTAATCAAATATCACAAAGTTAGATTTTTAAATTGTGAAATAGACTATAATACAAAAATAATAAATAACCTTAACACAATGAACACAATTATAACGTGGACAAATTCATATGAGGTAAAAAACCATGATCAAAATTAGATTTCCAATAAAGTGAGAAACACAATTTTTATAGTCCAAGAATATACTTCTTCACGAAGCTATTGTTCCGAAGGTAGAAAACTCAAAAGCATTCTAGATGATTATATGGATGTCTCGACACAGTTGATTAACTTCAAAAAAGTTCTCTTTTTCCCGAACACTATGGACATGACTTTGCAAGAATATTGCTGAAATTTTTGAATGTACCTACAAACCCTTCCCCACCTTATATTTAGGCATTCCTCTTGGGGATAGGAGGCCCTCCTGCTCGTAATGGAACTTTCTAATTGAAAGGTTTGAAAGGAAATTAGCAGGTTGGAAAGCTAATCTTTTATCCCAAGTGGGAAAAATTACTCTTTTGATTAGCTCTCTCCAGAGCCTCCCTGTGTATGCCATGTCAATATACCAACTTCTTGTCACATTTGGGGAAAGTTTGGAAAAGATCCAAAAAGGTTTTTATGGAGTGGTACAGAAAGTAAGGATAGAATTCCTTTAGTAGCATGGAGCAGAGTGTGCAGACCCAAAAATCTTGGGGGACTTGGTCTCAAAGACTGGTCCAAAATGAATAAAGCTCTACTTGCTAAGATTGGTTGGAGACTGACTAAGGAAAATGGAGTTTGGGCCAGAATCCTTTAGAGAAAATATTGGCAAGATAATAATGACAAAATATGGATGTTTAAACATGCGACTTTCAATGGCTCATGCATATGGAAAGCCATTAACTGGGCCAAAGAAATTCTGAACAAGGGCAACAGATGGAAAATAGGAAGAGGCAATGAGATATATTTTTGGAAAGACAAATGGGCTGGAGATTTTACCCTCCAAGATAAATTTCCACAAATCTCTGCATTAATGGAAGCTAAATATGAAGTTAAGGTGAACAACTACATGGCTAAGGAAGAGAGTTTTTAGACATGGAAAACATTAGAAATGGATAGACAGGATCTAAATGATCAAATGAGAGGGATCAATGAGTTTTTAAAAATTTATGTATCATATAACAAAGAAAGACCAAGATAGAATCATCTCGGGATACGGAACCTTGTGGAAATTTTACTTTGTCACAATCAGCCTATAGTCTCTTTTTTTTAGGGTCAAACCGAGAAGAAGATTTACCTGGTTAGAAAGATTTAGAACAAGAATATAACACCTAAGGTAAATGTGTTCACTGCTCAATTTTGGAAACAAAATTCTCACAATTGATAATCTGGAAAAAAAGGCTTCCAATGGGTTAATAGATGGGTGCTATGCAAAAGAAAAATGGAATCAGAATCATATTTTTACTGGAATGCATGTATGCACATCAACTATTCTCCTCTATTTTGATTGGCTTCTCGCTTAATTGGGTTATCCCCAAAGATATAAAGGAAGCTTTGAACCAATGGGTATGCCCTTTTCATATTCAAGGGCTAAAAAATCTATGGATCATAAGCTTAAGCCATCTTTGGTGGGAAATCTGAAGGAAAGAAATAGAAGGATTTTCAAAGACAAGAGTATCCCTATCAAACTGTCAATAAAAATCTTTTTAGGTAGTTAGAAACAATTTCTCAATCCTCCGCAAAAAAAGAATTGAAAATTTTGGATTATGAACAACATTTCTTAGAAAATTGGCATATCTCAAGGATTCCTCATTCTAATAGTCCTAATCCTAGATTGAGGATTAAGTGGAATCCTCCTTGTGAAGGCTCTCTAAAACTTAACTTTGATGGTGCAGCAAAAGGGAAACCGGGGAAAGTGGGGGAGGAGGATTCATAAGGGACTCTTAAGGTCAATTTATTCTTGCTTACTTCTTTGACCTTGGAAAACAATCTAACAATTTGGTAGAGGCAAATGCTGCTCTGTTACAGGGTGAAGATTGCAAAGAAAAGGTTTCAATCTCCCGGAAGTGGAAGGAGACTCACTGTACATTATTTCTTGTATGAGGGATTCTTCCAATCCTTCCATATCTATTAAATATTTTATCTCAGTAAACTAAATCTTTTTAAATTATTTTGTAAATATTTCTTTTAACCATGTGTATAGGGAAGGCAATAATGGCGTTGATTTTGTTTCTTTTCTTGGGGTTATCTCTAATGGTCTCCATATAGTCGAGCAACTTGTTGGAATGAATGCAAAATTCATTGAAATCATGAAAAGGAGGGAGCCTTTAATAATGTTGCTAACTCTCTCTCTCATGCCAGTAACCTCTCATGATTTTATCTTGTTGTGTGAGTTGGATTCTTTTGTTCACATGGGCAATCGGGCCTTTTTGATTTTGGAGAAGTTGCAAATAGAAACAACTGATTTCCAGGCCGGTTTGATTTGTAAGAGATTTTCTACTCACAGAAGGATGGGAGGAGACTTGGTATGCATGGAACCTTTAAGGTGTCTAGAGATATCCAAGGAGGCCGAAGTTCTCCTCGAGAAAGCGGGATTGTTGTCTTTTTTCAAAACTTTCGAGGGCTATGATGAAAGCCTAAGCGAAGTGGTTGCTAAAACATGGAATGAGGGAAAAATCCAGGTCGGAAATTGTTCCTTACTATTTCTCCTAAGCTTATTGCTAAGGTGACCGTGGTCTTATTGTTTGGAAGGTAGAAGCATTTTTAAACCCAAATCTGATTACAGTCTTGAGATTGACTATTTTTTCCAAGGAAAAGGGGAACCTATTTCTCTTCATAATGGCTATGCTAGGTGTAAGCTGCCCTCCCCATTTGATGAAATTGCCAAACTGCTCATGTCTTATATCACATTAGAAGGTAGATATAAAGTAATATATGGTTACCATTTTCCAATGATAAACCATATTCGCAATGCAAAATCCATATAACTTTCCTTTCTACTTATTCTCTTCTCTAGAAAAATCTATAACTTTGGTGAAGAAAGGCACTTTCATTTTCCCCTTACACCAGGGTCTGATTAAAACTATCATCCGGTTGAGCACTCCCCTGTTGGGAAAAAACAACAAATTTGGGGCTTCGGCTTCAAACATTGCATTAGGTAAAAGGTCTGGGAGTAGGGAACCTAAGGAGGATATCTGTGATGAAACTGGTCAGGGGAATCTTGTGGCCAAATGTACCAGATCTAGCAAGGGTAAAGGGGGAGACCTGTCTCAGTTCAGGAAATTTTAGTATTCGGGTCGGGTTGAGGAGGATATCACCTATGTCTCTGATGAAGGCCCTAGTGAAATACCTTCACAGAAGGAATCTTCTCAAGAGAAAGTGGAAGCGAAGGCGAGAGCAAGTGAGGACGTTGATAGCTTAAAAGAATAGGAGTCTCCAAGAATACCGAGGATTCTATCCACGGTCTTCACAATCTGAAAACATCTCAAATGGAGCTTTTCTCGGCCCAGAAAACAGCTGTCAAAACTCATGCCTTCATGAGAGATTCTGAGAACTACAAAATGAAAAATGACATCAACAAGCACAAAATTAGTTTGCTCACCATGGACATTAAGGAGCTACAAGAAAAAGTTTATAAAATGTCTACCATCATCCTCAAAGAAAATTTCAAAAATGTAAATGCCAATAGAATGGAAATGGAGAAAGATATGCTGAAAATGAAAGGAATCATTATGAAAATCATAGATGCTCATGTTTTTAATGTAAAGAGTACTATTTTCCATCTCAAATTGTTCACCGAGATGATACAATCGATGGAATTGGCTAAAGAAAAAGAATTGGATGGCACAAGCCCGAAGGTGGTGATCAAAGAGCCCAACTACAAGTATCTTGGAAGGAGACCATCGTAACACTTTGGTCAAAGAATGGAATGGATACATGGAGACGGTGGACGATCCGTCAAAGAGAAATGAAATGTTATGGTTTGGAATCTGTTGCTTATTTACTTTTTGTTGTCATTAGTATTATCCTTGGGATCTGTTATATAATGTATATCATATATAATGGATATCATATATTGGTTTTATGTTTTTGATATTTTGGATCATGACTGGCCTTTGAAGATAAATACTTTGGCCAATATGTAAGTAAACAGTAACTCTTTTAAAGGGGGTAGGGTCGCCTCAACCCTAACTTTTATCTCTAATCAAAAGTATATATACTTCTTCAGACTTCTCTCCTTTTCACACAATAAAATCTAATTGATTTTACTTTGTGCCCCAAGCACCCTATATAAGTGGTTTCAACAGTGTGTCTTCTCGTGAAGCACCCCACCGCTTTAATAAATTAATTTTAATAATCAATTAAACCTATAACCTAAATTTTATATTAAATAAATAAAAATATTATATAAGTGGTTTCAACAGTGTGTGTCTTCTTGTGAAGCACCCCACCACGTTAATAAATTAATTTTAATAATCAATTAAACCTATAACCTAAAGTTTATATTAAATAAATAAAAATATTATATAAGTGGTTTCAATAGGTGTGTCTTCTTGTGAAGCACCCCACCACTTTAATAAATTAATTTTAATAATCAATTAAACCTATAACCTAAATTTTATATATTTTTTTATTTATTTAATTATAAAATAAAGTTTATATGATAAGAATGCTTAAGAGGGGATTAAACCCTACTTAAGATTAATTTTCTAACATGTCTTACTCGGGAAAATAATGCGAGCAGAGAGTAATTTTTAATTTCTTTATGGATGGTTGGCTCAAGGATGGGATTGTCGTCTTTGTCTCTACCCGAAGGGTTTGTGATTCTCTTTGAGAGGAATGGTGTGAGTCATTATTTTTGGATCAAATACCTTTAAATATTTATAAGACCAAGATATAACATCATTGTATTCATTCAATAGGGATATCAGCTCTTATTTCTCTTTAAGGATGTAACTTTTACCAATATTGTTGTTTTGGGGTATAATTGAAGTTCCTAGATTGAGATTAATGGTTTCCTATGCCTTAGAATTTTACACACCATGTCTTTCAGAGGGATGTCTAGATATAAAAACATCTTTAATGACACCATCCCCTTTGGGATCTTATTATCCTTTAGCTTGAGTACTTCATCTTCTCCCCATGTGTTGTGTTCTCCCTTGGATTCTTCATCTTTATCATTCTTGTTACACTCATCAATGATTTGGGAAGAGAATACATCAGAATTAGTCAAAAATTGTAAAATCTATTAATTTGGGTTAGATTTGCATAATAAAATCACACACTTCAAATTAGAACATGTTATCCCAAAATTTGAGTTTTACTATAAATTTAGGGTAAACTACCAAATTTTATGTTCTTAGGAGTTAATCCCTTTTCCATAAAATCCAATTTTTGGCCTAAATTTACTAAACCAAGTGTTTTTCAGAATTTGGGATTTCATAACGCAAAAAAATGTTAAATGTTAAATGTCTTCGAACTCTAAAACCCAACACCCATATTGTTTCATATTTTCAAGACATGAAAGCATCGGACATAGAAGGGTAAAATCATGAAAATTGTTCGGTGTTCCCTAAACCACGAAACTTGACACACTAGTGTTTTAGGGTTTCAGGTATGAGAACATGTCAATATAAAAACATGTCTAATACTAGTCAAGCTCTGATTCCTAAAAGACATAAAGAAAAAGTGTTCCACGATTTTGGGACCCAAATGCATGATAGCATGTCATCTCTAATGCTTTCCATTCCTTGATTTCTGAAAGATGTAGAAGTTACTTTGTCAAGTTTTTAAAACTTGACTACATGTTTGCATATGGTGTCATCTACAAATCAACTTCCTAATGCTAGTCAAGCTCGATTCCCAAAATACATAAAGGCAAGGTGTGTCAGGTTTTAGGAACCCAAATGCATGAGAGCATGTCAAGTCTAATGCTTTCCATTCCTAATTCTCGAAAGATGCAAAAGTTAGTTTATAAATTTTTCAAAACTGACCGCATTTTTGCATATGGTGCAATTTATGGTTAACTTCCCGATCCCCGAGTCATACATTAATTTCCAAGTCATATTTAACTATGCATGTGTCAACTAACATGTAATTAATGTTTTTGAATTATAAAAAGGAGGATTTCCATGTCATTTTGACCTTGTACAAATTCTAGTTTTTACCATGAAGACTTATTCTCGATCGTCAACCTCCAATTATTCTTTTATCAACAATTCGATAATATTTTCACACAAATCTCTCATACCCATTTGATTTCTTGGTGAGTTCTATCATTTCCCTTTATTTTCATCAATTTCTATAAGGAATTTATTTATTTTTTCCTTGGTCCTTTTATCTTGTTCTGAATGTAATTTCCTCCTCCCCCTCTTAATGTTTCGTAATTTGAGGATTCTTTAGGGTTTTTCTTCATCTTCTTATTTTCGTCATGGGAAAGAAGTAAAATTTCATCTAAGAATCAATAAGTTAAAAATAGTCTAGATTTTCATCTTGACACACAGTCAAAAAATCGACATGAAATTGCTAGGATTTTCAACTTGTTTGTCAAGGTAAAAACCCCAACTCAGTGTTTCAAAATTTTGGGATTATAAACAAGTGCTAATCCCAACAAGTAGGCTTTTAGGATCCTTTGAGGTGTTAAACATATCTTGATTTCTTATTTTCTCTTGTCGGGATTTTTAATTTGATGAACAAGTTCAAATTCCTGGTAGGTATATATCAGAGTTTTGAAGATGCTCTTCAAATCCAAATCTTTGACTAGTGTGTCGGGTTTCCCAAGGTGCTTGTCAAGGAAAGAAACCTGAAAAAAATAATTTTGGGTTTTAAGCCTACAAATCAAGGAAAAATTTATGACTTTGGTTTTGGGCACTCATGGGAGAATTTCTTGGTGAATTTCCGGACCTTTTCCTCACTCCAGTGTCTTAATCAACAAAAGGGAAATAAAATTATGACTCTTCTAAAGGAAAAGAAAGAGAGATGAATTAAAAATATAAAAGGGTGATACTCCTTCAAACCTTTACTCTAATATTGACATTGGGGATACATATTTTGGCCACATAGACATGGATAATTTCTAGAGAAGAGTAAATAGCCCTTCCAAGACACCCTAGATACAATGCATCTATGATAGTGGGTTGGTGTTTGTTGTAGCTATCCCCATTTTTACACAAAGTGTCCATAATTTTTTTCCTGATTTGTAATTCATTATGATGGGGACACTGGGACAGTTAAGAACCAAGATGGAAAAATAGTGATCCACCTACCCAGTAGATTATTTTGATGAATTGCTTAGGATTCCAAACCTTAATGAATATGTGGATACCGATCTTAAAAAGGATCAATAGGATTGGGATGAAAATTCAACAAAATTCATCAAGCATCTGAATAAAAATTACCTTAAGAATATGAATCCCACAATAAGTGGGTTTCCCAAAACCCTACCTAGGAGTGACTTCATTTTGGAAGTCAATGATATCATAACTTTACCGAGAAGAGTGGTTAGTCTTTTTGGCCAAAGATTTTTGAGAGTGGATGTATCAATTCATTCACATCATGAGTAAGAATAAACAATATTTCAGGTTGGGAGACCATATTAGTGATTCCTTACATAAACAACTAAAAGAATTATATACCACAAACAATTTCTACATGATAACTTACTTTAATTTTGTAGCGGTTGGGATGAGAATATATCCTAGATTGAACACACATGGATCGAAACTTGGCCATGTAAATTATTTCTATCCTCATTTTACTTTTCAAGAAAGTCTCAAACATTTCAGAAGGGTAAATGATGCTTTCTTCTACAACATCATATGTACGATGAATAACGATTTATCCAAGTTTTGGTGTACCAAATTAGCTTGGAATTTAGTATCAAACTATGGGTGTATATTCTTGCAATTCCCAACCTTTACATACATCTGAGTAGGAGGATTTTAGGGTTCTCTATATCTACTACCAAGATACCCAATAACAAATCAATATTAATGGAATTGGTAAGGCAATTGTTAGATCTACACAAAAATAAAGCACAAGGCGGAAACCTCAATTGGTTAGTATACCTGAAAATTCATCGTTAAGGTGAAGAATATTACCACAGAGATGAATGGAGTTGCTCTTAAATTCTTCCATCCAAGACATAGTTTTGATTATAGAGGAGTACTAAAAATCCTCAAAACTCTACATTTTCATGTGTTTGAAATTGAAGATATATGGATTTATTGTAGAGATGAGGTGACCAAAGGGAAGAACGATTATAGTAAGATGAATTTGTACGAAGTGATAAAATATAATATTATAGATATTACTGAAGGCATGGTTGATGATGGAGATGTCCTAGACCGTATCTATAATCAGATGAAGGAAAATAATTTAGGATTTTATCCAATAGATTGATCTATCAAGGAGGTCACATCTATTGATGAACATGTTGTACAAATTTTGAATCAAGCTAACCACTGGATCTATTAATACAAAATCCAACCCAAAATGGAGGCCTTCCCATAAAAGTAACTACTTCATCAGAAGTGGGACCCTCCATTGACCCCAAATATAAAGGCAAGGAACCTAAAAATCTAGTTAGGTTCCATTTTGTAAGTACAAGAGATAAGTCTTCCACTTCTGCAACTCTAACCTCAATTGCAAACATGGATTCTCCTTCACCTTAAAAGGATCAAGGGGTATCAATAGCACTATGGTTGTTTTTCTTTACCTATTTCTTTTCCTCTCATCACTCATGTTGTACCACTTATAAACCTATCTCCACATGTTTCACCTCCTCTTTCTTATCCCCCTCACATTCCTTCTCCTCCTCCTTCTTCCCTTTCTTTTATTTCATCTCATCCATCCTATTTTTTGATGTAGGTATATGTAGTTTCCACATCATCCATTCTCATTTCCTCTTCATCATATTCTTCCCCACATGTGTCACTTATGGCACAAGTCTTTTCACCTCTTTCCCTTCTTTCTATAGGAGTTAGTCTCTTCTTGGAATCTCCTTGAGTGACTCAGAGCCTCTCCATCCTCCAATCACATTACTTATGTGATATTTATCCTCATCTATTCCATTTCTCCTCCATCCACTCTTTCCACAACTATTTTTTCCACCCCTCCTCTCTTTATTTTTTCATTCACTAATTCTCCTGGTGTTAATGCTATGAGAACATCTCTACAACAATATTTGATTCTCTCCACTGCTCCATCTTAGCTTGTGAGCCAAATCCCTAAAAAGAGGAAGAAAGTGGTTCTCCTAAAATCTTTTGATTTCAGTGTGTTTAATCCAACTCCTTCCCACACATTACAAAAACCTAAAGTGCTTTCTCACATTATAATTGATCAATCTGAAAATATTTTTTTGATATCGTTGTGCCTTCTATGGAAAAAAATAAAATAATATATAATGGCTTCTAACTACCAAATCATGAAAGTGGCACTAGGAAATTCTACTTCAAAGGGATGTAACAATACCTTCAAGTAGCCGTGGATAATTTATTTGGAAAGCTCAAGAAAACCAAAGTTACTAAGCATGATCTTAAAGAAAAGGTTGAGTAGTTGACTTCCTTGTTGATCAAGATCGCTCATCTAAATCTAGTCACCTCTCTCACACCAACTATATTTGATTCCCCTTCATCTCATTGGCCTAGAAGATAGGAAAACAAGGCCAAGTAGTTAATTATTAGATCGATGGACTCCTTATTATGGTCAAAATCTATTTAAATATGTTATCAATGTATACAATGACAATGAGTGAGAAAAGACATTTGTTGATAAAATAAATGATGAGTTTGAAGAGGAATGCAACATCTAGGAACTCACTTTAGAGGCCTTTAATGAGCTTAAAAAGGTAGATGCTAATACCCTAGTACAAGAAAAGGTAATTAAAGAAAGGCGAAGGCACTATGAATTCTACTATACCATTGAGTTCCGAGTGAGAATTTTGCAAGAATCCATGGAAAAGTTACAAAAGGAAAGAGAAGAAGGAATAGATGCCACCAATGACATTGGTGATGAATTTTTCAAGATACCTTTGTTGTTCCTTGATGATGACCTAAACATGTTACCAATAAGTGACATATTCACCGAGTTAAAGGAATTGGTTGAAAAATAATCTAAAGCGAGATAAAAACTTTGATTTATTATCAATTGATAAGCTGATTGTATATCAAAATGTTTTGAATAATTTCGTAGAGGTCCTCAAGAAGCTTTAGATACTTTCAATGAAGTTGATAAATGTAATTGATATGTGTGATATACTAAACCAATAATTGTTTGGACCAGATGATAAAGAAGTGCAAGAAATGATTCAAAGGTTTCAGGAATATCGTGACAAAACAACCAATCAAGAGGCCAAAAGGAGGAGTCTTGTTAGAGTCTTATGTGTTTCTCCATTTTGTCTCAAACATGTGAATTTCTTGTATGTCTCAACAATGTTTGAATTAGCATATGTGATGACTTGGTCATTTTACATAAAAACTAGTCAAAGGGTTTTAACATGAATCTACTATTTTTAGATAGGGATGTAAATGATTCCATCTTTCTCTCCCCTTCTTCTCTATGAATGTAAGAATGTTTAATGCATCCAAGTATGGATGGATTTTTATTGAATAGGATTAAGGGATTTCACATATTACGAGGGTAATTATTTTTTGGAGTTTTGGAGTGAAAAGGAAAAGCTTTATATTTTCACTCTCTCTTAAAATAAATAAAGAGAGATGTGTCAAACTTTGTGTTGAATGTTCCCATTATGTTGATGTTATTATTCTTAAGTTTAATACATTACATTTTCCTTTTAATTATAGTTTATTTTTATTCAATATAAATTTGTTTTATTATAATTTTATCTCACTTTTGTCAATAAATTTGGATCTGCATTTGCCAAGTAGAAATGGGTAAGTGCACCAAGTTGGGGGACAATTAAGTGGACATCAAATCCTGAATTTTACAATAAAAAAGCAAAACATCAAATTTAGTCTTCCGCGGACTTGAACCATGCCGAAAAGTAAAAACTATGTCATAAAAATGGTACCATTACATAGGGCAGACTATTAGCTTTGTAGAAATACTAATTTTAAAGTGAATAGAAGAGGATAAATATCATTTTATAATTTTTTACTAATAGTAGGTCTTTAAGACACTTTTTCCTATGAATGTTTATGTCTACGTTTAAGACTGCAATTTTTTTTCACTTATCAGAATGTGATAAAACTTATACCATCCCAACCGTGGTGAAATTATATACATGTTCAAAAAAAAAAAAGTATTTGATTTCATTATTTTTGATGAAGTTATGGCGGGCAAACGGAAAGTGCTCTGTTTTCTTTATGTTTTCATACCACTTTCACGGAAAAAATCATAAAAATAAAATATTACTCAAAAAAATACAAAATAAAATCCATCCCAAGATAGATAGTGGCATATAACTTCTCACCAAAGGAAAAATATATATATCAATTTTTGGTCATCCAAATTGTGGGCAAACGGACTATAATCTTATCGGCGTTTTTTAAAAAAATACCAAGTCATTGAATTTTGAGTGTTTAATATAGCTAATATTGTCCATTTTTTACAAAAATTAGTATTTTAGAAACTAGATTCCGATGCTACGATTCATATTAATATAATTTTGTCTAATTTTGAGTGTATGTATTGCTAATAATCCCTACAAGTTGATATTATGTTGTTATTTGCAATATGATGTCCACGGATGACCCTATATTTGTCCATCAACTTCCTGCACTTACCCAAATCATAAGTACAGGGTTCATTTTAGGGCGAATATTTATAAATTGGAAAATATTAGGATTTTGGAATTTTGAAATTGGTGAATTTTTTACTACCATACGGTAGCACATTCGCCAAAATTTTATGGGTCCTAAATAAATTTGACCCTAATTTCACCTTAGTGTTTCCACTAAGGGCCGACCAATGTTGGTATATTTGCCATTATGTTATAATATACTATTATATATAGGATTAATTCGCCATAATGTAGTAATACAATATAATTTAAAATTTTGTTAATTTTGAGATCTAGAGTCAAAGCCGAAGGTAAAAGTGAATAAGCTTGTGAAAAATACGAAAGTATAATCCAAAATCTAAAGGTGTAAGTGAAAAGGTTAGTGAAAAAGTTTGAACTATCAAGGCATTTTTGGAGAATTGTTACTGAGATGACAACCTATATACATGATGTTTCCCGGTAAGATTATTACACAATGCCGGATGGTAAGAACCTCATGTTACCGATGGTAACCTAGATTTGAGTTACCGTTTGTTAGCATACAAGTATACAACCATGCGGTGGTCCGATAGCATGTTCACATAACCCTATTTGGTAGCTTAAGTCATGTTACCATGTTATCATGTAGCATGAGCTTTATTTTTTACAATGTCTTGAATTTATTTTTTACATATTTTATTTTAAAATTTAATATTTTTCACATGTGTAGACTTCAAAATCACCCATATGATGGCCCCTGGTGTAAATGAGAAAAGAGCTCAAGGAAAAATAAAATGCAACATGGACATTTCAAAATATTTCAATCAGCCCACGTAACACCAATGCCAATAGGTAATTTCAACTCTTATTATGCTAATGTTACTTTATATGTTGATTTACTAAAAGATGCAATAAGTAACTCAATTTATTTCAAATGCAGAAAACCCTACCAATGACTTTACGCTAGATGAAATTTGTAATCAACAGAGTAATTCAATTCACATTGATAGTAGTGATAATCCCAATTTCCATCAAACTCAAACTTCAAATAAATGATTCCAGAAATAGACATCAAAAACGTAAGAGTGGGAAGTGGACTTTAGGAAGGACTTATAAATTTGAATGGTCAACCAAATATCCATTTATTGAACTTGTTGAGCCAGAAAACATTATTGATACTCCTACCAAATGTAGATGTACTATATGTAGTTGGAAACTAGGAAAAGACCACAAAATGCAATTGAAGTTGGACACAATAGAGAAGCATTGTGGGAAAGTATATGAGTCAAAAAAGAAAGAAGATGGAACAGTAATAAAAACATCTAGATGGAAAACCAAGGAAGATTATTTACATATGAGATATGCAACAGAATATGAAAATCATCATAAACATCTTCAAGACCTTGTTGAGAAAGGTGGAACAATAAAGGCTAAATTTACAAAATTTGTTGATGCAAGTCTTCAAGAAAAACTTATACAATTCTCGAACAATATTTCACATTTTAAAAAAGGGAAGACCTATTTTAGATCTCATTGATTATAAGATATTATTTCAATGTAATGGGTTTCCAAACATTCCAACAACACACTAGTCAGATACTAATGCTTGGGAAATGGCAAAGTGTATGGTAGAAATTGAAATCACTGATTTGAGAGAGAAGGTCAAAAATGTGAATTTTATCTCATTATCGATTGATGAGGTCACAATAGTAGACAATACATCGTGGGTTTGTATGCATGTCTACACTTTCAATTTCAATAACCATTTAAGGGAAAATCATCTACTAGTAATGAACAAAATGATGGAGAATTGTAATTTTGAGAACCTCTACAAACTAGTTATTAAAAATTTGAAAGAAATAGTTGGTATGGATGATCATTCAATATCTACTATCATACCCCACTAATCTATCATGGATGAATGGATACTTTGTTTGGCTATAGGCGATATTTTGTTGGTTTTCATGTTTAGCTTTGATTTAAAGTATAGCATATATAATAATGTTTGTTGTTTTAAATCAGTTGCTTTCATTATTTATAAAGTTGATAATAATGACTTGATTTACTATCTTTGATTGCTTTTTTATCAATCTTACACTTTTGTCCTTATTTTTACTTATACAACAATGTGCATACATTTAATTTTATGATCCTAGTGATGTTGATTGTTGTGAAAACCTTTGTTGGCAAACAATGGTATATTTGATAATGGGGTCATAGACCCAAGTTCTTATTTAAGTATTGTTTAAAAGCCACTATAAGGCCATTTGAACCAATGTAGATCGGTTCGGGAAAATGATTATAAATCATTTATTATTGATAGAGATATATGTGTATACATGTGTATGTACAAGTGTACATATATATACATGTGTGTGTGTGTGTGTGTGTGTGTGTGTGTGTGTGTGTGTGTGTGTGTGTGTGTGTGTGTGTGTGTGTATATATGTATATATGTATATATATATATATATATATATATACATATATATATATATATATGTATATGTATGTATGTATGTATGTATGTATGTATGTGTATATATATATATATATATGTATGTATGTATGTGTATATATATATATGTATGTATGTATGTATATATATATATATATATATGTATATGTATATATATATATATATATGTATATATATATATATGTATATATATATATATATATGTATATATATATATATATATATATATATGTATGTATGTATATATGTATGTATATAGCTATTTATGTTATGGCATTGGTTTTAATTAGATATAGACCTTAATAAGGTCAAGCTATTTTTTTAAATATGGTTATGTATTAATAAGGTGGGTTGGCAGCTCAACTAAGCTCCACCCAAGCTCATATCAAGTTGTTCACTTCACTCGCCACCCGAGCCAACTTAAAATTGTGGTGTCCCCAAGATTTCACTTAGAAATTTTAGGTACCCCTTTGAAAATTTTGATTTTTCATGTCTTGTGATGAGTTGTGTTCATGTTGTTTGTAGCTCTTTAGGTTGTGTTGTTTAGTGTGTTTAGGGTGTTACCTTAACTAACTTGGGTTACAGGAGTGCTTTATGTTTATTCAAGAAGTTAGTGAAGGTTTCTTGGGGTTGATTTATGAAATACCCATGTGCTTGAAATTCCTTGAAAATGATTGGAAAGCCAAATACTTGCTCCTTAAGCTATCGGATTTCTTAGAGTGCTTTACTTCTAAGTAACAAGTTTTCCATATCCAAGAGTCTAATTTGCATAATTTTCCTTCTTTGCATTGATTGGAAGTGCTTCTTCTTGCTAAAATTCAATAAGATAAGTAGTCTCAAAACACCGCAGAGAATTGGCTTAGCTTTCTCAGTTTAATGTTAAACTCAAATGCTCTTACTTGTCCTATTTTGCACTAAATCGATATACTCCTACTTTCCTTATTATTAAGACAAGTAAAGTAAGTAAGTTATCGATGAATTGGAACTACTTTACTTCTCTTAAAAAC
This sequence comes from Taxus wallichiana var. yunnanensis, assembly GCA_018340775.1. Classification (NCBI taxonomy): domain Eukaryota; kingdom Viridiplantae; phylum Streptophyta; class Pinopsida; order Cupressales; family Taxaceae; genus Taxus; species Taxus wallichiana. Next base: position 306,890,935 of record CM031236.1, read on the forward strand.
AATGAAGTAAAGTTGTTTTAAAAAGCCGCATAGAAGGTAGAAGTGACATGGCACTTATACAATTAACATTTAATGATGTGGAAAATATAGAAAATCAAACAAATTCCACATAGGATCCACACATTCGATTGTGCAGAGAGAGAATTTTTTCACCTCCCAACCCCCAAGCAACTTCATGTGATCGACTGGAGATGATTTTTTACATTCCATCTTCGACCCACTTCCGTGGAGTGGTTAGTATTTTGTTTTTCTTTCTTATTTCCTTGTTTTTTCTTTTATCTTATGATGTGGTTTGTTCTAGATTATTAGATTACCTTTTTTTCTTTTCCTTGGTGTTTTTGGTTAAAATTAGGGCATTTTGGTTAGTTGGGATTAGGGTTTGATTGTAATTTGGAACCCGTTGTTACCTTTAAGGAAATGCTTTTGAATTTCTATCATTTTCATGCCCTAGGTCAATTGCCTCTTCTTTCTATGATTCTAAGGTTTTCTTTCTTCATATTTCAGGTTGTTCTAAACTACTTCTCCTTCCCTTAGGTTTAACAGAGTAAAGTTGTCCCAATTCACCGCTTCATTGTGTATTGCATTCTATAGTGCCCACATTTTACACACACAATTACAACAAGAAAAATACCAGGATAATTTTTTTGAACTTACATTGCTCACTACACACAACACAAAGGGCTCCAAGTACGAAACTCAACTTGCATGCCACAATTACATAATTCATCGACTCACATAGACACAAGAAAACAACATAGGCATGTCGATGCCACACTTTTCCCATAAAATGGTTACTAGTAATGACCTAACCACAAGAAAAATGACTTCAGGAATGGCGAACCCACAACACATCATTTCTTTAATTGTATTTTAGTTACAATTAACATTCCAAGAACATTATTGTGCAAGGATAAATTCCTCATTTTTCCACCTATAGATACTTAAGTTTATTCATGATTAAAATTACCCTTTGACCCTTTTTACATTGGCTTCTTATTCTTTACAAAATTTTCCATAACTTGCATACTTATTTGGCATAATTCAAATGCGTATAAAATACTTAATTATCTTGTTATTATGTTAAGAATATTCTTCTTGAACATATATTCAATGTCTACCTTTTTACTCTTACAACTCAAGTGAATGTGACTTGGTGTCCATATAGCGATATTAGGATTGAACAGAGATTTAAATACAAGATAGATTTTTACCAAAAACATTCCTCGATCACGATATAGTTATTTCCCTACCATAGTTATTCTAATTTAATGACTTGTGGAATTCCATTTTGATATATATATGTATTTTGTTTTCTCGAGGGTTGAACATACCAAGGCAATTCATATTCTTTGAAACAAAAGAATATATTTAATTGAGTTATAAGGTCTCGAGAGTGGCATTATTCCGACCTCAAAACTCTTTTTTTTCTTATATCTTTATACGCTTTATTTCCTACGTCACATTATGGTCTTATTATTAGCATTGTATTGAAAAAGGAGTTACGAAATTTTTGTCTAGCCTCTTGAAGACATTTATGATAAGGAGACTTGAAGCTACACACAAACCCTAAGTTAACATCCAAATCAATCGAGGTTTAGATTAATTCCAACTTTACCTAAGGGTCTACCCTCAACTATATATGAGTTTAAGCGAGAGGAAAAATTTATACTAAACCACCTTCAAGAAAGGACCAAGGTGATATGTTGAGAGAAACAAAGGTAACACGTTTAGCTTAGCGGAGCTAAGGAGTTCATTAACAAGAGTTCAAGACCTAGAACAACTAAGTCACAACCTCCATCTATGTCGTCTGGATCCACAGGGATTTCATTCGATGAAGAAATTTAATGTTAAATCTATCTTCAGAAGATAAGGTAGTCCATTAGGATACGAAGGAGGAATGAGCTCTACATACTCCAAGAAAAGTTTGACTTTGTCACTCCTATCAGACGGGTTTAGGACAATGTCACTAACTATACTGACTAATACGATAAACCCATTCTTTGGCTCTTGTTTACTCAAACTAGGAGATTTCCATTGAGTGCAAAGTATAAGTTCATTCTACGGTTTTCAATGTCTTCTATGATAAGGAGTATCACACATGAAAACAAGTTATGCTCCGATATTGTACAGGGGTAGAGTGTTTTGATTAAATCTCTTTATTACATTTACAAAGTATGAATGCACAAGATGACCCATTAATCATTTATTGAACACTAAATATGCACTACAAGATATTACTTCAAATTCATTTACCTTATATAAATATAAAACCTTTCTACCATGTGTACTATTAATCAAAATTGAACCTAAGATTAAATGCACATTTCCTAGATGTCCTTGAAACTAGCATCTCATACATATCAAAAATTATCAAATATAACCTTCTGTAACATGAGACTACATTATACATTTATTCATTTAACAATGAACTATATAAATTACAATGATGATAAATGAGTTACACATCACCTTTTCATCTTCATTCCTTCATCCTACAAAACCACGTGAGCATGATATCAACGATAAATCGCTGGCATGGCATCCACCCTAATCTAACATAATTATCATTTTTCAGTTTCCCATTTACATATGATAATAATTACAATTTGCAAATGAAATTAGAGGTTTAGAGACATGTATTCCTTACATTTCATTTCACTTCATTTTGTAACCCAGGAGAGAGAAAAAGAAGGGAAGAGAGAGAAAACACCATTTTGTCAAAAGTTCTATTTCACACAAGTTACACTATAGAGTTTTAAATAGTTATTTACATGTGTCAAAAGTATCTACGGGGTTTGGTAACCCGACGAGGGTCCCACAAATTTCTATTTTTACATTTTCTTACTAGCTACAAAAATGTTCAAAACAGGCTCGGAGGCTAAGAAACCACTCCCAAAAGTTATCTTTCGATGAGAACACACCATGATTAAAATTATACGTGTCCACCTATATACCAGGAGTTCATAGCAACTAACGGAATTAGGAACTAGCGAATGATTTACATTTGGTCACTAGTTTTCCAAGGCCACTGGTCATAGTTGACCCAATTGTAAATGAACAAAAGTTAGGTCGAGGGCTCAGAAAACCACATCCAAAATTTGTGTTTGATGGATGAACGCGTAACAAGAAACTTCCTACAAATTTCCCTATATACGGATAATTCAACAAAGTCGACGAAATTCAGAACTAGAAAACAGTCTTCAAATGGCAACAAGTTTTTTGAAGCCACTGGTCCTAATTGGTCCAGTTTGACCTTGTCAAACTACGACCAAAGGCCAACAAAATGTCATCGTCAAAACATCTAGAAAAGTGTTTTTCCATAAACTCAAGGTCCCATGAAATTTTCTAGTAAAAACACTAGAGGTTTGCGAAGATGGGAAATAATTTCTCTATCCATGTTTCAAATGGTAATTCAAAACGAAAGCCAATTTTCTAGATTTAACAACTTTCTACTACTGTAAAACAATGTAACAGGCTCCTATAAGAGCGTCAAAAAGATCTCATATGTTCATTCGGGGTCAATCCAAAGGTTAAGGTGACTCCTCGCATACCAAGGTACATGAATGAAGCTTAACATCTCGTTTCCAGAGTTACGAAGGGTACTTAATGAGTCTCCGAAAAAATACAAAAATTAACTATTTAAACAGGGAGAAGGTCAACATTATTACTGGGAAGTCAATCTCGTCTTGTCAATAAACCAATATTGTAGCGATCTAGTTGGGTAGGAAGTTTTCTAAATCACCTTAGAATGAGGGTGGAAGTTCATGTTTTAATGCAACGAGTTATTTTGACTTTGTGAGTTACAACACGACATTTCATTGTTTTGTAACGAGTTGAAATAAACAATTAACTATATTATAATCCTAATATTTTAAAATTATATTAAGTTGTAAATGAAAAACTAAAATACGAGAGTTATGAAAGATGAGGGGAGGTGAACCATGCCTGGGAGGAACAAAGTCGGTCAAACCCGTAAGATTCGGTTCAACATCTCGCTTGGCACTTCATCAACCAGTTCACGAGCCTTGATCTAACCTCCACCACGTCACACAAACTTCCCGATCACTTGAAGTTTTCCAACAGAATATGTAGTTGCTTGCAAGTTTTCGAGCTTTTTAACATACCCATTTCGTTGATAACCTACAATTTGTTATAGATCACAAACCCACATTTCTCTCAGGAGTTGTTCTTTGTTTAAAAGTTTACATGCCCTTCTTATGCTTCCACAAATTGCAGGTTGATTTTTCAGGGCACTCACAACTACAAAAACTGGTAAAAATCCCCATTTTTGGCACTGGCTGGGAAAACGTGGCAAGGATGAACTGATCAGGTTGGAGGCCTGAAATGGAGCAGCTTCACACGTCCACCAAAGCATTTGAAACTACAACATCTGACAAAACCCTCTATCTTTTAATACGTTGTTAGATGTCCACGCAGTTAAGGGTTTGTGTTTGACGCAGCTAGAGAATGCCAACATCCATGAGATGACATCTGGCGAGGCATTTCTTTGAACAGTCAAAAAGGCACCCTTAAGCACATTGGTTTGAGTAAAAACTATGGCCATAGCATTGCATAAAACCACATTTCCTTCAGGCATTTTTCCCTTACCCTGCGCATTTCCATCTGCACAATAGACAACTCCTCCTCCTTCATGCCTTCTTCACATCTGGTGGGTGCATAAAACCAGGTCTAAAGCTTCCTTCCCATGGTGGCGGTGGCTGCTTGTCTTCATTCAACAATAAGATAGAAAAATCCCATAAGGAGCCCCCTTTGCCCTAACTGCCCCAAAATTCCCGGGTTTTTAATTTTAATTCTTTTATTTTATTTATTTATTTATTTTAAATTAAAAATGTTTTGTCCTGATCGGCACTACTCCCAACATTTTTATTTGTTTTCTTGCACCAGTCCTAACGTAATTAATCTCTCCTCTATGTTGTCTTTATCTTCTAAACACAACCGAATGTTCTTCAAATTCCTCAATGGCCTTGTTCTTTTTGCCTCTCAACTCTTTGTCTAGCTTGCAAACTCTTTCCAAAATCTTTTTATATTTTGCGGGGTACTTCGACTCTTATTTTCTCCCTCAAAACCTTGTTCACCACTACCTCCAATACGAGGCATCTGCAAAGTTGATTGTTTGGCCAAAGTCCTCATACACTTTGCCTTGGCATTCATGACTACTTTCTTTGTTGTAGCCTCATCAATCTCCACAACCAGCACCCGTTCTTGTAACTCCTTCATAAACTTCACTTTTTTTGTGTTTGGATATATGCGCAATTTATCCAATGGTGTCACATCCGTCACATATACTTCATTTCCAATCTTAGGTTCGTTGATCCAAAGGACATTTGACATACTAGAAGTTCCCTATTTCTCCCTAACTCAGTTGCATGTGGAAGATCTCGTCAGCAGTTTCCCGACACCTTTTGAATGAGGTGAAACAAACGTTGTATGTAGGAGATACCATCCGTGCAAGCTCAGGTGCAAGAGGTCAAAATAGAAGGCACTTGGTGTTATGAAAAGTGGAACATATTTCGTGTTCTAGACTACTTCTCCTTCCCTTAGGTTTAATAGAAGTAACTTTGTCCCAATTCACCGCTTCATTGTGTATTGCATTCTATCTTTGTTTTGTGCTAGGTTGAAAGTATTCTACTTGTTGTGATATATGGTAACTAGGATGTCTTTTACTTTCCATTGTAATAGAAGTAAAGAAATGTGTGAACACTGCAAAGCATGCTTCCCATGTATTGTGTCACTTGGAACTTCTTTTACTTGCATTAAATCGTAGGCTTATATCTTCCTTTGCATTGTGTCTATTGGAGTTTCTTTTACTAGTTATGCTTATTCATTGCGCTAAATAGATTACTTGAGTCTTCTCCATGCATCATGTCGATTTGAACTACTCATGCTTCACAATTTGAGTTACATTAAATTGGTTATCCATTACTTGCTTATTTTTGTGCTAATTTGCATTGATTCTCCTTCTAAATATCTTGTGGTAAACCAACCCTTCCTACTTATCACTATAATGTGGTGTTGGAATTACTTATTACTTCATAGTGTTTTACGCTAAACTCGATAGGTTGTTACTTGTTATATATTTTGACATTTTAAAAGGATGATACTTCCTATATTGTGTAGAATTGAATTAATTCTTCTTGTTAACTGCAAGTCTCAAGTAGTAGCACCCTGAAAACTTGCAATGAATTACAAAACTAATTGTTTCACTCAACCACTTCCAGCTAGCCTAGAACTTGACTTCTAAGATGATTTTAATGCATTTTCATGAAGAAATTGAGTCTATATGTTTGCATCCAATTGAAATAAGTGTGTCTTAACTTGATTTTTGTATTTAAAACTAGAAATAACTGTTAATCTTTAGTAGTTGGAGCACACTGGTTGCAAGAAGGAGAGAAAATGTATGAAGCTAGAGAAGAACCAATTGAAGTGAGTGATAATTCAGTAGGGGAAGAAGAAGTAATTGTTGTGATCAGAGAGGATCCAAATCTGAATATTGAAGAAACTTCCAAGGCTAGGAAAGGCAAAGGAAGAGCTAAAGCTAAATCATCTCATGTAGCCAAGGAAGGAAAGATGAAGTATGAATACAAAGGCTACCCAGTAGAATCCTGCATTATGTCCAAACTAACTGAGATTGGTGATACAAACATGGGACATGTTTCCATGTCTGAATTAATTGAGAGGTCCAAGGCCAAAAACCAAACACCTCTAATGAAGGAATTAACTCAGAGTGGGCTGATTCAAGCAATTGTTTTTCCCAGTGAGTTGTCAATTGCCCGAATTTGTGTTAGAATGCACCAAGCATTATGATCCTCGAACCAGAACAATCAAGAATGATGTAGGTGATCTAGTGGTTAGGCTAGATGTTCATTTCTTCAACTTCTGCTTGAAAATTCCTACTACACCAAAAGTACTGAGTATCAATATGGAGAAAGCTAGTGAGTACTAGAAGAATAAAATAGTAGAGGCCATTCAAATTATGAACTTACAGTACCTAAAGGAGAAGAAACAAGCTTCTAGGTTCCCTAGGACAATTGTGAGGTCTGACTTGGTCCAGGAGGTAGATGACATCACTCAGCTGCTATATAGGATAAATGGTGAGAAGAATGCCAAACATTTTTCTTCATGGATGTACTATTTCATCAGGATGATTTAAAATGGCAAGTGTGTCAACTAGGTTGAAATCATTAGCAACAACATTGACTTCCAATTAAGAAATGTCATCCAAACATTGGATTTCAAAATGACTTCTTACCTTGTCTATGTTGTAGAAGCACACAAGGTGATTTTCCCAAGTTGAGGAAGGTTGGTACTTGTAGCTGAAAATCCCATCCATGGATATTATCCATAGTTGGCTTTGCAGATATTTCAAGGAGTATAAACAAGTTAATGAATTATTCTTCTATGAAGTCATTTACAAGCTCAATCTGATTTAAAAGCCAAGAGAGTAACTGATGAGGAATGGAATGCAGTTGTGCCATATGGGTGCATCTTTATTCAGATATTTAATTTCACATACTTAAGAGTTTTTGGTTTTCAAGGAAACCACTAAAGCTCCCAAGGTATCCTAGTAACAAATGGATTCTTCTTGAGTTGTATAGGCAATTATTAGAGCTCCATGATTTTTAGCAAGGACTTCACAGAGCAGTTTTTCATTTTCCTATTGTAATTGGGTAGTATCATTGTACCAATATTCATAAAGCTAGGAATGTTGAAAAGGAAATGTTTCATCATTACACTCGAACACCTACAAGGCTAGGGTAAATTTTTATTACAGGAATATTGCTAAGAAGTCAGTCTCATTGGAGTATACACATTTACCAGCACTGGAGGATTTTTGGGCTAACTACAGAGATGAATTTGAGATAAGAAGAAAAGACTACAACCAATTGAGAGTGTAGCAAATCCTAAGTTTTGGGGTGGAAAATATTCTGAAGAATCTCCTAGATGATGGGAAATTCATTTTAGGCACCTACTATGATGAGGGAGGTGATAATGCTCCCTTACTTCTAGTGAAGCACACATCTAATTCAATCATGGAAAGGACATCAAAAGTATTGCTTTATACTTCTAAATGGTTGCTTAGTCAAGGTTATTGCCTAGAAGAATCAATCATGAATGATTTCAATGAGATATGCACTAAAATAAAATAATTTCAAGGGGAGAGTAGTGAAGTGGCTAAAAAATTGAAACCAATTAAGAAATGAAGAACAAAACGACCATCAATTTCGTAAGTCACTCCGTAAGACACTTCTCATTTATTGACATCTTCATCATTCTTTACCGCTACTATTAAAGATCCTCCTATACAATGAAAGGTTTTGGTGCATCCCTAGAAGCCAACTTCATTCATATTTCCTTTGTTTGCTTGAAGCTCCATCTCCTCGACCTTCACCCCGCAAGAAGAAAGAAGCGGATAATGAATGTGGAATTGCAGAGTTGGAACTACATAGTTTGGAAAGAATAGATTCATTTCCACACAATGTGTTGGTCGAGGAGAAAATTGCACCTAAAGGATCTATTAAAAATGTAAAACAACATAAGCCTCTTCTTTCATTCAGGAAAATAATTATAAATCATATAATGCAAAAGATGCAAATTTTGGAGGAAAAAGTTGAACCAGTTTTGGAAGAACTTGATGATGGAATTTATGATGTAACAAAGTATAGCTCCTCCAAACCTCTGTAAATTCTTGAGGGATTTCTTCAATTATTTCAACTAGTAATGAATAAGGCCATCACTCCTTTCAGTCATACATCCCTGAAGAAATTGGCAAAAATTCAAGGAGATGTCCATCATTTGGGATCATGCCTTGGGAAGGTGAGAGGGTGTTGTAATATTATGGAAAAATAATTATTCATGTTGGAAACAAAGATGGAAGTTGCACCAAAGGAAAATAATGATATGATTAAATACATGATAGATCAATATGCCATCTACAGAGAGAAGCACAAAGAGAAGAATGAAGAAAAGGCTGAGGATAAGGGTGGAGAGAAAGATCAAGTAGAGTCTGAAGTTGTCAATTTGAAATAATTCTTCTTCTTCTTCTTTTTATACTTCTTCTCTTTACTCCTCAAGTATATTCATTGTAAGACTTAAGTAATCTAGTGGTTAATCACCATTACTTCAAGTTGTTTGATAAATTCAATTACTTGATGGTAGTTATGAGTCAATTATTATGGTTTTAAATGTTTGAACATTCCAAACTATTATGTGGCATGTAACAAGGTTTTTGAGGAGAAAAGTACTCAACTCCTAAATTTTTTATTAGTTATTCATTTATTGAAGTGTAATGGATATTTCTTCCTTGTGCTTTACTTATTGGTGTCTGTGAGATTTCACCCTAAAATCTAGGACCACCCCTTTTTAAATTTTTGTTCTTTTCAAAGTAATGAGTTGTGTTTTGTGTTTATCTTGTCTCAGCTTTTTGCATTGCTCCAAGGTATCCCCAGAAAGCCATAAAATCCAAATTCAACAAATACCCAGATGCCAAAGCTCATTCAATCCCTTCACCAGGCTTTGTCTGTAAGCATTTTATTTATTTATTTATTAAATAAATAAAGTTCTTTTAAAATGGATTGACCTCACCCCATCATTGTTACCACGCTAGTATTACTTTCATCTTTGATTGGAGTATTCTGCACGGAAGAGTTTTTACGGACTAGCTAATTGGCAAGTTATTTTCAAGCAATTGTCTACAACTTCTTTACGGGATTTCATTTTATTTATTTCTTTCTTTTTGTCTATGTTTTGGTTTTTCTCTGTGCTTTATCTAGTAATTCCCCTTGTTCTTTTCATTCGTTCTGCATAACCAGTTCAATTGCCTAGAGTTTTTAGAAGTCATCCATGGCCTCAGACAAATGTGAAGTTAATTATGGAGTGTTGGTTTTTGACACAGTAGTTTGGAGGCAAGTCGCACTTTTTGGGAAGAATGATTTCTTCATGCAAGTCACATTTTTCAAAGCTACCCTTCCACTTGAATTTCCATGCAAAACATAAAAGCAATCCCTAGTGCAAGTCATGGAAATTGGAGTTTCCCAGCAGTCGGAGTTTAACGTCACCACTTAAGTGAAAAGTGTAAAATTAGGAGCTTCTGGCATGTTGTAATTTAATGTTGCCCTTCCTTCATGTTTTTCACACAATATAAGCCAATACACTTAAGTGAAAAGTGTGAAATTAGGAGCTACCCAGATGATGTAATTCACCCCCTGCCTTGCCTTTCTTTTTCCACACAAAAATTAGTCAAAAAGAAAGTAATTTCTTAGGATTATTTTTAGCAAATGTTGGTGCCAAGGTTAGAGATAAATTCAAAATAAAAAGGCATGATAAAAATAAGACAAAAAGCTTGCTAAAAATAGCAAAGAGTTGCAAAGAAAAGCATGCTAAAAGCAAGCTAAAATTAGGCAAACTTGGGCACCCAAAGAAGGAGAAAAAGCACAACTTATTATTAGAAATTGCTAAAAATAAGAGGAAGCAATTGGTAAAATTAGCATGCAGTTGCTTATATAAGAAGTGGATGCCATAAGTGAAGGGAAATTAATTCTTTTGTGTGGAGCATGCTTCCTTGGCAAGTGTTGGTGCCAAAGGAAGAGGTTTTGAGCATTAAAAATATTTTTAATTGTCGGGAAGCATCCAATTTTGGTGCCTAAGGTTGGAAGAGCTTTCTTTTTATTATTTTGGCTATCTGCATGTTGATGTGAGTGCACAAGTGAATAAAATAATATTTTTATCTTGTTTGGCATACAAGCAAAGTCTGAAAATTGAGGACATAAAGCTTTATAATTAGGTGAAATTAGATATTCATGCCATGAGCTTCATGTATGTCTAAATTATTTGTAGGAATACTTCATTTGTGCCCATATTGGTGAAGAAAGCAGAAGTCAATGTCTGATACATTGAATATATCTTCAGAATCAGAGGAAGCAATTGTAGCTTCTACATAAGTGGATCTAGCTCTCACAATTGCAAAGGCTTCTGGCAAAAATAAAAGAAGAAGATCTCATACAGGAGTTGATTCAGGTATGATGAAAGGTGATGATAAAGTTGATCCAACGAGAACCATGCATAGTATCTAGGATTTTCGGGATTCATGATATAGACATGGGGCATGAGTTTATCAAGGATTTTAATGACATATCCAAAGCAACCAATGGGACATCCCTTATAACTCGGCTATAAGGGATAGAAGAATTATTCAGAGATTACAACATTCCCTTTCAACCTAGTTACACGAATTTGTTCTAGCATGTGCAAAGTTTTATCATCCTATATCTAGAATGATCAAGGATGCAACCAAAAAGACAATGATTAGGTTGGATACATAGTTCATCAACTACTACCTTAAAATTACCTCCGGGCCCACCCATAGTGAATACAATCAGCATGCAGGAAGATTTTGATAGGTGGGAGAATGACAAGGTGGATTGTGTGGGCATAATGAATAGGAAGTATATGAAGAATCCCAAGGCACCATCAAAATTTCCAAGGTCAAATATGGTGTAGGAAGTTGATGACATTTCTCGGTTGTTGTGTAGGATAAATGGGGAAGGTAATGTAAATAACTTCCACTCATGGATGTACTCCTTTGTCAGAGCAATTGAGATCAACATAGTTGATTCAATAATTAATTGAGTAGAGATCATCAGTAATAACATTAGTGAATAGATCAGAATGTGAGGCGGACATTCAATTTTAAAATGACTTCATACCTTGTGTATGTTGTAGCCTCACAGGGAATATTCTCCAAACTTGACAGAAGAGGGATACTTTTAAAGGATCCTATTTATGAGTGCTACCCATAGCTGGTGATTCCTGAATGCTACAAGGATTACAAGGAAGTGAATGATGACTTCTTCTATGGATTCATTTTCAAGCTAAATGGTGACTCGAAGGCCAATAGAGTAAGCAAGGAAGCTTGGGAAGTTGTCTCCCAAGACGATTTACCGCATCTTCATCCAGTTTTTGACTTCACGTATCTCGTGGTTAGTTATTTCTCGGAGAACTAGTCAAGTTTCTAAGGTACCCAAATTATAAGTGGATTATCATGGAGTTATGCAAGTAGCTCATGGATTTTCAAGACTTACAATCAAAGCAAAGATAGGTCTACGATCGCCTTCCCGGTCATAGTGGGCCATTATAGATGTCGGACCATCCATAAAGCTAGAGGAGTGGAAGCGAAAAAGTTTCTTTGCTACGGGCATGAGTTATTTTTCACTTGAATTAATTTTGATCCTTATGGAATAGCAAGTAATATAGTCTCCCGGAATACTCACATGTACCTTCATTGGAAGATTTATGGATGAAGTGCATAAATGAATACAAAGTCAAAAAGGAGATTTTAGCATTATTAGCTCAACAGGTTTTTGACTATGGTGCAGCAAGGATACCTACAAATATATCGGATGATGGGCATGTGGTACTTGACACATATTGTAGACACCAAAATTGGGTCACACTCCCCTTGGCCCCTCGTCGAATAACCAACTCAAACATATTCACCTAACCATGGCCCCTTTCACCCCACATTAATATTAATTTAATTAACTTAATTAAATTAATACCCATTCTCACAACATTCATTACTTAATTATTTTAATTAAGCTAAATTTCCACCTCACCCCTCCACCTCACCTAGCCACCTCACCCTAGACTTATTCTTGGCATGTTTTCATAATTAACTAAGACCTGATCTCACTTGCCTTAATGAGCTAAGATTTGGTCTAACCCTAAAAGCACATGCCTAAGATTTCTCTAACCACATTCCCGCTCATTAGAAGGGAAGCTTCTATTCTCATACGTGAGAATAAACCAACCTAGCCCAAGAAATTGGGGATATCTACCATTTTTAGTAAACCTAGGGAATCCGGCCTTAACCGACACTGGTCACCCCTAAACCGACGTCCATCAACCCCGAACCATCCCGGGAAGCACTATTGTGGAACCAAACACCATTCTTCTGATCAACCACCATCACCATTCAGCCATCAAGCCCGTATCATAATAAGTATACCTTTTACTAGCATAGTCCATTTCAGTATAATAGTCTTGTTACTTATGTTATCAAGTTAACTTTGCATGTTCCTTTCCCATCTTCTACCTATTTGTAGACTCAGCCATTCCTCTACCCACACCACCAAATCACCCATTCTCACCTCCTATACCCCTCTCGAGTATACCTGAGACCTTTACAGACCTCCCTACTCATCCCTCCATCTCTATTTTCCTTCAGTTCAACTCCTACAATCAGAACTCATTGAGTTCCTTTCACTCGACCATACCGACATCGGTCACCCATGACCATTGTCGGTCCCTCCTAAACCATCACCGGTTACACCCAACCGACATCGGTCTCTCGTATTTCATACCCTATGCCAATAATAGAACCAAACAACCTTTTACCAAATGACCCAAACCCGAACTTTGACCAATTCCAACCCCCGACAACTACTCGCCCTTCAAATCGACTATAGCCTAGCCTGTTATGTTAGATTTCCTTATTGTGTTTGAATGAAATATCTAAATCATATCAACTACATTAGGAATTTGCTTATTTCTCACATTAAGTTGTTTTAAATAGTGGATTGATAGCCATCTAGGGAGTATCACACTTCTCGGATCTAGCACATGCTAGGTAATCCATTGTCATATATAATTTAACTATTCTTTTGTGGTCTTGTTTTCTATTTCAGGTAGTTCCTCCCAACCAAAAGGAAGCTCTCACAGTCAGCATTGGATTAAGAAGTCGAACGCGCACAAAACCATCAACCTGACAATAATAGGTATTCCTCCTCATCCCTTACCCTTATCTATTTCATCTCAATAAAGTAAAGAAAATGGTGAAATATTTTGGCACTCCCGGTGGGACCCATCAGGGGTTCTATTGCATTTGCTTCATTCCTAGGCAAAAGTTATGTGTTTTTTTCCCTTTAAAAGGCTTACACATTAATTTTTTTCTCTAGTAATCTTTTCTTCTTTCTAATTGCTCTAAAAGAAACATTTCTATTGTGTATTAAAAAAGGAATCATTCTTCTTTCTTTCTTTATGCATTTAGTGAAAGAGCATACCCTCTCCTATTCATCATTTGCTTCATCAAACATAATCTTTTCAATTTGGGCTTAAAATTGGTTGCATTACATTCTGATTTGCTACATTTAGCTCACATTAAAATGAGGGCAACCTATATGCTAGAATTCATGCCCAGTTGATGGTTGACACAAAGAATCATAGAAAGCACATTCTCTCTCTCTCTCTCTCTCTCTCTCTCTCTCTCTCTCTCTCTCTCTCTCTCTCTCTCTCTCTCTTTGTGTCTTACCAAACTACACAAAATTTAAATATACACATCTTTCTTAAACAACATCTTACCCGGAACACCTCGTCCGCAATCACACGATCATATTTGTAGATACTCCCCATCTCGTTACTTTTTTTGAGTCATTATCTTAGAGGATGGCCCACCCCTACCATAACATAACTTGAAACCTCTCCTTTTAGATATCCTCCTTCGTAGGAAGCCTTCCTCACCAAAAACTCTATTCTAAATTCATGAGTCAGTCTTCTAAATAGCATAAGCTCAACACATTAAAAATCACTTGTTAGGTACGTGTTTTTAGTGTTTGATTGAAGCGTGTTTTGAGGTGTGAGGATATGCTTCTTTATTTTTCCATTTTGTTGCCTTTCACGAGTCCATAATCACGGTTGGAGTATTCGACCTCTTCGAGTGTGTCAGGACTTCATTACATCATCTCCAGACCTTTGGGTTGATTATTTATCTCACTAAAATTCACAACAATCCATTTTTCTACATTTTTCCAATTTTCACAAGAACATTAACTTGCTACTCCTTACCCCTTACGACATCGGTTTTGCTTAACCGGCATCGGTTTTCTATTCTTTTGGGTTAAATTACCTAAAGAACCCTTATTTCATTTTCTTTGTTGTCAGAGTTCTTATGAGTCTTTGTACTCTCTAGGCTTTGATAAACAGTCATCATACAACTTGTTCATCTAACCATCAATAGTCTTTGCTTCATCTAGTAAAATTGTTCTGTCTCACAAGAATCGACGTCGATTACACAGCGAACCGCATCGGTCACCCTCAACTATTGTCCGGTTACCCTATGTTGAATCTCAGCTGATACATTTCCAAATCCACCTATAAACACTTGTTTTCTTCATTCTCTATTGCTCTTTATGTCATCTGCAGGATACAACATCACCTGATATACATTCATTCACATGGTGTTGACTCACAATCAAGCTAACGCTCTTAAATTTCATGCGAGTTGTCAACCACTCCCACCTAGTCCTTTACCACCCTTTGTCCTTGATGACGCCTTACTCCTATGGACCTTCCCAATGTCCTTGACAGGACTTGCATTGGATTGGTACAGTGGGCTACCAAGCCACTCCATCTACTCGTTTAACCAGGTAGCCCAAGCCTTCTTAAACAACTTCTCAATCAACATTGTTAAGAAGGTCACCATGGCTAATATTTATTCCACATGACAGTACGACGATGATTCTATCACTGACTTTGTCACTCGTTGGCTCAGCCTAATTAACCAGCTCACATTTCAATTACCTCAAACTGAACTCATAGAGTTGTTTACTCGGGTTTGTCCTATACACATCTCACCAACCTCTGCGCAGTGCAGAGACCTTTCACACTTTTGATGAGGCATTCACCATGGCACAGAAATTGGAAATTTGTGCTATCGAAGAGAAGAAAATTCAACTTTGTAACAAGAACATCACGTTCAAATCAAATGATGCTTCTTCATCTTCGAAACCCCAAAACAACTATTCAAAACCCAAAGGATCTTCCAACGTCATTTTCCTCAAGACTAGCCCCCCTCATCAATCAAACCCAATCAAGCCTCCTTCTAATCTCTCTCCCATCCAATCTTTCTAGTTCAGATAAGAACAACGAAAGTACACTTCAATAGGAGAATCTTATGCTTTTGTTTTGGAAAATCTTATTAAAGTTGGTGTCATTACCCTTCAACTTATTAAACCACACATTGGTTTTGACCACGAGCACCCCATGCCCACATGGTATAAAGAACATGACTTTTATAACTATCATCATGTTAAATGTCATAGTGACAATAATCGCATAACCTTCAATAATATCGTCAAAGAAATGTTAGATAACGTAAATCTAGTCTTGGATAGCTCAAAGGCACCCGCTAACCAAAACCTACATATCCTCAAGAATTTTTACCTAATCATGCCCCATCTTCCAACTAGATCGTGACACTTCAAATGATGATAGTAATGTCTACGAGGTCCACGCTATTTTCGATGACATACCCGTTGCTTCCCCAATTGCCTCATGTTCCTTCCATAGACAAAATGTTATCCCGAGCCCCCTACCTAAGCAAGAACCTATTTCATCTGCTCCTCCACCCAGAGAGGAACCCCTTCATTTTATCCTTCACCCGTGGAAGGGCCTATAATTAGCATGCCACCTTTGACCCCTCAAATTTTTGAGCGAGCGGTGTCGGTGGCACCTCTCCTACTCATAAGAGATACATGTCCACAACCCACACCATCACAAGGAGAGTTGACCTCGTCTAGCCCATCCTCTCCTCTACCCATGGAGGATTCTATAAAAATACCATTTCCTTTATATTTCCATTCACTATCGGACCTTCAAGATCCCGTTGATCTCATTGTCGGCTCTCTTACCCACAGTCCGAGGCTAGCCATTTCCTTGTATCTCAAACACATTTTACGGGATCACTACTCGATCCACATCGGCCCCGCTTTGTAGCGCATACCATTTTCATTCTTGGCCGATCGCTGGACTATGTTGATAGATCCTTACTTTGGGGACACCTTCTACTTCCAGCTTTTAACCCAAATGCAAATTGCCACTCACCGACACCACTATCTATCCAAAAGTGTTTCGAACTACCAAACCAAACGGAACCACAACTATTAAAACACCTTCCACATCTCCAATTATAGCCCAACACACACCTCTGCCTGAACCCAAAGATACATCTACACCCAAACACCTACCCACGCCTATGTCACCTCCCTTACCTAAACCCATCACCACCTTAGGGGTCATACCAACATAAAACCTTACTCACCCACCCACCAAATTAGATTTAGCCACTTCTTCCAAAACTAACACTAAACTTACCCCACCCCTAAAAAGAAGATCCAACCTCCTAGGCCTCATACACCAACCTTGTCTACCACGCCATTATCCCCTTCACCCTCTCATCCATCCTAGGACCTCACCCCTCGGCGTTGGCCAAGTAACCTCCTCCACTGTAAACCAGAACATAGCTTCCCACCTCCTCATCATGAACCTCTAATATACCCAAGAAACCCACACAAGCTTCGCTGTCACCTATAATCTTCTTACCACCGTTATCGTCCATAATTTCTTCACTACCCATGACATTTTCTTCTCTTCCTCTCACACCTTCTACCCAACCTCTACCGACTACCTCTCGCAAAGAACTTGGTTACCCCTCGCCCGGGTAACCGGTCCTCTTCCACCATCTACTCTTACCTCTACATCATGTACACCCATGTCACCTTTTCCCAAAAAGGTGCAACCTAAAGCTAAGAATCCACTACCCTCCAATAAGGTAGTTAAACCAACCAAACCTTCTGCCACTAGCTCTTCTACCATGCCCATACCTAAGCAAATGCAACCAAGACCTAAGCCACTCCACACACCAAATTAGTAAACCAAACCCTTCCCCTCCTGTAAATCCTCTTCCCGTAACATTCCCATTTTAAGACTTTAGAAACAAGGGGAAAAAAATTAAAACATAATGTTCTTTGTTCTAAATAAAACATCATTTAGAACACACATTCCATGCCAATCAATCTCATAACAAATAACCATATGCAGCTATAATGACTCGATATACTACCGATCTCTCATTTCATGACTCGGTTACCAACCGATCTCTCATGTATACTTGAAGTATAGAATACTTTATGTATACTACGTATACTTGGTTCTCCTACCCTATTCCGGTACTGAGTGATCTGTTTAAAGAACCTATCTTAATATTTGTTACCAATATTCATCTGACATCACATTACTTTAAACTAGGTGACATGGGACAACGCAACCAGCAGCTTGCGATACTTTGGCCAAAGATTTTCAACATATTGTTCATATTACTATTCCTATACGGCATACTCGTCATTCCAAAATACATCCTTCACCTCACTCTTTTGTTATCTAGAATGGTCTTTACTTGACCATCACACCCACTTGCCCAAGGTTCGACCCTAGCCCCTAAGTTAGCAACATAATTTATTATAGGAAGATGCTCACGATGAATTAGGGTATATGGGCATACTCGGTGACCTAAATCATCTGAATGTGCCAAGGTACCTAAGTCATGAAAGCTACTACCTATCCCGAACATGCTACTAACTTGACCTAGAGAGAAACTAAGTTCAAGTCCAGGATGTGGGTAGATCTAGATGAACAAATATGGCTGGGTGTTACCACATGTCAATTGCAACACTGTATCCTTGAGAAGTCCAGGGACTTCTTGAGAGTACAGTCCTGCAGTTGGCATGTGCCAACATCTGTTAGAACTAATTCATCAAGATGTACATACCCCCTTAGCGTTCATTAATAACAATTAAATTGGATTAAAAATTTAGATTACAGCAACCATGCCTAACCCTAATTCCAACATTCCTTAAGTTCTTTATCCAACACTAGCCTGATTAGGTATAGAGAACTTCATTAATTTATGTTTGCATTTGTTATTAGTTAACGTGGCATAACAAGCAGTTATCCCAAAAGCAGGACAAAGAAACATCAAATGTTTAATTCTTAATGTAACCTAGTTGTCCAAATCAAGTGTGTCATCCACTTAGATTCAGCTAGTGTTTACTTTATAAATGAAGTATAACGATTAAAGATCATACCACTATTCCTTTTACCTTTCATTCCATGAGAGAGGAAGAGTCTTCCTCTTCATGGTTAGATGTTAGGTTTAACATAACCTTTTTATCATTCGTTACTTATATAGTTTAATTGTATGTCCAAAGCATATTTCATTATTAAATTATAGTTATATAATTAGAGAATGACATCCTTGCAATTTAACAAGTTCATTAATATAAGGGAGATTATACTATCTCCTTAATCCAACTCATTATCTTATAACAACAATAATATACACAGATATAAAGAATACCGCAAAGATATCACTATTATTTCCATCATACAAGTACAAAAGTATTCACATCACAAATTGTAGTCCAACATAAAATCTTTTAGTACCTAATGGAAAATATACATTTACAAGATTATGCATTTTAGACATTCTCGCATGTCAATCGATAATTAAGATCTTAAAAGAACATCACTTTTCTTTTTCATTACAACTTAAGAATGATTCAAACCCTTTTCATAAGATCCATAATTAAATAAGCCAATGCATCATAAAAAAATTGTCTTCTTTTTTTCACCTATGATGTCCATCTGCAAAATTGTTGGCGCAGTCGGCCTCAATGAATCCGACCATGATAAGCACTAAGCATTAAAGTAAAGTGCATTCCACTAATTGTT
Organism: Taxus wallichiana var. yunnanensis; assembly: GCA_018340775.1. Lineage (NCBI taxonomy): Eukaryota > Viridiplantae > Streptophyta > Pinopsida > Cupressales > Taxaceae > Taxus > Taxus wallichiana. The sequence continues at coordinate 306,910,516 of CM031236.1, forward strand.
CCATTAAAATGAATTTGCTTTAATGAAACAATTAATATATCATACATATAATCATAAGTAATAACATCTAGAAAAGAAGTACAATTAAAGAGTCTGAATTCACTTTTAAGAAAATAACATAGCATATAATTTAATTGATTCTATCAATTACTTCTAAACAATCAACATGTCTTGTCATCCAAATGTTTCATAGTTCTATAAGAATAGAAATACACATTTATCTTTTCTAAGCAGTAAAAGAAGTTAATTTCAGCCTAGCTCATATTAGAATGCTTCATCATTCCATATAACAAGGAAGAAGAATCAATACATGTTATTCCCCAAACACTAATCATCAAAAAGACAAATACAAGTTTAGAACACACGAATTTGCCTCACTTCAAAGATAACAATATAAGGATTCAACATTAAGGAAAAGCATCTAACAAGAATCCCAAATCAATCCAAGAAGAATAGGAAATCAAAAATTCTAACTAAAAGTCTTACTAACTTCTGCATGTTAGAAGATATAATTCAAGGATATGAAACCAGAATTTCCACAAATCCAAGCTAGACTCAAACATAATAACTCTCTTATCCAATCCATCCAAGAAGGGTTCATAATAAGATAGTGTGCAAAAAGAGACAACCTTCCAATATCAATCCAAATGGTGTGTGACTCAATCAAGCAAAACAGATGACTGTATAAGTATTTTAATATTTTCTTTCCACATCCACATCATTACAACCAATGACTTATACAAAGTAGACCAAACAATCCACAAGAAATTTCCATCTCAAAAGAGAATTGAAAACAGAGAATCTCAGTCAAATGAACTTATCCAAACAACAGAAAAAGGATCCCAAATAGAAAAGGACCCAATCCATAATTCATTTCATTTATACTATGAAACGAATTCTCATTTATATTCCAAACTTAGAATTCCTTAACTAGTTCCCAAAAGAGAACACAGATCCAAATGTATAGTTAAAGAAATCACACTTCTAATTTTCCTTTATACATCATACAAACTGGTTTACCTATTCCATTCATCAAATACAAGTTCAAATTCAGTTCATAGAACTAAGTACACATTACAGTCCCTAAAATAGTATACTATCCCCAAGAGATCATATTCATTTCTCTTTTTAAATCTTGGAGATTCATTCAATGAATCCAACAAGGAATAGAAATCCACAAACAAGTGTAAGATATACAAGGGTCAACACAACTCACAAACTCAAAAGACTGAAATCCCATTACAAGGCTTCAACAGCTTAATGCCAAGGAGTAAGTAGTTCGCGATCCCAAATAAGAACAATAATACAAAGCATTCTAAACAGTGATATTGTATCCTTTCATACAAAACTCATTACACTAGGTTTAGATTCAACTTTCCAATAAAACCCAAGAAATCAAATAAAAAGATCATAAGAGAGTAAGAAACCCCAACGATGTTTAAGTCAAGAGATGTTCCAATCTTACTTCCAACTCAACTGAAATAGAATCACCACAAGACCCTCGAGTTCCATCTAAAATCTTATGATAGGGAAAGTATTTGTTTCAACATAAATAATAAGAAGGAGAGTAAATACTGCATTTCCGAAGCCTCTAAAACTATTAACAACTTATTCCAAATGAACTATAAATCATCAATACCCATAACAAGATATAATTCCAGTCCTTTAATCCTTCTAAAAAGATAGTCAAGCCTTCAATAGGACACGGGTTCGCTCAGGGTAGAGAAGAATAGGATACACTTCATATTCACATGCCCTATCAAGTTCAAAGAAGGTTGTACAGTCTAAAGATGAAGTACTAAAACCATTCACACTCAAGAAGCTACACGAAGGAGATCACAAGGAGATTACCAGATCAACTTCAAACCGAAACTAATCTCTCAAGCCCTTATCGAGTAGATAGTCCATAAATGAGTTCAAAGCCTTTTCAAATCCATGAACATGAGTAAAACTCTAGCTCAGAGCATAAGTACAGAACAAAACTCAACAACTCGACTACAAGTTTAGCATTCGCAAGAACTAAAAATGAGTACAATGTCGAATACAAAGATTCAACAAAAATTTTAGAACTACACCAAGTTCCATCTCAGCTCAGAACAAACATGAAGTTCCAAAACAAGCTCAACAAAACACAAGACTATAATAGAGATTCAGAACCATACAAGCAACAAATTCCAGTTCAGAATGACCAAGAAGCTCTACTACAAATTCAACGAAACACAGGCTCTAAATAATAGTTCGAACAAAACATAAGGCAATGAATGCCAGTTCAGTCAACACTAGCCTCGAATACAAGTTACAGAGCTTCAAATACAAGTTCACATGAATATCACCATTAAACTAACACAGAGAAAGTTTCCTAAAAACTATCATTGCCAGCAATGGATTTACATTCCAAAAACCACAGAGATTTCCTAAAACATGCAAGTAAATAACCAGACAAATCAAACAAACATTTATCTCATGAGAGCAGAGTTGTTTTAATGATTCATTTAGAAGAAAGCAAGAAATCTTAATGGGTAGAGCCTATCATGCCTGATAGTGCCTCTGCCAATTTGAAGGAGACTTCCAACCGAGCCTCCAACTCTTTTTCTTCTCCACAACAGATCAACAACCAAACAATTTTTCTTCCAATGCCTCTTATACATTCCCTTGATTGAAAATAGACCAGAGAAACCAAAAATAGCCAAGAAGAAGAAGAAGTCGAACTGTTGGTTCAAAGAACCAGATTGCTCCATGCAGATAAAAATTTGTGAGGCATGTAAAACCAAACAACCTCCCACAAATCTACCTCCCTTGTTTCCAAGATAGTTTGTACACAAAAACTGAGATCCATTAATGCCATAACTCCCAATTCTCCCACTTCTCTCTCCTTGCCACCACCTCCCAAAATTGGCGAATGCCATTTCCAAGTTAACATGCAATTCCATTTTTAGTGAAGCCTCCACATAAGCCTCCACTAGAGTTAACTAGCCCTTGCCAAACTGGTAGTACCTCCATGCATTTAAACCCAATCAAATCAAATAAAATCCATTGGAACCATCACCGTAGTGCCATGCGACCCTAGGTCCCTTTTAAATAGTTTAGGATAGATGTCCCCAAAACTTAGGTTAGTCAAAAATCATTTCCTAAATAATTTCCTTAGGTCTAAAAACATTTCCATAGGTAATACCACCTTAGGTTAGATTAAATTCACAACCATTAGTATTAGGCATTAGGTTAACATAGTCTAGTATTACCATAGTAATCTCCCCTTCCCATATTCATTTAGCACAAGAGCTTAGGTTAGGTCACCCCCCAACACAATAGAATAAGAAGCTTAGGTTAGATTACAACCCAATTAAATAGACATAGCTAGGAAGTAGGTGCTCTTACCTAGTTTAGGATATTGTTAGGGTAGTCCTTTAGTTTTAGGGTTCTGATCCCCTTCATAGTCTTGAAGCGACTACTATTTTTGTTTACGCCAATAATGTCCTGCAGAGGTCAATCCCAAAGATCCAAGCACAAACATACAACCAAATGAAGGTACTTCCACACAAGACCAAAGAATTTGCAAAATACAAAAGTTCAGTCCGTTATGCCTCTCAAACTACTGAATGTCAATTTATCATTCAGTCCAATCAAGAGTTTTAAAACATTCCTTGGATCACTGAAATTGATCCAAGGATGAGTCAGTAAAGAAGATAAGTTTGCAACCCTCAAAACCAGATTGCAACTCACCTATAAGAAGTGAAAGTGGATTCTTGCAAGCCATATCATTTCATTCTAAAGAATCCTAGAGTATAAATAATTTATCCATAACAAGCATGATTTTCAACAATCAAGGGAATATACCTCATTCAAGAAAAACACATGCCAACGCTTGTACTACAAAAGAGAATTATTACAATTTGTCCAAGGTGTTACACTTCCTCCACAATTAGCCATACCTATACCCAAACCCACATTCACCTCCCATTGTGATCCACTAGTAGGGTCTTATGCCAAAATCTAAACCAATATCTTCGAAACTTTTGTCATCACATTACCACCTCTTAGACCTTATGACCCACTCAAACCCAAACCAAAAGGGTTTGATGAAACCAAAATTTGTGCCTATCATCGTGTGTCAGGACACGATGTAGAGAATTGTAAGGCTTTAAAAATTGCCCTTGTCCAATTATGTCCTCCCGAAGAAAATTTTGACGACGATGATCTTCTTGATGAGGACCCCATTTCACCTTCACCAATTTCCCCATCTTCTTCCATTACCTACTCAACAACCAATATCTCCACCCCCACAACTCTTTGATCCACCTTGAGATTTGAGATTAACATGGTCCACATAAGATAGTTGACCAAACCACCACCTAAATGCCAATGCGTCGACTCATTTCACAAGGATCGTATCCCCACTAGGGATTTTTCCTCATACCGCTATACCTTCCATAACACACCCTCTTCATCCACCTCCCCTCAAATTAACATGATCGGCATTGCCACCCGTGCTCAAAAAGACAAGGGAAAAGAAAAAGTAATCGGCCCATCGACCAACCCCGTAAACATACCATCCGCACCCATACCCAAAGTCAACATTCAAAGTCCTACATATCCTATTTCCAATGGGGTCACACATTGCACAATGCTAAAACAATACACCAATCCCCCTCAAAATTTCTTTATATGACCTCGTCCAAACCTCGGAGTCACATCGTCAAGCCCTCATGGAGGTCCTTTAATCTATTGAAGTCTTACCAAATGACCCCACACCCGTAGCCTCAATCATTACCCCTCACCATGTTGCCTCTCTCACTAGGTCATCGCCTTCCTCTACACCTCCACATACTTGCCAAGTAGCTGCCCTTAGTTTTTAGATGAATAGATCACTCCCTTCTAGTCCGACCCCCGACCTGCTCATTTCATCTTCAACTTTATCGATAATATATGCATATGACACGTTATGATCGATGGTGGTGCTAGTATTAACATCATCTCCTCCCATAAATAGGACCAAATGCAAATACCGCCAATTACATGCATGGTAACCCAGTTATGTTGTGCTCTTTCAATGACATCATGACTTCTACTAGAGGCACCTTCATTCTCCACGTCCATGCAAGTCCACCTTACTGTCCCAAAAATTTTCTATGTCCTAGAAGGGGAGTTCCAAAGATAACTTGTTGCTCGGCCGACCTTGGATTTGTGCCATTTGTTGTGTCCCTTCGAATCTACACCGCTGCCTCAAATTTGAACACAAGGGACATAATTACACCATCCCTACCGACCCGTCACCTTTCAAGACCTGTAACATGTTATACCAGCCCAATGATGTGCTTGTACCAGTCAAGGCATCTACCACTATCCCTACTTCACCTTCACCTACAAGTCCATCCACCAAAACTACCACTACCTCTTCTACATCTAACCTTGATATTCCCACTGCTATCAGTAGCCTCTACGGTTGACCTACCTGTCTCCCCATCATCTAACGAGCCATCTATCCCTACTACGCACATACTAACCACTCGATCCCTTAGAAGGTGTTTTTCAATGCCTCACATGGGGAATACCACTATATAATATTGACACCTTCCTCACCTCGCAAGAGTATGGGAACTTGTGTCAACACCCCAGTTATGAGATCCACATCGGTGACATTTTTCCTTATGGCCCTCCCCACCTTTGCACTAATCTAACATATGGGGGACTTGATATGGCCAAAGATAAATCCGAACCTCCATCCCAAACCCAACCATTTTCATCTAACCTACACTCCCTCACTAACCATCGCTTCACTCACACTTTTCTCCACCGGTGCACATGGAAAGGATTTGGCTTTGGCTTTTATGAATAGGGTTGTCCTACTATCATTTCTTGTACCTCTCGTAAACACAATGATCAGAGTGGCATTAATTTTGACGCATCACCTTCCAAGAAGGTTCATGTCAACCTCATCCAGGATGGAAAATCTTCCCCACCTCATTCACCCACAAAGCCCATAAATCCTGAATCTATTCATCCTAACTTTTTTCATAAACACCATTTCCTGGGACCGCTAACCTATCAACGTGATGGTGAAGCTCCCTCTTCTCTCTCATTCTTGTATCCTGACATGATCAATGATGATACACCTTCTATTAATGGCATTCAATGTCAAGACGATGAATCCATCCTCAATTACCTTGGTGTGGAAGATTCTTATATTCATCGGTCATTACCTTCTGAGACGTAAACCATGTTGAATGAATCGACCATCAAAATCAACATTAACACCCAAGATGACCCGCATTCTAAAGATCGACCAATCCTCGAGCGCCATCTTGAATTGAAGCCTTCACTTTTTCCTTCAAGACCATAGCAACGTGTTTGTCCTGGTCTTATGCCAATATGCCCAGTATTGACACAAAAATCATGGTCCATAATATCGTAACCATTCTTGATGCCAAACCCATCAAACAAAAGATGCGTAAAATGCATCCTCATATTGTTGTTCTTGTCAAAAGAAGAGCTTCATCACCTTCTCTCGCCATTCATCCTACCCATTGACTATCCCCAATGGATTTCTAACGTCATTCCTTTCACAAAGGCGACAGGGGGACTCCACATTTTCATGGACTTCTGTGACCTCAACCTCACCTGTCCCAAAGATGATTTCCCCCTACCACGCATTGACCTACTAGTTGATCTCACCGCTGGCCATGAAATGCTATCACTCATGGACAGTTTTAATCAAATATTACTAGCTCCAGAGGATCAACACAAGAATGCCTTCATCACCCCTTGGGGGACTTTCTACTATCGAGTCATGCCTTTTGCCCTCAAAAATGTTGGTGCTACATATCAGTGAGCCATGACTTACATCTTCCATGACATCATGCATCACATATTGGAAGATTACGTAGATGATCTGCTTGCAAATCAAAACATTAAACCGAGCACCTGCCTATCCTTAAAGTCATATTTGACTGTCTCATCAAGTATTGTGTGCATCTTCAACCAAAGAAGTGTCTTTGTGGTACTTTTTGGAAAACTCTTAGGTTTCATCATTTCTTTGCATGGCATAGAAGTTGATCTTGCTAAAGTCAAGGCTATTCTGGAAATGCCTCCACCTACTAATCTCCGTCAACTTCGTAGCCTACAAGGAAATTTGCAATCCATTCGTCATTTTATCTCGCACTTTTCCGACCATTTATCACAACCATTTCATCATCTTCTCAAGAAAGATGTTTCATTCAAATGGGATGATGAATGTCCTAAAGCCTTCAATCCTTTAAGCAATACCTCCTCCAACCACTAGTGCTCATTCCTCCTAAGGATGACCAACCCTTTTACCTATATATTTCATTAGTGACCATTCTTTAGGTGTCATGCTCACTCATCATGATGAGCAACATAGAGAGCAAGTGGATTATTACATAAGTCATACCCTTCTTGACTACGAAACTAGATATACCCATGCTGAAAAACTCTGCTTAGCCTTAGTTTTCATCACCACTAAACTCTGCCTTTACCTACTCAATCATAAAACCTTCGTCATTACTAATACTGACCCATTGCACTATATGTATGCAAAACCCTATCAACATCAACATGTCACACATTGGCTTATGCTTCTTGCAACCTTGACCTCAAATTCATTCATCAAAAGTCCATTAAGGGCCAAGCTATCGCTGACCAATGACAATGCACCTATTTCTCGGGAATCGACCTTCTAACTTCAACTTCCCAAATGAGTCTATAGGTACCCTTTCCCTGGATGAACCCGCTTACCAAATGACACTCTTCTTCGATGGCTCCAAGTGTCAGCGTGGGGGTGGGGATAGAGTTATCATCATTACTCTTGATGGTGAACCTATGCCTTTGTCTTTCAAACTTGATTTTGATTGTATAAATAATATTGTTGAATATGAAGCACTTGTATTGGGTCTCTAGGTTGTTTATACCTTAGATGTTAAGTCAATCAATATCTTTGGTGATTCTCAGTTGGTCATAAACCAAGTCAATGGTATATACTAGTGTTGTAATGAGATATTTCAAAAGTATAAACATCAAATAGATATAATTTTGACAACCTTTAATCACATTACGCACTCCAAACCACCCCACATTCTACCAAGAAAATTTGCGGATACCATGGCCTCGATTGGCTTCTCGGATACCTACTCACCCGCCGACTCTAAAATCTTTGTCACGATATAAAGGCTACAATCACCCTCTTATTTACCTCATGAGGTATACTCCATCAAAACCGTTACCCCGACACACGTGACCTCTAGTATAAGCAATACACAAACTATCTTTCACTTGCCATTCTACCCACGGATCTCACTCGTATGGGCGAGGTACCTTTCTTAAAAGTGTCTCTCGTTATGTCATCATGGGTGGTTTTCTTTACAAGCATGAATTCAACAACATTTTCTTACGATGCCTTACAAGTTCAAAATTCCTTACACCATTAAGGAAGTTCACGATGGAATTTGTGGAGGTGACTTTAGTGGTTTAGCTGTCAGTAAAATGCATTCTTTGCCTAGGCTATTATTGTGCCAACCCTAAACCATGACTATTGTGAGTATGTTAAAGATTGCATGAAATGCCAAAGAACTTACTAATCTCCATCACACACCTAGCCATGCCTCGGCAGCGGGTTACATGAGACCTTTGGCCTTTCTCTAAATGGGGTTTGGATCTTGTCGGTGAGATCAACCCCCATTATTCACAACGCCACCAATGGATCATAACTACTAGCGAATATTACAATAAATGGGTAGAGGTCATTCCCCTCATTTCTACAAAAGCTAAGAAAATATGTGAATTCATCAACCATCACGTCATTTGTCATTTTGGTGTTCCTCGCCGCCTCATCACTGATAATGGAAAGCAATTCAAAAACAAAACCCTGTGACAACTTTGTGACGCTTTTGGCATTCAACTCAGTTTCTCGTCACCTTATTACCCACAAACCAATGGCCAAGCCAAATCAACTAATAAAACCTTGAACAAAATTCTTATGAAAGTAGTCAATCGATACTAGAAAGGATTGGCATACGCACATTCCTTTCACCTTGTGGGCTTATCGCACTAGTATTCACACTTCGACTACTACCACCCCCTTTTCTCTAGTCTATGGTACCGAGGTTGTCTTACCTCTCAAAGTCCAGATTCCATCTCTCTGCATCTCACTATAAGACATGCTCAACGACAATTACTTTCTCCAAGATCGTTTGTTGTAACTCGAGTTACTAGATGAACGTCGTCTCAATGCTTTTGAGCATCTCCAAATATACCAAAAATGTACCAAACGTGCCTATGTTAAATGTGTTCATGAACAAACCTTTCAGGTCGTTGACCTTGTCCTGAAGGAAAATCAACATGTAACCAAAGAGGAGAAAAGTAAACGGGGTCAATTTGCTCCTAATAGGCTTGGACACTATATCGTTACCCATGCATATGGATCAGGTGCTTATCATTTATCTTCCCTCGAAGGTCAACCTGAACCTGAGCCCCTTAATGCCTTGCATCTTCGACCATTTTATTGCTAACGTCAAGTTCTATACCACTTTCTGTTAGTTGATCGCTCATCCCTTGAGTATTGTTCACCTTCCATATTACTTGTTTTGAAGATCCACGACTCAACAAGAATCATGTGATTACATGTCACCTTTCAGCCTTATCTTCAATATGAGTACCACGGTTCTACTCATAGCATGATTCTCATGGATACTTTTCATCTTTTTCAAGATGGAATCCCATGGTCATTCATCACTTGAAACCACCTCTTTCATAGTTAATCTCTATGTGTTACAGTCTTGTCTTCTAAATAAGAACCTACTCTTCCTCTATAGTCTTTTCCATGACTTAAACATCCAAAAACGAAAAAGGATATAACTCCTTGAGTCAAACTTCTAGCAAAAGATGACTCCCTCAAAAGGGACATCTCTTCACTCTAATTCCACCGCTATCAATATACTGCTCTCTTCAAGGAAAGCTATATCAAGTTATTTCAAAAATTCAATAAAAATATTTGAAAGCTTCCCGCATCAATCAGCTTCACGAAGACCTCAAGGAGATAATATACCCATCCCATATAGACTTCCCGCATTGATCAGTCTATTACAAACAAATAAATGAAGAAAAAGATGAAATTTTCGTCATGGACTTTCCTATTTTTTATTTTGGGTTTCTTGTTCCGAAAAACATGTTGTTGTACACTGAGTTACGCTAAATCACCCATTCTCACCTCCTTGCCTTTTTAGCCTAATTTCCTCATTACTCAGGGGACTTGCCATAAATGTGACACTTTGTTATTAGGCAACTTTATTCACCCTTAGAATGGTCCATTATGCAACACCTTTAGGGTCTTACATTCATAAGCCCCTCTTAGATAATGTCGACTCATTAGGGTTCTTATCAATTAAGCGGCTCTTTTACCACCTCTTACCATTCACCTTCGTCATTGCTTATTGATTATCCTATACAGGACCAGATCATAGAAACTTATATTTAAAAACCACTCAACCATGCCTACTACCTAAACTTAATCATGCAAATGACCTACATTCAATCATGTCTAACAACTATCAACCCATTCCTCTACTTCATCCTAATCTTCCCTAGCTTATGGGAGAACTACATCGGCACAAGTCCTTTTTCATTGGGAATATGTAGGCAAAGACTTCGAGGGCATGGGGCCCTTAGAATTAGCTCGGACAATCTCTACCCTAACTAATTCCCCCTTCCCTTTCCTATTCACATTCTACCCTAGTTGGTTTCCTTTCTATATCAATAACTAGAAATTAAACCAAACCCGCAACAATTGCTAAATATATTTCCCATCATAGCTCTTGTATTCATTTCATCATGTCTACCATTTCTTTTACATAATCATACATTTTCCTACAAATCATCTTAACACAATCCATACCATCATTAATTACACAAATTAATGAATTAGAATCTCAACCGTGCCCAACCAACCCGACTCCGTCATGCCTAAATCAACTTTGACTCAATCATACCTAAACAAAACCCGACCCAACCATGTCTAACAAACCTAACTCAACCATGCCTAAATAAACCCGATTCAATCATACCTAAACTAACCTAACTCCACCATGTCTACACCAACCCGACTCAATCATGCCTAAACCGACCTGACTCTGTCATGCCTAATACACTTAGTTTCCATCACATACACACATAATAACAAAATTAAAATAAATAACCTCATTCATGTTATAAGTACCACCAACTATAAACAAGAAAGTTTTTGTATACACACATGGGTACAGGGATATAAATAAATACCGAGTCTCTCAAAAATCTCATATACTGACCTCACCATTTTTAGCATACAAAGGTTGGTATATGATCAAAAATAACAAAAACTCTCATCTACATCCTCACTCTCTTCGGCACACAGGCCGGTATATATCAAAAATAAACAACTATACAAAATAGGAGGTACATATGGCTATTAGACATCACCCTGCTAGATATCCTTCATATATGTCTCACATGTATCCTCCTCCTCATATGCCCCTGTATGGTGTCCAGCTAGCATCTCACCACCCACCATCGGTCCTGGTCGGATCTCTTGGTACCTCACCTGCGGTTGCCTCTCGAACTAGTGGCCTCACCCTGACCCTGTCTCGGGGCTCGATGCCCCTTTTGCTCTCCACATTGTGGGTGTGTGGCCTGGTCCTCTCAATCAAGGCCTATTGTGTTCTATACTCTACATATGATAGGAAATCAATCTTTGCGGCCATCAGCTGATCCTAGTAATACCTCACCTTGCCTAAGGCATCCCTCAACCATTCTATAGGTATTGTCTGTGGTGGTGACATCAGCCTCAACCCATGTACCTATCTCTTGGGACCCTGTCCTATTGGTACCTGTAAAGAGGGACCTTTTCCCTGTGCTCGTGTTCTGTCTTGAGGGAACTTGTCCCGCCCATACCTCGTATCTCGAGCTCAAGGGTCAGAACTCCGTGCTTGTGCAAAGGCCAAATCGGCCTATAAACTTGTAATTTATGCCTATAGGGTGGCCACTATACCCCATCCCCATCTCCACCTTGTGCAAGTACTTGTCCCTACGTTACATAGGCCTATAGAGTGACTACACTGTGCCTACAAAATAAAGCAACTCGTGCCTTTGAACCTATCAAATGCCCTACACTATCCCCAACTATGTAATTAGGGTAGCTACCTACCCCTATAGGGCGTCCCTCTCGCACTTGTGATGGTAGCTAAATGCACTCCTCGGCCTCGGTGGTCTGCTCGTAAATATACAGCCCACCACTATCTCAGTACTCTATCGCAACCCCGGCATTATCAATCCATCGCCTATCACTGCTCCTCCCGCCTTGTATCGGCACCATCACCGTGTTAGAGGGTAAAGGCCTCTCCACATCATCCCTCCTATACTATGGGAAGGGTGGGGGTATATCTGAAGTAGCCCAAACTACCGTCTAACCCTATCTATAAGTATCATCTCGTGATCTCCTACACGTCACCCCTATATCCATCAAAGCAACTGTAGCTCCTGTATCTCCTCTGTCATCCGCCCATATGATGGAAACCCCACATAAGGCCTCCAAATAATGTCCATGCTAGGCAACCCCTCTAGAAAACACTTGTAATAGGCTACATTGTGTGTAGCCCCTGACTCGACACTCTCAATGTGAGACGGTACCCATCACCGATAGCCTATTCGGACCAAGCCCAAATCAAATGCATCCGGATGGGGCATACCAACTAGACACACACATATGATGTGCTCATATGACCAACAGTGTAGTAGAAATATACAACATAGGTTGAACCTCTGTAGCCTCCCATAGGCCCATAACTCTCTGTATAGCTACACCAAGAATGTTGGTGCCCATGCAAACCAGGTCCTATCCTCCATCATGTCATGAAGAACCCCCATCAATTCCCATGGGAATCTCCCACCCTCCACATCTGGAAAAAACAACAAACTACCTCCATCAAGCAGCACCACTAACCTCATCTCCTCCAGATGGGCCCGATACATATCTTCGTAGCTCATACTAGTGATATGGAACCTCATCTTCATCATTCCTCGCCAAACACAAGTTAGCATTAACTCCTCAGATGCCTCTAAGGAGATAGAATACACCTTCATCCCCACTATTGGTAACCGCGAGATCTTGTACATATCCTCTAGGGTGACTGTGATCTCACCCATTGGCAGATGGAAGGTATTGGTCGATGAGTCCCATCTTTTGATGAGGGAAATCACCAATCTTGGCTCTGGACTACGTGTTGGTAGTGTTTGACCCCAATCGGAAAACCTCTATAATATGGTGCTAATCATTGGCTATCACACTCCCTTGTACCTCCACAAGTAGGGTCAATACCCTATCATGCATCCGTAGTGGGTCCCTTTCTGCGCACTCCAACAAAACACACTATTGTCAAAACCTTCCCATACGAAACACGTATTTTACCCAATAAACCTTAACCCCCACCCGTATTACTTATTATACCCACTCTACCAATTTTCCCTTGCTAAACCACTCTTTTCATGCACATTATACCTATTCCCTACTCACTACCCTTTATCATATTACCCTTACCGCTATCACTCCCCTTACTTCTATCTCCCATCCCTTACCCTTATTTTCATAGCCTTTTCTACCTATTGATTAATTCTCCTCTAACCCCAACCAAAGATTTGTTCCTTATGATCGGTATCGATCCCTTGTGATCGATATCATCTACCTACTACATAACCGATGTCGATAGTTTCCAACCAACGTCGACCAACCCTTGACCGGTTTCGATCACTGTCGCGAGCCGAATCCATCTAAACCACCCCCATTTTCCAAACCTTTTACAAACTAGCCTAATCACTAATCCTACCCTACCCAAAGCTAACCTAAACCCCTACCCACCCCTATTTACCCAACCTCAGACCTCACCCCTCCCTCATTTCACCAATTTTACCCATAAATTTAATTATATTTCCCTACCCAAAAACCCATACCCATATCACCTTTTTTATTTTCATACAATGAAATTTTGATAACCTACATCATCCTAGTGTCATTGGCGTGGTGTCATGGCTAGCCGTTGTGTCGTTGGTCCACCTAAACCCTCTCCCGCCTCTGTCATGCCACAATCTACCTCCAATATCTCCACCAATCACCTCACTCCACCCGATCTCGTGGACCCATCTACCTGGCTCCTCTAACCAACCAGATCTCTCCACCTCAGTAAGATCTCATCCCTCATACCTTTTTCTCGACAAAGCACAACTCGTTCAGTGCTCTATCATTTTCCCCTATTTGGAAAATTACAAATGATTCCACAAAAAGTGGAAATTTCCTTTTTAACCACACCCCAACCTAATCGGCATCGGTTATAACTAGACCGACATTGGTCATGTTCCCTAGCAAACTATGGTCATTGTACCTAAACCGACATCGCCTTGTGCCCTAGAAATCATGGTTAGTTTACCTAGACCGTCACCGGTTAAGCATGACCGATATCGGTTACTGTCAATACCCTTTCCCCATTTCTGACCAAAATTTACCCTTCCCACCACCTTGTTGACCTTACTCACCCTTATTGCCACCTACCTCCCCACCCATCTTACCTACACCCATCCTAAATTGCGTTAAAGGACCTATTGTTTTTACTCGTACCTCGGTCATACCCATACTGTGACTTATATGCCTTGACCCGGAACATTGTTCGTGACCTTTGAACCCATGTGCTCGCTATGCCTTGCAGAGTTATTACCCATGTTATTTTACCTACTTGACCTTTCCTTTCCTATTGTCGTGATATTTATTTTGACCCAACCTTTGGTGTACCAGAACATACCTAAACATTCTTGCACTTGATCTCTCGTTGTGTTTCCACACCATATCCTTACCCTAGATACTTCGGACTCACTTCGACCTGTTTGGATAGATCTATCGACCTTGACGATGTGGATTTTGTAAGCTCTTCACCCCAGTACCATGCTTTATAGTGTATATGTGTACGTGTGTTTAACTGTCGCTACATTTAAACCTAGCCCATTTTCTTGTTTTCCCGATTTGACCTTTACCCCATTACCAGCTTTTACCTCCACCCACCCTCCCCACACCTACCTACCTAACCGTTAATTATGTGGATATTCCCATGTCCTCATTCGTTACACCTCGCAATGATGGTACCTATGTTGCTCAACCTAATAGCCTTACCTTGCCTATGGTCATGACCCTCACCAAAGAACCTTAACCTTTTGAATTTTTGGATGTATCGGAACCACACCTACACATTCCTGCATCTTACCTTGTTGAGTGCCCGCACAGATCCTTTTACCTTGATACCGAACCTCAACAACCCTTGTTTGGATGACCTTTACGACCCTAGCTAACATACATTTGTTATTTTAAGAACCCCTTATATCTCATGGCATTTCACAATGTGTGCAAACATCTAAATAATCTACCTAATTACCCACCCTACCTCTTACCATAACCATGCCCTCGACCCTCACTTTATTCACACCAAGTCCTATTTTCTCATACCACCCACCTCCTCATTTTATCAAACAACTCACCTCTTCCTTCTCTCACCTCATCGGTTCCTAGTTTGACTGGAGTTACCTTCACCCGCGCTTGGGGCAACATCACCTTCACCCACACATGGGGCAACCACATCTTATTTTTTTCAGTGTCGCTCACCAATACAAGCTATGCAATAAAAAGGGGCAAAATGTAGACACCAAAATTGGGTCACACTCCCCTTGGCCCCCGTCGAATAACCAACTCAAACATATTCACCTAACCATGGCCCCTTTCACCCCACATTAATATTAATTTAATTAACTTAATTAAATTAATACTCATTATCACAACATTCATTACTTAATTAATTTAATTAAACTAGATTTCCACCTCACCTCACCTAGACTTATTCTTGGCATGTTTTGATAATTAACTAAGACTGATCTCACTTGCCTTAATGAGCTAAGATTTGGTCTAACCCTAAAAACACATGCCTAAGATTTCGCTAACCACATTCCCGCTCATTAAAAGGGAAGCTTCTATTCTGATACGTGAGAATAAACCAACCTAGCCCAAGAAATTGGGGAGATCTATCATTTTTAGTAAACCTAGGGAATCCGGCCTTAACCAACGTTGGTCACCCCTAAACCGACATCTGTCAACCCCGAACCATCGTCAGTTAACATTTATTCACCTTAGCAACCTTGTTTTTGGGTTGGCACATTTTGAGAGCAAGAGTATGAGAAGGGAGCTGCATACAAGAAGAACTAGAGTCTTTTCATGCACCCAGACATCCAGAGCTAGCACCAGGACAAATCCAGAGGTATTTCACTCACGGAAGCATTCCGAAAGCACTACTTTGTGGCACCAAACACCATTCTTCTGATCAACTACCATCACCATTCAGCCATCAAGCCTATATCACAGTAAGTATACCTTTTACTAGCATAGTCCATTTCAATATAATAGTCTTGTTACTTTTGTTATCAGTTTATACTTTGCATGTTCTTTTCCCATCTTCTACCTATTTGTAGACTCAGCCATTCCTCTACCCACACCACCAAATCACCCATTCTCACCTCTTATACCCCTCTGAGCATACTCAAAACCTTTACATACCTCCCTACTCATCCATCCATCTCTATTTTCCTTCATTCAACTCCTACAATCACATCTCATTGATTTCCTTTCACCCCAACCATACCGATGTCATTCACCCATGATCGTTTCTGTCCCTCCTAAACCATCGTCGATCTCTATGTTTCATACCATGTGCCAATAATAGAACCAAACAACCTTTTACCAAATGACCCAAACCTAACCCCGACTAGTTCCAACACCACGAAACTACCTACCCTTCGATTTAACTATACTTTAGCTTTGTTATGTTAGATTTGCTTATTGTGTTTGAATGAAATACCTAAATCATATCAATTATATTAGGATTGTGCTTATTTCTCACATTAAGTTGTTTTAAACAATGGATTGATAGCCATCTAGGGAGTATCACACTTCTCGGATCTAGCACACGCTAGGCAGTCCACTGTCATATATTATTTAACTATTCTTTTGTGGTCTTGTTTTCTATTTCAGGTAGTTCCTCCCAACCAAAAGGAATCTCTCACATTCAGCATTAGATTGAGAAGTTAGAATGTGCGTAACAACCATCAACCAACTAATAATAATAGGTATTCCTTCTCACCCTTACTCTTATCCGTTTCATCTCAATAAAGTAAAGAAAACGGTGAAACGTGTATCATCAAATGAGAGGAGATAAATTTGTTCTTCAAGCCAGTGTGGGTAGCAGCTAGACAATGGAGGAAAGGTCTTAGCAGTCTTGGTTAACACCTCAAATTGGTTGTTAACAAAAGGATATTGCTTGGATGAGGCTTTGATGAACCAGATCACAGGGAACTTTACCATAGGGAACCTCAACAAAAGAAAGCATGACGGTGAGAGCAACAGAAGACCGGAGAAGCTGAAAGTGCACAAAAAGTCTCAGGAATTGGAGAAAGGAAAATCTTCATCTATTATATCAGTGTTGCTTACAAATGAAGCTTCTCCTACTTCAACTCACACTTCATTAGACTTCATTAGTTCCTCGACTCGGGTAGACATAGTTATTCCACCATTGAATCCAACATCATTCGTATTTACTCCTCAGCCACCCAGTTCTTCACCTCTTCCTACAGAAAATTTGAAAGCACAGATGGCAGAGTTTGAGAGGGCATTATCCTTGGATGGCACAGAGAAGGCAGCCATAATACGGTGGTGAATTCAGATGTAGCAGAGCCTAAGCATGAAATGGTGGTACACACAGAGGCTTCTCATTCCTAGAGAATAACTTCTCATCCTGGTTAGCTTTGCAAACAGTTCCAGAGGCAAGAGAAGTAATTAATCTAGAAGAGGAGGATTTGCAGCTACTCGTGAGCTTGGGAGGTAAAGGCAAAAGGTCTAAAGCTGCTAAAGTAACTTCAAGGTTGGTTATTGAAGAATCAGGGCAGAATTTTGTTGAATTATTAGTTCTAGTTGAAGGGAAGCAAAAGGGAGAGCTAACGGTAGAAGACATATCTATAACCAAAGTACCACTAGGGAAAATCACCACAGAAGGATTGAAGTAGGATACTTAGACATTGATAGACACTTTATTCCTCAAGCTTGATAGGAGAAGGTAGAAAAATCCAAACTTCAGATGTAGATCTCCTAGTTATGTGAGATTATCACTAAGGTTGCCAAACCTTCCTCTCAGCCAGTGTTAGTAAAGAGCAGGTGAGCAACCATTTGATTGAAGAGGTTGAGGATGCAGGTAATCAGGTCAAAGCTATTAATGAATGGAAAAGCCAAATCATCCACCAAGCATCAGAGCAGTTCAAGGAAGTACAACTAGCTTGGAGAGCATGCACAATGCATTATCTCAGCTGAAAGAACTAATGACAAGTATAGAGGATGAGAATATAGTTGTTGAGAGTCACTTGGAGATCTTGGCCAAGATAAATTCACTACCAGAGAATGTATTAATTGCAGAGCAGCTTGTACCTGATGGATTGATAGAAAAGGGTAAGCAGTTGGAGATAGCAATGTCTTTCTGCATAGAAATCCTTAAGCTTATGATGAATAGAATGTAGTTATTGGAAGACAAGATGAGAGAAGTGCCAGAGAACATAATGTCTTTCACTACAAAGGAGGAAGTAGATGGTATTTGCTACTATACGAGACCCATTCCAAAAAAATTACGTGGTTCTCTTGTAGAATTTCTTCTAGTTGTCTAGAAGAAGATTGACAGAGCCATCATGCCTTTCACATTAGATTCAATTGGAAAACTAGTGAGACTTCATGCAGATATCGAAGGATTTAGGCCTAGTTTAGAGAAAGTGAATGCCAACATTGTTACTTTATCCAAGGGATTGTTGCAATTCAAGACTGAAAAATAATTTGTTGCTAAAACAGATGGGAAGACACTAAATCCCATGTTTGACAAGTGCATTCAGTATCTAAACAAAGAGAAAGTGTGAAGTGTAGCAGCTGGCATATTTTCTTTCTTGTTCTCTCTTTCTTCTCTTCTTTTTTATTTTCTCAGACAAAATTGTAAAACTAAAGTAATTGGTTAAAAGTCATTTCTTTAAGTAATTTGAAAAGGTCCTTTAATTGAGAATAAGTGGTAGATATGCACAACTTTGATCTAGTCTTCAGATGCATGTCACTTAGAGAGGAATTCTAGGGAAATATTCTTAGTTGTTTCTTTTATAGCTTCCACGTGTTTAAGTTCGATTTATAGTTTCCTATTTGTACTTCCCCCTCCATACACTATAAATGGAGGAAGAGCCTACGGTTAAAGGATCAGAATTTTTCTAGAGCATTCTTGAGTTTTCAAACTTTGTGCTGTAACCCTTGATGTTATTCCTGTGAAAGTTGGGAATTGAATAAAGGTGGATTTCCAGAGAACTTTGTGTCTACGGTGCTTTACTTATCACTTATATTTGAATTTTTAGATAAACTTTGTGTTATCTAGAGATTTAGGTCAGAAGTTATTCCTTTCCTTTACTTCTAGATATTGTGAGATCTATTTGTTTATTTAATTTGTGTGGATGAGACCAACTCTGAAAACTATTGGTTGAATCACATATCTTCCTTTCTTCTTTCCCAAATTCTATTATTTCCCCCTTCTGCAAATATTTCATAACAGTTGCTTACTTGCTACAAAATTTCCCAGATTGTGGTTCACGAGCTATGGTAATTAAAGTAAAACCCCGAAAATAGTTATTAGGATTCACACCTACTAAATTGATAAACATCTTACACGGGAGCCTCACCGGTAAATGAGGGAGATTTATCTCATGACTACCTAGGTTTTTAGCTATGCATAAAATCTAGCCAACACCTATGGTAACTATAAATAGAAGAAGAGACCTACAACGTGAGGGGATCTTAGAATTTGGGAAAATTGTTTTTATAAGTTGTATATGGTTATTTCAAACTTTGAGTTGAAGTAACTAGATGTGCATATTATAAATAGTTGAAAGTTGAATAAGAAGAAAGAAGGATTTTGGTTGAACTTTGTGTCTACTAAATTCTTATTTGTGCAAGTTGTGAATGATAATGATAAACTTTGTGTTATCTTTAGCTTTCATATGTGTACACTTTATTTTCATTTTGCTTAAAGTTGTAAGAATTAGTTAATGTTTGTTTATTTTGTGTGAAAGTAACTCACTCTGAAATCTACTTGTTACTGAGCACACTCCCTTCCTTTACACAAATTACTTCTAGTTTCCATTCTCTACTTCTAATTCTTTCAGTTAAAATACAACTAATTACTTGTTGCCAAATTGTTTAGTTGTGGTTCACGAGTTATTCAATTAAATTAATACCTCGAATATAGTTTAGATAGGTCATAGAATAAACAAATAAAGCACACGGGAGCTTCACCGTTAAATGAAGGGGATTTATCCCATGACTTCCTAGGTTTTGTGTTTAGCTAAGCATAAAATCTAGTCGACAAATTGGTAATGATCATATTGGCCAATGTGTTGATGCTTTGTAATTTTTAGGGTTTTATGGAATGGATTTCAACCATTAGATAGGGATAACTAACCAAACAAATGGCTAAGATTATTTGGCAACGTTTTTGGTCACCAAAGTTGGAAAATGACGATAGGTAGGGAGATAGTGAGGAATTTTGGGAGAAAATGGCACCGCTTTGCATTTATGGAATTCAATTCATTCCCGTAGTCCTCGAGAGAAGCGAGAAGCTTCTCGAGGAAGCTACCGCTAGAAATAAGTGATTATTTTTGTTTCATTTTCCATGTTTGCTCTTTTTGGCTCGCCATGCAAGCTCTGCATGCAAATTTGATCATGGCTATTTTTGGGCAATCTGTTATGGGAACTTGCATGTAAATTTGACTTCAATTAGTTTACAAGGAAATATAAAAGGCAGAGTTATGAATGGAATGGAACTCAGGGTCGATCTTTTTCTTGTGATTTTTGGAAGATTTTTGCAAAGAAGAAGAAGCGAGCATGATAAATCGTGAAAGGGTTGATAAGAAAGACTTTTGTAAACATCTACAGGAATACGATCATCTCCTAATTATCTTTATCATTTATAGCATTAAGATATTTTAATGGATGCATGGAAAAATTGGTTTTCAATGCTTCGATTTTACCGATGGTGAATGATAATGCGTGTTGATTTTAATAAGGTGTGTATCTTGTTTAAAGGCTAACCCATTGTCTATATCTATTTGAGTATATACATGAAAGCATATATTTATATTAACTCCGTGAGTTTCGGGTTATATTCAGTCGCTAATAGATGGCCATGTTATTGTTATGTCTTTGTTTATTAGTTGGGTTAATATTTGATCTTCATGCCCGTTCAGTGTAAAAGATGAATGTGTTATTTTAATATTGAGCTCACTTTGTTGTTATTATTTTTGGTTTAGTCAAAATAGTGAGTAATGGTACTACTCACCATGAAGGATTTTATGGACTTAGTTTGTATGCATATAACACTTAGCCTACTCTTAGGCTTGGTCGAATCCTTCCACATGAATGTTGTGTTGATTCCTTGGGTATATTTGAGCGTGTTAGGATAATTTTAGGTTATTCAAATAATTTAAGGTATTTGGAACAGCTAGGGTATTTGATAATATTCGAGATACTTTTGTCGAATAAATTATTATTATAAAAATAGAGCTTGTACTCTTACTTCTGTGTGAAGGAATAATGTGTTCGGATAAGTTAAGGTTATTTGATAAGGTTAAGGTATTGTTGATATTAAGGTATTGTGTTTGGATATTTTAATTATTATATTTACCGAATTAAGACTCTTAATATTATTATTAAGATAGGACTTGAGTGATATAATACTCTTTTTTTAAATCAATTATATGAACCTGAATGAAGGTTGTGTGGTTTGTATAGTTGCCTCTTGACTCGTAATATTAATATATGATGATGGTAGAAGCAAGAATGAATGTGTGAGTATAGATTTTAATACTTGTTTAATGTTATAAAATAACCATGTTTGGTTATAAATGACATAGTTGATATGTTTTTGGAATTTGATATTCATACTTGTGATCTGTTAGTAATCTGAATTATTATTTTTATGATTTTAAGTTTGATAAATCATATGTTTCTTTTAATGATTTATGAAAGAAAGGAAAAATGAATAAAAAGGGAAAAAATAGGTTTTATCTTTAATGAATTTCATATTATGTTGATTAGTTGAATTATGTTCATTGAAATATTTCAGTACTATAAATCATAAAGATAAGGGATGACTTTTTCATGCCAGTTCTTTCAAACTAACTGTTGCCTAACATTTTTATAGATGGCGGAATTTAAGTCTTATCTGGGGGATTATTTGTAAGTAAATGGATATGTTGATTTCTTGTTGTTTATGATTGAAAGATGTATTCATTACTTAACTATTGTAAAAGTGAGCTTGTGTTTCGTTGAATAATTTGTTGAAAGGCATTATGGCCTCTAAAGCTTTTGTATAATTTTTAGGAAAAGAAACAAAAGTTTTATATTCAATTTTGGATATTGTTGTAATAAAGATCTTGGTTTCTCATATAAATTATTAGTTCCTTGTTTCAGTTATGACATTAATTGCAATTGCCTTAATCAATCTGATCTCATAAGATAGGTATTATCATAAGGTTGATCAATGAACTATGATTAAATAATACCCTTAAGCGTAATAGCTTTAAATGTATAGAATGAACTAAAGCTATGTGAAGGATATGAGATATAAGCTATTAAAGCAAATGAATGTGGTTTATTATTTTATAGTTGTATGATTTAAACTCTTGTATTATGATAAATGATTAATGACCATTTATTATATAGTCATAAGTATGTAAACATTATGATTATGAATGATGTAGTATATTCAGTTGATGAGTTCAATTAATTTGTACTTAAGCAATTAAATGACAATGTCGTAATTTAAATAAATTAGGGACTACATTATTAATGCAATTTGTTGTCCTAATTATATTAAGATTATTAATGATGTACATAAATAAAACTTATGGAATTGATTACGAATAATTATCGAAACTAAGATATGGACCTTAGATCGAATAATTATTGTGATGAAATATCGTGCATAATGAAAATTAAACTTGTCATAAAATTAATTCAATGAGGTGAAATAAGTTACGAAAAACCTAATACATGATACTCGGCAGGCCAACTTTGGATGGCTATTATAGTGCAGTGTTCATCGAATGATGCAAGTCATTCTATGAATATTTTCATACAATAGTTATCCTAAGTTGTCCCTCGAGCTCCATTTATTACGCATGTCGTAATCAATAAGGAATTGAGTTGTGCTAAGATGTGAAGGTTTTCTATCTAGTTCGGTCTAGTCACCTTTGTACCAACTTATGTTGGCTACGGGAAGAAATTGATCGCGTGATGATGTAAGTCGTTACGTGAGCTCTTTCTCTCCCATAGGAACCTAAGTTGGCACAGTCATGCTTCATCATATTGGATGAACAAGTTTTGTATCTTGTGCATAACATGAAATTGAAATTAATTTAACTTAAACAACATTGATTCAATTCTGATAACTAAACTAAGTGACATGGTGATGGGACATGTTTCAGAGATGAATGTGTAGTCTAGAAATAGAGCATGCAACGCATGACTCATAAACTTTGGCCAAAGTAGTGTAAGTCCTTACACTATCAAGTTCACCTAGTTCTAACTAAAGTGTGAGATGTCGGATGGGATTCGATTGAATGAATTCCAGGTAGACACTTAGAGCAACACTTGTAAAATCAAAGCCGAGAAGGGAACTAAAGGGTATACATTGTATATAGACTCAAAAGAGTAACTTATGGGGGATCATTGAATCTAGTTGACCCATAACTATGCACATGATTAATTGATTTGTTATCTGAAGAATTGTAATTAAAATTTGTTGGATTTAAATGTTAGATTGTACATTTAAATCATTGAAGGCATATGTTTAATTTGGGAAGTTTTAAAAAAAAATTCCCATAATTATGATGATTTGAAAAGTAGGTGTTACATTTTGGTATCAAAGTTGAAGGTTACATCTCTTGGACCTATTGAGTCCTCACGCTAACACAAACTTAAATTATTTTCTAATAGAAAACATGGTTAGAACAAGGGAAATGTTTGAATAACCAACTTAGTCAGTGGTGCGAAAGCTGCCATAAGCAAGAAGTTGGAAAGATTCTCGCTGCCCTTCAGACATGAGAAATAGGATGGTTGTTTTGGAACAACAAATCCTAGGAAATACGTTAGTGATCATGAAAGTGATGGTGAAGAATCATCACATGAGCATTTGAATGCTGAAAACAACAATGTTGCAGATCCTAATGCAACAAATAACAATTTGTTAATGATAATGTTAATGTAAATCTAATGTTAATGAATTTAACCACCTAGAGAACAAGAGGGCATGTTTGGCAGCTGAACTATCAAACTGATATCAAGAGGATCAACCCACCAAAGTTCGATGGTACCACCTTGGGTGATGGAGCTAAGAATTGGCTCAACAAAATGGAGAAGTACTTTGCAATAAGAACTTCTTAGAAGAAACTAAGGTAATTTGGGAGCCTATCAACTCTCCAATGAGGCATCCTCATGGTGGGATAGCCGGAAGGTTGAGTTGGTCATGTGGATGAGGAAAATTTGACTTGGGATCAGTTTAAGGCATACTTTAGACAATATTGGTTACCCCAACTTTATTATGATTAGAATATGTCTAAATTTTAAACACTAACACAAGGAAAATGATAATGACTAAGTATTGGGAGAAGTTTACAAAACTTCTCAAGTATGTGCCTCAATATCAAACGGATGAAAAATTTCGTATTAGGAAATTTATCATGGGGTTAAACCTAGTGATAGGAGGTGAAGTTGATGTCCATGGGCCATCAACTATGGAAGTTGTCTTTGAGAAGGAAATCAACAAGAACATAAAATTTAGGCTATTTCTACACACAGAGGAAAAGAAAAAGAAATTTGTTAATGCACCATCCCCTTAGCACCTAAAAAGGTTGCTTGGAAGAATTTTAATAGTAAAAACATAAATAATAATGGAAATGGAAAGAAAAACACAAAGTTAAGACTGTACAAATAACAAAAATAATGGGCTGAAAAATATAACCAACAATGAAAATAAATATGAAAGGAAAGGACCATTTTGGGGGCTGCTATATTTGTGGTCTAGATCATTATGCTAATAACTACCCTCAAAGGAAGAAATATGGAAACCAACAACATCATATTCATGTTGCAGTGATACAAACAAGCTAAAAAGAAAGCTACACTAAACAAGTTCATAGTAAGTTGTATGGATTACCTGTAACCATTTTATTTGATATTAGTGCTACTTGAATGTTTTGTTTCAACAAAATTTACATCTAAACTTAAAAGAAAAGATGGTTATATGAAAGAATCATGGTCTATTCAATATGGGAACAACATTGTCCACACTATTAAACAATGTTTGTTTGGTGCAAACTCTCGAATTACTAAGCTTTACCACTAAAGTTGACCTATATTTAGCTCCTCTAGGCTCATATGACATAGTCATAGGTATAAATTGTTAGCTCAACATAAGGAAACTATAGACTTCCTAGAAAAGTGAATTAAGTGCCTTGATGACCTACAAAAAAGTAGAAATTTAAGGAGTAAAATTAGGTTTTTCAGTTAGGCAAATCACAACAATGCAGCTTAAGAAGGCTAAGAACAAAGGTTGTATATGTTGTAAAAATTACATATTTTGGGTGAAGAAGGTAAGACTTTTGTGGAAAGAAACTCACTATTATGTGAGTACAACAATGTCTTTCCCAAAGAACTACCTAGTCTTCCCCCTAAAAGAGAGTTTGATTTCACAATAGACATCAAACCAGGAACCAAACCAATTTCTAAGGCTCCCTACAGAATGACAACAATGAAACTTGTTGAGCTGAAAAGCACAACTTCATGAACTTTTATCAAAAGGTTGATCAAACCGAGTGTCTCTCCTTGGGAGCACCGATCATCTTTGTAAAGAAGAAGGATGGAACACTTAGGCTTTGCATCGATTATCAAATGCTTAATAAAGCCACAATCAAAAATAGGTATCCTCTTCCAAGAATTGATGATCTCTTTGATCAGATGCGTGGAGCATCAATTTATTCTAAGATTGATCTTCGATCAGATACCATCAGTTGAGAATAAAAGAAGAAGATATTCACAAGAATACTTTTAAAAAGGTATGGACACTATGAATTCACTTGTGTTACCTTTCATGCTTACCAATGCTCCAACAACTTTTATGAATGAATCTAATGAATAATATCTTTCAAGCATACTTGGACAAGTTTGTACTAGTATTCTTGGATGATATTCTCATTTATTCAAAAAGCATTAAAGAGCATAATGAACATCTTATAATTGTCTTAGATGTGTTAAGGAAGAGAAAAATTGTATGGTAAAATTTCTAAGTGTTTGTTTTATCAAAACGAAGTGCAATATCTTGACATATCATAAATAAGGATGGAATTTATGTAGATCCATCAAAAATTACTATAATAATGAATGGCCAACACCTAAAAATGTACATGAAGTGAGAAGCTTCATGGGATTGGTTGGATATTATAGAAAATTTGTAAAGGATTTCTCAAGAGTTGTAGCTCCAATTACCTGCACAGTAAAAAAAGATAAGAAATTTTATGTGGTCTAAAAAGTGTGAAAATGATTTCAATTTTTGAAAGAAAAATTAACTTCAACACTTGTATTAAAAGTTCCAGATCCTAATGGGAACTTTACAATAGTAACAGATGCCTCTGGTGAAGGCTTAGGTGGTATTTTTTGTAAAATGATCATGTAATCACTTATGAAAGCAAAATATCAAGGTGCATGAGCTGAATTACGCTCCCCATGACTTAGAGCTTGTTGTCATTGTGCATGCTTTTGCAAGTTTGGAGACATTACCTTTTGGGAAAGCCCTTTGAACTAAAAAGATCATCTCAGGGCTGAAATACATCTTCACATAACCAAACTTAAATGTAAGGCAAACGAAGATGGTTAGAGTTTTTATCACAATATGACTTTGATATCAGCTATATAAAAGGTAAGGAAAATAGAGTGGTAGATGTGTTAAGTCATAGGAAGCATATTTCCACCCTTGTCACTTTGAGAACCCAATTCAAGGATGATGTAAAGAAAGAAATGTTGGTTGATTCTTATTATCAAAAGTTAAAGCAACACTTTTGCTGCAAATCCTAATGATAAGAGATACAAAGGATTTAGATTTGACAATGAAGGATTCCTAAGATTTGAAAATCGAGTTTACGTACCTTTAGAAAATGAACTAAGGATGAAAGTGATAAAGGAATTTCACGATGATGCTCCTTATTCTAGACATCTTGGAGTGACTAAGATGCTTGTTGATGTAAAACAACAATATTTTTGAAAGGGATGAAGAAGGATATAGTGAACTATGTATCACATTGCTTGGAATGTCAACAAGTTAAGGTTGAACATTTGCATCCAGTAGGATTGTTGTACCCTCATAGCATTCCGCACTATAAATGATAGTAATCAGTATGGATTTCATGCAAGGACTACCTATGTCAAGGAATAAACATGATGTAATTCTGGTTGTAGTTGACAAGTTAACAAAAGTGGCTCATTTCATACCAGGAATCTAAAAGATGATTCACTGTGCTTGCAAAAAGGTTCGTGCATGATATTTTCAGATTGCACAATGTACCTGAATTGATAATTTCAGATAGAGATCCTAGGATGAATTCTCATTTTTGGCAAACCTTGAATACCACTTTAGGAACAAAGTTGAATTTCAGTTCTGCATACCATCTAGAAATAGATGGACAGACTAAAAGGGTAAATCAAGTGATGGAAGACATGCTCAAAATGTACTACATGGATCAGCAGTACAAATGGGAAGAATACCTTCCACTGGTTGAGTTTTCCTACAATAACACTTATCACTCCTCACTTTGAAAATGGCTCCTTTTGAGGCCTTGTATGGATGTAAGTGTAGAACACCTGTCAGTTGGGACAATGTGGAAGATAGAAGAAGTTATAGGACCTAAATGTTGACTAAAATGGAACAACAAGTTAAGCTCATTTGTGAGCGATTAAAAGAGGTTTCCGATAGGCAGAAAAGCTACACTGATTTAAAGAGAGTTGACAAAAAATTTGAACAAGGAGATAAAGTTTTCTTACGGGTTAATCCTAAGAAAATTTCAATTTCATTTGGAAAAGTAGCCAAACTATCACCTCGCTATGTTGGACCCTTTGAGATTATTGAAGTAATCATCCTATAGCATACCAGACTAGTGTTGCCTCTTGCATTGTCTAAGATGCATGATGTTTTTCATATCTCTTTGCTTAAAAAGTATGTATCATATTTATCACATGTACTTAACTAGAACTCTTTACATGTTCTAGATCTAGGTGTCATCGTAGTTGAACCCATAAGGGTGTTGGAAACTCACAAGTTGCACTTACGAAATAGAGAAATAAGTCAATGTAAGGTCCAGTGGGACCAATTTTCTAAAGAAAGTGCCACTTGGGAGAATCTGGAAGAAATGAAAACTTATTTACATTTTTTTAGTGATAAACATAAGGATTTGTTATCTGATACTATACTTTTGATATTTTATTGATTGAATGACTAGAAAACGTCATAAAATTTTGTTATTTTGGAAAAAACTTGATAAAATTTAGGTTGTTACAACTTGTTAAATTATTTTTTTATAGTTCTGGAAACTGAATGATTCTAAGTTTCAGTTATATTATTCTAGTTTGTGATATTTTATGAGTATAATTTTATCTGATTATTCTAATTTCTGTGAATGATATGAATTAATCATCGGGGATGATGATACTTAAGGGGAGAGGTATGTCATACCCGCTAATCTATCTTAGATGAATGGATACTTTGTTTGGATGCATGTGATATTGTGTTGGTTATCATGTTTGGCTTGATTAAAGTATAGTATAAACAATTATGTTTGTTTTTTTAATCTTGTTGATTTCATTATTTATAAAGTTGATAATAATGACTTGATTTATTCTGTTTGATTGCTTCATTGATCAATCTTACACTTGTGTACTTATTTTCATTTCGCAACAATTTGCAGACATTTGATTTTACGATCCTAGTGATGTTGATTGTTGTGAAGACCTTTGTTGGTAAACAATGGCATATTAGATAATGGGTTCATAGGCCCATGTTCTTATTTAAGTATTGTTTAAAAGCCATTAGTAAGGCCATTCGAACCAATGTAGACTAGTTCGGGGAAATGATTGTAAATCTTGTATTATTGTGAGATATATGTGTATACATATGTACATATAATATATATATATATATATATATATATATATATATATATGTATATGTATGTATGTATGTATGTATGTATGTATGTATGTATGTATGTATGTATGTATGTATGTGTGTGTGTGTGTATGTGTACATATATAATATATATGTACATATGTACACACACACACATATATGTACATATATATATATATATATATATATATATATATATATATATATATATATATATATATATATATATATATATACATACATATACATACATATATACATATATATACATATATATATATATATACATATATATATATATATATATATATATATGTATATGTATATATATATGTATATATATATATATATGTATGTATGTATGTATATGTATGTATATATATATATATATGTATATGTATGTATATATGTATGTATGTATATATATGTATATATATATATATATATGTATGTATATATATATGTATATATATATATATATATGTATATATATATATGTATATATATATATATATATGTATATATATATATATATGTATATATATATATATATATATATATATATATGTATATATATATATATATGTATATATATATATATATATCTTTATATATATATATATATATATATATATATATATACATGTATGTATATATATGTGTGTGTGTGTGTGTGTGTGTGTGTATGTATATGTATATATATATATATATATACGAGATACACACACACACACAATATGTCACATACATTATATATATATATATATATATATATATATATATATATATATATATATATATATACATATATATGTACATGTACATATATATATATACATGTACATATATATGTACATGTACATATATATGTATTATAGTATATATATATGAGTATATATATATATATATGTACATATATATATACATATACATATACATATATACATGTACATATATATGTACATGTACATATATATGTACATGTACATATATATGTACATGTACATATATATGTATATGTACATATATATACATGTACATCTACATATATATACATGTACATATATACATGTACATATACATATGTAATGTATATGTATATGTAAATATATAAATGTATATGTATATGTACATATATAGATGTGTGTGTGTGTGTGTGTGTGTGTGTGGCATTGGTTTTAATTAGATGTATACCTTAATAAGGTTGAGCTATTTTTAAATATGGCTATGTATTAATAAGGTCGGTCGATGGCACTATCGAGCCCCACCGAACTCGTATCTAGTTGTTCACTTCACTCACCACTCGAGCCAACTTAAAATTGGTAACAACCATATATATGTACATATGTACATATATGTGTGTGTGTGTGTGTACATATACATATGTACATGTACATATGTATATGTACACATATATGTACATCTACATATATATACATGTACATATACATATGTACATGTACATATGTATATAAATATATAAATGTATATGTATATATGTACATATATAGATATATATGTGTGTGTGTGTGTGTGTGTTTAATTGGTTTTAATTAGATGTATACCTTAAAAAGGTTGAGCTATTTTTAAATATGGCTATGTATTAATAAGGTCGGTCGATGGCTCGATCGAGCCCCAATCGAACTCGTATCTAGTTGTTCACTTCACTCACCACTCGAGCCAACTTAAAATTGGTAAAGGACCATATCGGTCAATGTGTTGGTAGTGCAAGTTTTAGGGTTTTATGGAACAACTTCCCACCATTGATAGTGGATAACCGCCCAAACATATGGTTGAGATCATTTGGTAAGGTGTTGGGGTCATGCCAAAGTTGGCAAATGATGGATAGGCGGGAGAATAGTGAGGAATTTGGGGAGAAAATGATATTGTTGCATTTATGGAATTTAATTCATTCATGTAGTCCTCGGAGAAGCGAAGAAGCTTCTCGAGGAAGCTACCAAACCAAAAAAGTAATTATTTGTGTTTCATTTTTCATGTTTGGTCTTTTTGGATCGCCATGCGAGCTCTGCATGCAAATTTGGTCATGGTTATTTTTGGGCAATTTGTTATGGGACCTTACATGTAAATTTGACTTCAGTTAGTTTCTGAGGAAATATATAAGGCCGAATTATGGATGGAATGGAAATCTGGGGTCGATCTATTTTTCTTGTGAGTTTTTGGAAGATTTATGGGAAGAAGAAGAAGCAAACACGGTCGACTGTGAAAGGGTTAATAAGAAAGACTTCTACAAACATCTACAGGCATGAGATCATCTCCCATTCATCTTTATCATTTATAACATTAAGATATTTTAATGGATGCATGGAAAAATCAGTTTTCAGAGCTTCTGATTTTATTAATAGCGAATGATAATGTGTGTTGATTTTAATAAGGTGTGTATCTTGTTTAAAGGCTTACCCAATTGTGTATATTTGTTTGAGTATATACATGAAAGTGTATATTTATATTAAGTTGTGAGTGGCCAAGTTATATTTAGGCCTCTAATAGTATCACCATGTTTTTATTGTGTTTGTTTTTTATACTGGTTGGGTTAATCTTTGATCTTCATGCCTAGCTCATGTTGTAAAAGATGATTGTGTTATTTTAATATCGATCTCACCACTCATGTACCTTTTGGATAGCTTATCTTTATTTCTCACCTTGAGTTCATAGTTTGGGTGTTAGATATAAACATGGAATATGAATACCCAACTTGGCTTTTTGTCGTGTTAATGTTAAGGTTGTTTCAATAGTTTAAAGTTTTAGTTAATGGAGTTTTATATTTCTTCTCAAAGACATATTTCGAGATTGGAATCGACTATGAAGTCGTTATGCATCGGTCTTATCTCAGCTGAGTTATTATTTTCTTGGCATGGATATTTTTAAAGTGTTTTCTCCAAATATAATCTTCACTATATTACTCTTCGTAAGGCATTTGAAATATGAGCTTAGTGTGGTGGCATTATGGAGGTTTTGTGACCTAGTCACCACCTTGTTTTGGGTTTGTGTTATTGTTTTAAGATAATGACCGAGCTACTTGCTCTGGTCATAAATAGTTTGGTCATTTCAAACCTTCCACTTATCATTTACTATTTTAAAGACCACCCAGTGGTCGGTGTTGATTGTGTCTTGTTTTCCGATCGTCATTTTTGAGAAGGGTTGTGAATCTTTGTTATTATTTTTGGTTTAGTCAAACCAGTGAGTAATGGTGTACTCAATCATTAAGGATTTTTTGGACTTAGTTCATATGCATATAACACTTAGCCTACTCTTAGGCTTGGTTGAATCCTTCTACATGAATGTTGTGTTGATTCCTTGGGTCTATTTGAACGTGTTCGGATAATTTTAGGCTATTTGGATAATTTAAGGTATTAGAACATTTAAGGTATTTAATAATATTTAGGTACTTCTATAAAAAAATATTATTATAAAAATAGAGTTTGTACTCTTACCTTTGTGTGAAGGAATAATGTGTTTGGATAAGTTAAGGTTATTCATAAGGTTAAGTTATTGTTGATATTAAGGTATTGTGTTTGGATATTTTAATTATTATCTTTACCGATTAAGACTCTTAATATTATTATTAAGACATGACTTGAGTGATATAATACTCTTAAACCTAGAATGAAGGTTGTGTGGTTTGTATGATTACCTCTTGACTCATAATATTAATATACGATGATGGTAGAAAAGAATGAATGTTTGAGTATAAATTTTAATACTTGTTTAATGTTATTAAATAACCCTGTTTGGGTATAAATGACATAGTTGATATGTTTTTGGAATTTGATATTCATACTTGTGATCTATTAGTAATCTGAATTATTCTTTTTATGATTTTGAGTTTGATAAATCATATGTTCCTTTTAATGAATTATGAAAGAAAGGAAAAATGAATAAAAAGGAAAAAGATAGGTTTTATCTTTAATGAATTTCAGATTATGTTGATTAGCTTAATTATGTTCATTGAAATATTTTAGTGTTATAAATCATAAAGATAAGATGGTTGAATTTTTCATGCCAGTTCTTTCAAATGGTTGTTTCCTAACATTTTTACAGATGGTGGAATTTAAGTCTTATCTAGTGGATGATTTGTAAATGGATATGTTGATTTCTTGTTTTTATGATTGAAAGATGTATTCATTACTTAACTGTTGTAAAAGTGAGCTTTTGTTTTGCTGAATAATTTGTTGAAAGGCATTAAGGCCTCTAAGATTTTGTATAATTTTTAGGAAAAGAAATAAAAGTTTTATATTCAATGTTTGGATATTGTTTTAATAAAGATATTGGTTTCTTCTATAAATTATTCAGTTCCTTGTTTCAATTATGACATTAATTGCGATTGACTCAATCAATCTGATCTCATAAGATAGGTATTATCATAAGGTTGATTAATGAACAATGATTGAATAATACCCTTAAGTGTAATAGCTTTAAATGTATAGAATGAACTAAAGCTATGTGAAGGATATGAGATATAAGCTATTAAAGCAAATGAATATGGGTTATTATTTTATAGTTATATGGTGAACTCTTGTATTTTATTTTTTATTATTAAACACTTTTGACTGGAGCTTTGAACTGGAGGGTTAGGCCCCAACCATACAAGAGAGGAGGAAAAGAAGAGGAGAAGAGGAAGAAGGGTGGGGCGGGAAGAAGAAAGGCCACCATCCGCAGGAGAGAGGACGGATACAGAAACACCGAGGTGTGTAACTAGAAGCAAACAAGACTCTAAAGTATGAAACACGAGCACTCAACTAATTTGGGTACCCCCACACCCGTTAGCCTCATGCAGAAGGAAGCGGAAGGTGCCACTCGCCTTGTCCTTGAGCTCGTTCCACTTTTCAATGGCAGAGTGAACAGGAAACATGGCCTCAGCAATGTCCACCTCGAGGAGGAGTCTGTGATCAAGCCGACCCACCAAGAACAAAGAATTAATATTTTGGGCGTAATGGAGAAGATCACGATGCGCGCAGAGCCGATAAATGCTATGACCGGACTTCGATGGCAAGCTCATCAACTTCTTTGACCCAAAGAAGAGGATCTAGGAGAGAGAAGTCGAGCAGTTCTTCATGAAGGCCAACCCTATGAGCGGGAAAATCTCCTCATTGATGACGAATTTAACAATAATCAAGTCCCGATGAAGAAGCGGATAGAAGAAGAAAAAATCCAAAGTGATGTCGAGTTGGAGCGAGCACGCCGCGACCGGAAGCGATAAGAATCACCTAAGATAGTTTCAATCGCTTCGGCCTCCACATGAGAAGAGTAGCGGAAGACTTCGGAGAGATGATTCTATCAATTTTGTGAGGCGAAGCTTCTTTCGAACTAAGCTCCGAAGAAAAACAAAAGGGAAACCAAGGAACGCCATGAAGGGAGAAGAGAAACGAGCAAAGCAATGCGAAAACAAAGGAAAAGAGGCATGAATCCACACAAAGCTGACACCCATGCCTAAAAGGGGCATTGCACGCATGGAGGGACAAATCCAATCTCTTTGTTGTGTACCCAACTACTCGTGTGAGATGATGAAAGAAAGGCCTTGCCATGCTTCAACATATCTCGAGATGACATTGGCGGCAGGATGATCAATGGCAAAGTTAGCAAGAAGATCCGCAACATGATTAGCTTCTCGAAAGATATGTGTGATGTGCCAAGTATGAATTTTGCCAAGCCAAAAGAGGATATTAAAAATAAAAGGATTAATTTTCCACGAAGGGGAAGACCCACTAGAGATAGCTTGAATTATGATTTGGGAATCACCTTCTATGAAAAGGGAGTCGCATCCTAATTGAACAACCAATTTGACCCCTTCCAGAAGTGCTTGAGCTTCAGCCATATTACAAGAGCAATCAAGAAGGGGAAAGGAACCCACAGAAATGAGATTACCTGTATCACACCTGATAATACAACCAACACCAGATTTACCAGGGTTCCCCCTCGAGGCACCATCAAAATTTAGTTTCCACATGCCCCTAGGGGGAGGTCTCCACTTGGCCCTTTTTCTTCTAATTAATTTCTCAACTTGGGAGAGGCCTTTTTTGATGATGGAACCAGGGCAAGGGAGTTTGATAAGTGGCCATGAATTTCTGATAATCGCATCTCTAGATGAAAAAATGGGATTAGAGAGGTTGTTTTTACTGACTATTTCCGAGATGGCCACTTCCAGCTTATTAAGAAAAATAGGGAGCTTTGCAGATTGTTCCCAAAATAAACATAAATTGTGTTCCCACCAAATGTGCCAGATAAGGAAAAAAGGAGCAGTGATCCAAATAGAACTGAGGGAACTTTCTTGCCCGAATCTAGGCCAAGAAAGGAGAGTTTCTCCAATATTTTTACAAGGAACCCAAGCAAGATTCAGTTTAGATAAAAGCCATTGCCAACACCTGGAAGCAAAGGAACAAAAAAGAAGGAGATGATCCAAATCTTCCTCGGCTTCACCATAGAGCACACATTTGGAGGGACCGACGAATCCCCAAGATCTTCTCCTCACCTGAGTAAGTACTTTCTTTTTAAAAACCAGCCAACCAAAAATAACAACTTTGGGTAAGAGACAGGGATGCCAACAGCCGAAGGAGCAGGGAGAGCCCAGACCAGACCAAGAGATAAGTTGAGCATAACCAGCTTTCACCATGTATGAGCCTGTGGCATCACCAAGCCATAACAGTTGATCTTCACCACCATTGAAGTGAGCATGCCTGGCCAAAAGGGCATCCATGAAGGTGGAAGACTCTTGGAGGGAGGCTCCAATGGAGGTAATATCTTTCCATTGCCAAGATGGTGAACCATTCGGATGTTGGTGACCAAAATCGGCAACTTTAGTTCCCGTGATGCTCTGGAAATGTTCATAACTCTATTAAGATTGGGAATAAGGTTAAGAGGGGGCAACCCATTCCAACTATCCTCCCAAAAGGCAACCAACTGACCATTGTTGATTTTCAAGAGACCAAATCAGTGATCAAGGATTTGCATTTGTAGATAAAGTTCCAGATATGAGAACCTTTAGGGAGCTCAGAGTTGGAAAGCAGGAGCTTGGGGCGGCTAGCCTCCAGATATTTATGAGAAAGCACTTGAAAAGCCAACTACTTGGCATCCGAAATAAAGTTCCAAACAAGTTTAGCATGAGAGCCGAATTCTAAAGGGCCAGATCCAAAATGCCCAAACCACCTAATGGCTTGGGAAGCTTGACAGTTTCCCAATTCACCAAGTGAAATTTTCTTTCTTCGTTGTTCCCTTGCCAGAGGAAGGATCTGACCATTTTCTCAATTTTGAGCAAGACATTCCTTGGTAATAGCAAGACCGACAACATATATATCGGGAGGGCCAGGAGGATGGAGTTAATCAAAGAGAGCTCTACTAGCCAAGGACAACCATTTCCCCTTCCAAGAAAGCAAATGGACAAAGAATGAGGAGTATGTCCCATATATTTTCTTTACTAATTCCAGGAGAAAAGAGGATGCCCAAATATCTATGAGGAAGGGAGCCCACCGCAAAGCCAAGAATTGCCTTGATCCTGCATCTGCAACCGGGGTGCGACATTAAAGAAGAAAATAACATATTTATGGAAGTTGATTACAGTGGTCGTCATGAAGCGAATAAGAATTCAGGATGGAAGATAAGCATTGGGCTTCCGGAATAGAAGCTTGAACGAATAAGAAATTATCATCAGCAAACTCTTGGTGCAATAGGGGGGAGGCTGGAAGTTAAACAGATACCCTTAAGAACCCCGTCCAGAAGAGCAGATTTGATGCTACGACTCAGGGCCTCAACGACCAGGATGAAAAGAAAAGAGGAAAGAGGATCACCTTGCCTCAAGCCCCTACTACTACTGAAGAAGCCTTCTGCTGAGCCATTAACCAGAATAGAAAAATCGGGGAGAAGAAATACAATTGAAAATCCAATTGCAGAAGTGCCAGTTAAAGCCCATGGCATGAAGGGACTTAAAGAGGAATCTCCAATTGATATGATCGTAAGCTTTGCTAAAATCCAATTTAATCATCATACCAGATCGAGAGGAGGAATGGAGAGTATGGATCAATTCATGAGAAATGATTATACCATCAGCAATAGACCTCCCAGGAATGAATCCGCTTTGTTCTGTGCCACAAGTTTATGAAGAAGAGCACTCATTCTTGAAGCAATAGCCTTAGATATGATTTTATAGGATGTATTACATAAGGAGATTGGCTTGAAGTCATCAAGAGATTCAGTCGGTGCCTTTTTGGGAAACATGCAGATAAAGGTGTGATTTAGAGTGCCAAGAAGCTTGCCTGAACATCAAGATTCCTCCACGGAATGCCAAACTATATCCCCAATAACATCCTAGAAATCCTGGTAAAAAGAAGCTAGAAAACCATCCGGACCAGGTGCTTTATCCCTCTACATAGAGAAAATGATCCTGCAAACTTCATCCTTAGAAAAAGGAGAAATAAGCTTAGCATTATCAAAATCATCAACCATTTTAGGAATCTGATCAAAAAAGGAAAGTTGGGCGTCCAGAGGGGAGGCCGAGTCACCATTCAAAATCTTTTGAAAAAAAGACACCGACTCGGTTTTAATCTGATATTGAGAGGACAACACCATGTCATCATCCAACTTCAGGGAAGAGATATAATTAACATTTCTTCTAGCTTTAACATAAGCATGAAATAATTTGGTATTTTTGTCCCCATCAGCCAGCCACACTTCACGTGATTTCTATCTCTAATGAATTTCCTCTTTAAGAAGAAGATCACCAAGTTCACTGAGTAAAGATTTTTCCTTGAAGAAATCTTCCTGGTGCATACCACGAGAGAAAACAGATTCATTAAGAATACGTAATTCTTTCTCAACCCTCTGTTTTTCCTAGAAAATATTTTTAAAACAAGAGACGTTCCATTCCAGCAATTTGTCTTTCAGTAAAGAAAGTTTTTTAGAGAGTTTATACATCCAAGTCCCTTCCACTACGAAGGAGGCCCACCAAGAGTTAATCAAAGGCCTGAGAGAGGGATCCTACAACCACATGGACTCAAATTTGAAAGGAGAGTGACACGGTGGGAGGTCAAAGGAAATGTTGAGAGAGATAGGAAAATGATCAGAGCCGGAGAGAGGAAGAACAAAGCATTTGATGAGAAAGTTGTTCTGAAGCCAATCTTCAGAGACGAGAAAACGATCAAGGCGAACAACCATGGAGCTGAACCCAAGACGCCGGTTATTCCAAGTGAACCAACCAGAACTTGGTTCCACATCAACTAACTTGGTGGAGGCAACGAAGGAGGTGAAATCCACTTGAGAACGAGGCTGCCATTGGATTCCCCCTGTTTATCTTTGTTGGAGAGAGTAGCATTAAAATCCCTAGCCACAACAATCTTGGAGGTCAGAGCCGAGTCAAGGACTAGTTGAATCCTCGACCAGAGCTCCCTTTTTTAACGGGTTATTAGGGCCATATACATTACACAGAAAGAAGGACACATCAAAATGTTTGATGTAGACTTTACACCAAATGAAATTAGATTCGACCAAGAGAGGCTCGAGACTACAACAACTGGAATTCCACAGAACTCCCAAACCACCAGAGGCACCAATAGAGTCCGAGAAGCACCCTTCCCAACCTTTCCATTTGCAAAACCAATCATTCTTACAATCAACTTTAGACATCTTAGTTTCTTAGATAAGACATAAAAAAGCATTTGAATCGATAACATAGTGTCTCAGAAGACATTGCTTGTTAGGGGCATTCAAGCCCCTAACATTCCAAGAAAGAAGGATCATTTGATCTTCAGAGAGGACCCGCCTCTCCTACTTGAGGATGGAAAAAAGGAATGAAGTTGAAGCTGCTTACCTGCAACAATATCTTTGAGGGAAAGGATGCCTTTGGAAGGGCGACCTGGCTGAGCTTTCGGCCCCCTATCCATATTGAGAATGGTGAGTCGAAGAATTAGACACATTTGATTGTTGTCCAGAGATGGATCGATGGAACATCTTCCGAGCGATTGTTAAGTTCCCTAAGTCTCCATCAATGGAGAGGATCAGCTCATCCTTCTCATTCACCCATTTTTCCAGAGAGGTCACATCCGCACCGAGACCGAGTGTGATGCCTTCTTGGAATAAAGAGAGAATCCGAGTAGAATCTTGAACAACAGACACAATTTCTTTAACC
This sequence comes from Taxus wallichiana var. yunnanensis, assembly GCA_018340775.1. NCBI lineage: Eukaryota > Viridiplantae > Streptophyta > Pinopsida > Cupressales > Taxaceae > Taxus > Taxus wallichiana. Next base: position 306,950,011 of record CM031236.1, read on the forward strand.
AGGGAGATTGTACTCGGATCAAGAACAAGGGGCTCTATCGCAGGAACAGAGCCAGGGAGATCAACACCAAGCGAGTGATCTTTCCCAAAAGATAGAGGTTCATAGATTTGGAGATAGGAGGTGGGATAATCTTTTTCCTCCATACGGCAATGCCATTGGATACAAGAGGGTTTTTACATACTTTTTGAAAATGACCAGGTTGTTTACATTTAAAGCAACTATCGGAAACCACCTCATAATCCACCTTCTGCACCCATTTCCCAGATGGGGTGGAGATGACAATGAATTCCTATATTTTTTGGAGGGATCTATAGAAATGCAGATCCTGGAAAAAGAAAAGAGTGCCTTCCAAAGTAACAAGATCAATGCGAATCGACGCGACCTAAGTTGGAGTAGATTTTATATAGAATGGAGGAGGACCAAAACTCACTAGGCAGTGAATATAGTCTGATCCAAACTTGGAAGCCATCCATTTTAGCTTGAGCCGATCAAAGTGGGCGGACCACTCATGAATGTGCAGGCCGGACTCAGTGAAAAGAAATTCTTTCCTCTCCAGGGTATCATCCCTCTGCACCAAACTACGAGAGGATAACAAGAAAAAAACCTCTCTCCAAGAAGCGAATGTGGAGACCGCTACCCCACTGAGTATCGCACCAACTACGAATGCCCTCTACCGAGAGACGATGACCCACAAATTTAGCAATGATTTCTCTTTCTCCAAGAAGGGTGAGTGAGCTTCAGGTCATCCGAATCCACCAGAGAGACAGATACAAACTCCGATCTGAACCAAATCAAAACAAAGCGGTCACATGTGATATTAGCATCGAGATCACGGACCGAATTGATAACTCTGGGACCCAAACATTTCTGCAAAGCACTTTTGAAAGACCATGGCCCGCATGAAAGCACCCGCTTGATTCTCGAGTGCGGGATCTTGATCGCCAGATTGCAGAAATTGAATTTTGAAAAAAATGACCATTCTAGTCCATTTCGTTCTTTGCTTCCCCTTCATGTCATCTCCCTCGATTCTACCTTCAAATTTGTTCAAAGATTTTATTAGTCATGGGTGATAATTAAGCGAACTCTTATATTATGATAAATGATTAATGAACATTTATTCTATAGTTATAAGTATGTAAACATTATGATTATGAATTATTGTTGTATATTTAGTTAATGAATTCAATTAATTTTCACTTAAGCAATTAAAATGAAAATGTCGTAATTTAAATAAATTAGGGATTGCATTATTAATGTAGTTTATCGTCCTAATTATATTAAGATGCTTAATGTATGTACACATACAAACTTATGAAATTGATTACAAATAATTATCGAAACTAAGATATGGACCTTAGGATTGAATAATTATTGTGATGAAGTATCGTTGTGTAAGAATATTAAAATTGTTGTAAAACTAATTCATTGTGGTGAAATAAGTTACGACAAACCTAATACATGGTACTCGACAGGACCAACTTCAAATGGTTGTTGTATTTCGGTGTTCATCTAATGACACAAGTCATTCAATGAATACTACCATACAACAATTATCCTAAGTTGTCCCTCGAGCTCCATTTATTATGTATGTCATAATCAATAAAGAATTGAGTTGTGCTAAGATGCGCAGTTTATATGTCCAATTTGGTATAGTTACCTCTATACCAACTTATGTTGATACGAGGAAGAAATTGATCGTGAGACTACGCAAGTCATTACATGAGCTCTTTCTCTCCATGGGCAACCTAAGTTAGCACATCGTGATTCGTCGTACTAGATGAATAATTTGTGTATCTTGTGCATAACATGAATTTGATATAACTTAAAACAACGTATTCAATTATGATAATTAAACCAAGTGACATGGTGATGGGACATGTTTCAAATATGAATGTGTAGTCTATAAATAGAGCATGCAACACATGAATCATAAAATTTGGCCAAAGTAGTGTAAGTCCTTACACTGTCAAGTTCACCTAGTTCTAATTAAAGTGTGAGATGTCATATGGGATTCGATTGAATGAGTTCCAGGTAGACACTTAGAGAAACACTTACAAAATTAAGGCCAAGAAGGGCACTAAAGGGTATACACAGTATACAAACTTGAAAGAGTATCTTATGGGGGATCATTGAATCTAGTTGACCCATAAGTATACACATGATCTATTGATTTTTTATCTGAAGAATTGTAAATAAAATTTGTTGGATTCAAATGTGCATTTGTACATTTAAATCAGTGAATGCATATGTTTAAATTGGGAATTTTTAGAGAAAAAGTCCTGTAATTATGATGATTTAAAAGTAGATGTTACATCTACGAAGCTAATTTGTGTTGTATTTGATGGGGCATTTGCCATGCAAGGTCATAAAACTAGGATTTGTATTCACCTTCAAACAACCAGTTGCCCCATACATGATACCTATTCAACTGCATGGCTCATAGAATGAATCTCGCTTATAAGATTGTAAGTAGTTTTGAAAATGTTGTTAAAGTAGAAAATCTTATATGCGATTTGCATTCATACATGTCAAACAATCCTAAAATATTTTGGAGTTTCAAAAATTTTATTTTGGAATTACAAATGGTAAAAAATGTTGAAAGATGTTGACACACGATGGATATCGCTGTATGATCCAGCTTAAATAATTTTGTATGAATACAAGTCATTAGCAGGGTATATGTTCAAGAATCGTAGAGAAGTTGACAAGGTGAAATATCTGCTATATCGCTTGACTGATTTGGAGACATTATTAACATTATGCGGTATTTTGCCAATGCTGAAGGAAATAAATAGCTTGGTGAAACAAGCTCAGGAAATATCTATATACATTGTTGATTTTATCAAATTAAGGAAACATGTATGTATGATTTTGGATAACTTATATTCTAGCCAAGACTGGTTTCAGAAGCCAATATTCAGTAGTTGGAAGGTTTTAACAGATACAAAATATCCCAATAACTATTTGAAGTTCAATATCAATGGTCATATTTGTATCTCAGTTGATGGGAAAAATATACCAATGCACACTTTCCAAAGAGATCCTTATGTCCTAGGTTCTGATATTGAGGAAGTACCAATGACAAGCCTTCTATTTGATGTTGCAATGTCTGATACAGGAAAAATTGATGAAGATATCTGAAACATTATCTTTTGAGATTAGAGAATGATTTAAGAATAGTGATCTTCTTGAGGCCATGGGAGTTGTAAATCCCAATTTCTAGAATCCAATGATTGGTGAAGAACAAACAACTCAACTTTTTACAAAATACATGTCTAGACTAATGGATCAATTTTACAAATCTTCATATGTTAATGGAGGAGAATTGAATGGTATATTGAATATAAAATTACTCATATCACAATCAACGCATTTTTCCTTGACAATGAGTGATCAATATAAGACTCTTACTAAACCAACAAAAAATGGAGCTATCACACTATTGTGGAGAAAGTTGTATCACAATAGCATTATGAGGGAAACTATAAGTGAATACTTCAAACTGTATGAACTCATACAGATAATGATTCTAGGGTCAGTTGAAGATGAAAGGGTTTTCAACGCATTAACATTTGTTAAATCAAAACTTCGCAACAGATTGGACAAAAATCTAGAAACTTGTTTGAGATTGTATGTTTCAAGATATGGAGTGGACACATTTCCATATGAAAGAGCATTAGCTACTTGGACATCCCTTGCGAGCGGAGAGTTATTAATCAAATAGAAACCAATGGAGACTCAGATTATGGTGAAATTGACTTGGAATCTAGCGGACCAACAATTGCAAAAGATAAAATAAGTGATGAAGGACCATTTGGATTTGTACCAAACATTTGAACATTTTCATTTTCTGAAATATATATATATATATATATATATATATATATATATATATATATATATGTGACTTGTCATTTGATTTAGTTATTTTTCCTTTACATATATTTTGTATATAATGTTTGGAAATTTTAAATCGCTTTTATGTTTTTATAATGTTTGGAAATAATAGATAGTAACTAGTTGTGCAAACTACAAATTGGATGATGTAATTAAATTTAATTACATTCTTTGGGAAAGTATGTTCAATATTTGATTTCTCAATATCGAATCCACACATGTTCGCAAATATATTATAATCCATATATCCCATCAAGATTCTGGGGATTAATAAAAAACATAAGAGTCTAGAGATAATGTTTTCTGTATTTAATTCAATGATTTGAAAATACACTATAATTATAATCAGAATCTATCTATACATGAAGAATCAACTATCAAGATTCAAGAGAAAAATATACATCCAAGTTTTCAATATTGAGTTCATACATGTGTTATCCAAAATTCACCCCTCGGGGTAATTTTGATAACTTGCACAATTTCTTCGAGCAAAAAAGTTTGCAGAACTAAGTCCACGAAAAAGCCGCAAAAAAATTACTGAAACTAAGTCCGTGGAAAAAGCCGAGAAAAATCCACGAAGCCACAAAAAAGCCGTAGAAAAATCCACATAAGCCGCGAGAAAATCCGTAGAAAAATATGTGGAAAAAGTCGCGAAACAGTGCCGCAGAAATCTGCGAAAGCCGCATGATCGAAAGGAAATTGACAAAATTGGATAAATTTGTCTCATGCGGTCCTAATGGGACGTTGGGACATGAGTTCACCAAAACCTGATTTTGTTGATTTTTCCGTAGAAGGAGGCTTGTGGGTGGATCGGAGATTTTTGTCCACGATAGTTGGGACACTTTAGGAGCCAAAATAGCCGTAATACTCGGACCCCAAAATAGCTACCCACACTCAGAAGGCCATAACTTCTACAATTCTCAACAAAAACGCACAAAATTGGTACCGTTGGAATCATGTTTCTGAGCCCAATGTACAAAAATCAAGAAATCTATAATTTGATGAGGAATCAATGGTGATTTTTAGAAAATTTTCCTAGGTTCAGAATAGTGTTTTATTTGGTAGTTGGGATGCATTCAATGGAGCATGGGCTGACATTTCTCAAATCTAATTTGTTAAGTCATGGGATAGTATGGAGAGACTTTATCAAGCAACATATTATCAATTAAACTCATTTATGATGACTTGTAAGTGGTTGAAAAGACAAATGGCATTGTAATTCTCTCTCTTTCTAAAATCTATAAATTGTAATCATGGGCTCATTTGTTAAGGAGTTGGTCATTTTCTCTCTATGTCCCCTCTCTCTTTCTTCCTTAAGGTTGAATGTGGAGCTTAAGCCTCCTCTATTTGCTTTGTAATGGCATTTTCTTTCCCCATGCCCACTAATGATGTCTTGTGTGAACTCATGGAGCAATAAAATCATGTTTGAAGTGATGCATTTTGTCCATCCTTTGCTTATTTTATTGTCTCTTATTGCTTCTCACCATTACAAGTATACTTACATGCATATCTACGATGTCTATTGCAAGTTTTGGGAGCTATGTTTAATGGGTTCGAAGTGGTGTTCTGTGTGAACTTTATCTCTGTCTATGGTGCATCTTGTCCACCCTCTCCATTGCTCATCCCTCTCTACTTCGAGCGGTTGAGATTGTGATCAACAACCCCCTTTTCTTGGTGTTATCACCTCTAGTAGTGTAGGATTTCTTTATTTTCATGCTCTCTCTCTCCTGTCTCCTTGGCATTGTTATATTAGGAGTAGATAGTCACATTTCCTTCCTTAGAAGTAGTTTAGTGCTAGGATTAGGTAGAGGAACCAACCTTCTTTGGAGGATCATCTCAAGCCCACAAGTCCCACAACTTGAGAGATGATTCAATGTTACCCAAAAACACCGGTTTCTCATTCACATAGGCATGACAAATTAGAGGGTGTTGTTTTTGGTGATAACAACATGTTTGAAATAAAATTGTACAATGTAAATCCATGTATTACTATTCATCAATTGTACAAGCTTGAAAGAAAGATAATGTTTTCATTTGAAAATACAATGATTTACATCAATAGTTTTACTTCATTTGGATCCTTGTCCTTGAACAACTTCTATAACATCAACATTTGAACTATCTTTTATAACACCAAAATCGACTAATTCTTTTGTTTCAACTTGCATTAATATTTTCAAGATTTTGTTTATCCTCACTAGTTCGTCTCTTGTTTGAAAGGAGATTAGGATCCTTGTCATTTTTTTTTTCTTGATGAAAATCAATATCTAGTCCATGCTTATTTATAATCTTTCACAATGTATTGTTCTTCTTGTTTAACAAAACAAGTTTCTCTTTGAAGAAAATTACATCACGAACACTTTCTCTCACTTTTTTTAGGTGCTCATCTAACACCTGTACTTTAGTCTTGATATCATTATTTGGACTACATGTAAAAAAACCCAAAATTAGAAAGTAGATAAATAATATAACAACATAAAATATAATCTTCAAAATATTAAGTACTTACCAAGGCCAAGTCTTTCTCAACATTTTCAATAGTGACAAGTTTTTGTCTCTATTCCACTTATTGTAATAAGATTGTACCTCGGTGTTCAAATTTTCCAATCTGTTAAGAATTATAGTTAAAACATTATCATTATTGTAAAGCATCAATCATCATTGGTTCATTTTTAATCAATGAAAAAGTTTTCCTCACGGTGTGAAAAATTATGATATATTTCATTAATTTCTTTGATCAGAGATTTCACTCTGATCTCCCATATCCTCAATTCCCTAATATAAGGAATAACATTTTCCATCATAAGGGCTATAGCATTATTCTCAGCCACAAGAATGTCAACCAAAATTTTTGGTGTACCATAAGTCATCATCCAAATTTTCCTCCCCAATTGGGGAAGGAGGATCTGAAGTGGATTATTGTTGTGGCACTAACAACTCCTTTTGTGTAGACTGAATAAGATATTTGCTTTTCATTTCCTGCTGCTTTGCCATTTGGTAAAGGTTGTCAAAACTAAGATACTCCTCATCCATATCTATATTATTTAAAATAGAAGTGCCTCTGGCACTCTGCACACCACCCAATGAAAAGTAGGGGAACTCTAAGTTGTATAATTGTGCATCCCCTGATCATTCTAGGGAACACTATAATCTTTCCCCTACCATCGGGAAAAGGGAGGTGAGTGTGTTGTACTCCTTAAGCACAAAGCAATGGGTGTGGTGCGAGTTGAACATGAGATTGAGGTTGCAAAAATTATGTGAGCATCAATAATTTAACAATATCAATATGTTGTATTTATGAAGTCAAACAAAAGAACACTAAGCACTTAAAAAGAATGAAATCAATATAGATTTCTTACGTTGTGAATGTTTTTGTCCATAATCAACAGATTGTGGCACTAGATGGAAGGGGTGGTGGCATTGCAAGCCCTGATTTTAAGGAAAACCAGTTAAATTGAATGATAAAATCCTAAAAGAAAGACTAATATAAATAAAATTTAAATCTACAATTTATTCATACTTGAACTTGAGGGCAAAAAATTTGTGCAAAGATAGAATCTCATGTTACTCAGGTATGTAAGTAGTGTTTGCAAGTAGACACCATGTGTTTGGGTGATGTGTGGACAAGGTTGCACATTAGGAAAATGGCATGTCATTGTCAAGACTTAGATTATCATTAGTCTATAAACAAATTTAATCAAAATTAACACAATTGACATTGTGCATTATGGATCACTTAAACCCTGGATTGGCATTAGTATATTTTTGTCTTGGTTGTGTGATGATTCAAAAGAACCATACATCCATTTGCTTCTACTTATAGGTTATTGGGTGCTAGTGACATCCATAAAGTCATTGGTCGTGGTGAGATCAATGGCAACGTTTTCACCAGACCCCTAAGGCCCAACATGGTTATGTACGAACTTCCACAACATGTCAAGCCATTGTTTCTCCTACTTTGACACATTGAAAATAGATTATATATTTTTTAGAATTGATTTTAAAATAATCAAGATAGAATGCTTTTTAAAAAAATACTCACCAAATTTCGGTCCATAGACATTGCATATTTTTCCATCTTCTCGTGTAGAGCAGTTGGAATAGCTATTGATTTCAGTGTGTGAAAACCCTCATAATAGAAAGCAAGAATAAAAAACAAGAAGAAGAAATAACTGCACTAGGATTCACAATGGATTTGTCAAGGTCAAAGTGAATCCTTGTTGAAAGATATGTACACCAATCGAATCTAACATCGAAAAGGGTTTGGAGAAGGTAGTACACTGCCCACCCACCGACTTTAGTCAGTGTATTCTCCCTATAAAATGAGGTGGGCCTAGAAAAATTCCACCATGACTAGGAGAAATGGTTCTTTGATTAATTGTGTGTTAATCCCTCTTTTGGAGGGATTATTAACTCCGAGCCTCAACAAAAATCTTGTAATGAGACTCTAAAATTTTCTTTTGCTCATCAAGTAGAATGGTTTTTATGGATACATGCAATGCATTTTGATGGGGTAGCCTTGTTAGACGATGAATATCATTAGGGGTTATTCTAATGACAAATTGGTGTGATGGTAATGAAACTATGAAAGAGCCATCATAACTATTATACAAATGCATTAAATTGTCTAACAACTTGTATTATGTCTCATATTGAGGCATGTAAAGAAGTCCATAGAACCCTGAGTTTCCAATCTAATCGAGATTGACTCTTAATTTATGTCTTCCAACATTGTAGTAACTGTGGATATAATAGGTTTTTGTAAACAAAGGACAAAGTGCTAATTGAATTTTTCTTGGTGTCATGATTCTTGAATCTTGATCTTTTGAAAAAAGAGGTGTTAACAGATACATGTATCGGTACCGTACTACATGCGACATGAAGAGCTAATCGTATCACATGTGGCTAATACCATAAGTGGACAAGTATCGTAGAACAAACCGTTTGAACTTTGCAATAGTTGTGGACACTCTCTGAAAAACTCTAGTCTGGAGAAACCTACAAGTGCAAATGGGACAAAATGAATGGGGATGGGTATATATATAGGCAAGGAGGGGCCCATTGGTCAAGGACAGGGAACATGGAATCGGGAACATATTGTAATAAGGGAATATTACCAGTGGAAACACTAACAAGATACTACGTGGAAACATAGCTAAATGACGTTTGACAACCCCTTTGTGTTGTTAGATGACATCAATATCACGAGTTATTACCGACTAAAATTATGCAGTTATAGACATCGACGATGTGGTGTAAAAGATCTTGTATGCTAACAATTCAGTGATATAAACCGGACGGCAACTGAAATGTGTTGCCAAGTAACAATGTTCACGAACTTGAAACACATCAAATCAATGTTGCTATCGAGAACAACTAATATTCGTTATTGGCTGAAAACCAAAGGTTGTTACTGGCTGACAACCAATACTTGTTACCATATGATAACAAAGTTAAAAATAATAGATTTGTCGCCATCCCAAAACCCTCCTTTCCAAGATTCACCAACAACGAGAATATTTTTGGCACATTCGTTACCCATTCTATAATATTTTTTTGGAGGGGGATCTTAAAATGAACCACGACAGTGTATTGGTCAAGTAGGTGGGGGTACCCATTTTGTTGGTCGATTACCTCAAGGTGTCAACTACTTTGGGGTTCCTCTGGTACTCCTCACAATGAGTTTCTAGACCTTGTCCATGCACTTCCCATGGTTAAAGCGGATGGAAACAAATCCTTCCCCGAACATGCAATACAAGTTTATAAATTTTAATAATAATGTTTGGTTGGTTTTATCAATCAAGGAAACCTACAATTAGAAGTTTGATTGGACATTCAAGGTAGTCTTTGTATGATGCGGTCCTACAATCAATACATTAGTAGTTTTCTTGCAACAAAATCACGATATAAAACAAAAAATGCAAACTTCATCATTTCTAATTTTCAAGATCACCCAAGAGGGTGTGAGAAAAGAGCATACACGATTGGTTTGGTTTGATTAGATTAAACAAAAATTAAGAGAAAATTAAACACTTAAACTGATTAGTTATGAAAACTTGCAAGAAAGTGAGTAAAAACAATACTAAAATAGTGATTAGAAAAGATTTAACATGTTGGAAAATGAAGAAAATAGTAAAAGATAGACACAACATGCTAGCATGTGCACTTGGGCACGCTTAGCATACTTATTAATGTAACATGTTTAATTAGACACGCTAGTGTAATAAAGGGTTTTCCAAAAACAATCGGACAACGATAGCACGTGCGGATGTACGTAAGCACGTGAAGAGATACATAGGCGTGAGTAGACAAATTTTAGTGTTACAAAGTAGCATGGCGTATAAGACTACACTAGTGTGTGTAGGGTATAGCAAGAAAAAAATGGTTTTATGGGAACGTGTAAATGACTACATTAATATGTGCATTGTGATGCTAGTGTGTGCATTGCTATGCTAATGCACATCATGTGCGACACTACTTAGCATGTATAACTTGTAGATGGATAGATTCGAAGAAATATGGCCAAAGGACTGGTTTTTTATTTTTCCATGTTTGCTGCACTACTGACCACTGAAATTTTAACAATAAGTCTTAAATAACATAAACAACACCAATAAAGAGTTAGATTATTGAAATACATTCTAAAATCGATAAAAATATGTGTGGGAGTTTGTATGCACATGATTTTGCACATGCTTCATTTTTGGAATAGGTAAAAAATCCCCAATGATGATAAACTATCAATTCCAATGATGTTCAAGTCCAATTCCTTGTTTGCAGCATGTTTTGTAGCTTACTTGTCCTTTTCCTAGCTTTCCTTGCTTTCCTTTATCATTTTTGCAACTTTTCCTTAGCCTTCTCGCTTTAAGTCACGGAACTACGCCAATGGTTACACAACCGCCCGGTGGTTGCATAATCCTGTCGGTTTGCCACGAGTGGCGGTTACCTGATAGTCTGCGTAGATAGGCGGTTTCATGCATTTTCTCCCGAGACTTTTCTAGCGTGTTTTGAATGTGTCACCTTCTTCAAACTCATTTTTAGTGCACGTTTCTTGACCAAATTGGTTGTTCTTGCACTTATTAGATGCATATGAGCTTCTCCTTCCCTTCATACTTTATTTAAGTCGGATGTGTGCAACCATTGTGCAAAAATTGATAATGTCATCCAAAACGAGCATTAAAGTGGGCTTTGTCATCTACACATGCAGACACTAAAAATGTCTTCCATTTTTTAAAAACTCTAATTACAAAACTTAGCTTTCCATGAAAGGTATTCTTCCTTCCCTATCTCTCTATCATTAGCGTGTCAATTACAACTTAGATTTTGATTAAAGTTATAAGATTGGGGACCTCACCCTGTACATAAAATATGATAAAATGACGATTACGGGTTCCACTCGAATAAGTATTACTTGCAAAGCATACAATCGTCAAATTTAGGAAGTATTACTTGCAAAACATATAATGGTCAAAGTGTAGTGGATTATGTAATTTTCTCCCAAGGATCTATCTTTAGGATGTTGGAATTTGAAATTGGGACTACACTACTAGGCTAAAATATGATCATAAACCTCTCCTCATCAAACTTGGAACTATATCAAATAAACAACAATGCAAGAAGGTCTACCACATGGAAAAAAAGACTCAACCTCAGGGTAAAATCATCTTCAACTAGAAAAATTAGGAAATCTTTGCCACAATCCTTGAACAACACCTCTAGGTGATAATGAATAACATAGGAAATAAGGTAACCAAGGAGGAAAGTGGTTGTGTTTCTAGTAATTTTTTGATCCCTTTAATTCACAAGGCATTAAGTGCTTGCAAAAGATCTTGGCCTAGGAAGGGAGAGGCAAATACTTTCCCGATGAACCTGTGGTATGACAAAGAGTGTAAGGCTGCCAAAAGATTCTTGAAAGAAAGTGGGATGAACAAAGAAAACAAGAAGAACTATGAGAAATTGGTACAATCCAAAAAAGAAAGTTATGTGAACACAAGAAGGAAAGAATTAATTTTCCTCGGAAAACACAATCCCAAAGGCTTTTGGAAGGAGTTATAGCAAAAGAAAAACACATAGAGAATAATATCATGGATGCCCATTGGTTAGAGTATGCGAGGCTCCTCTATGAGTGACCCCAATATAAGGACACTCCTCCCATAATTAACACATCAATCGAGCTCTTCTTGGTGGAAGATATCAAACATGGCATAAAGAACTTGGCAAGTGGTAAAGCACAAGACATAGATGGGCTGCATGCTGAATTTTTAAATGGGGAGTTGAGGCCCTTGCTCCACACATCAAAAGAATGTTCAATGACATCACCCAAGGTAACTTCCCTATGGAATGAACGACTAATGTCATTATTCCTCTCTATAAAAGTGATGATGTTAATAATCCATCTAATTACCACACTATTATGGTAAATCCTCTTCTAGGTAAACTTTTTGAGAGCATGATAGAACTCAAAAGTGACAGTTGGGCCGAAAGAGAGGGTGAAAGAGAAAAAGGGTAGGCAGGCTTTAGGCCGAGGTACTCGAACATCAACCATGTATCACCCTTAGACACTTGATTGAAAAGATAAGAGACACTCGAGGAGAGGAAGCTTTATGTTGCTTTGTGGATTTTAAAAAGCCTTTGACACGATGCCCAGAGATAAACTTTGGAACAAGACAGAAGAACTTGGTATTCCAGACGAGTATAGAGCAACAATGCATAGATTATATGAGCAGGTCAAAGCTAAAATCAAAACTAAAGAGGGTGTGTTTGAATGTTTTGGTAGTGACATTGGTGTCAAGCAAGGTTGTCCTCTTTCCCCACTTTGTTTGGTTTATACATTGACAAACTTGAAGAATGGTTAAGTAAAACCGATGGTGGGGTATCTAGTTGGCAAGTGGTATGCGGTGAAGTTTCTCTTATTTGTCAATGATCTTGTCCCGATTTCAACGACGGTTCATGGGTTGGTAGAACAATTGAAAGTTTTAGAATAGTTTTGCCAAGAAGTGAGGATGCAAGTGAACATCACCAAGGCCAAAGTCCTAATTTTTTCACTAAAAGGAAAGAGACTCATGTTAACTTTCTTTTTGAAGGGAATCCATTGGAAATAGTGAAAGAGTATAAATACATTGGGATTAATTTTCACAAAAAGTTAGTTGGGAGACGTATATAGCGAAAAGGATACATGTAGGTTGAAAAACATCTTACTTACTTCAAAATAGGTGCAAGAAAGTTGAGTTATGGGATTGGAAAACCAAGATTACCCTCTTTGGCTTGTTGGTCACGCCAGTTGCCCTATATGATTGTGAGGTTTGGGGAAGTGGTATGTCTAATCACTTATAGGTAGTTGGAAAGAATCCAAAACATCTAATCACAATCACCCTCGAAGTCAAAACAACGGTCCCATACGAGATTTTACTGGCTGAAGTAGGGATGTTTCCGATGGAGGCATCAACAATAACTCAGATGCTAAGCTATGTGAAAAAGGTTGAAAGCATGGATAACCATCACTGGCCCAAAATGGTTGTGGAGGAGAAATTAGGACGTAGAAAGAAAACTTGGATGAAGCAAAACAACAAGTGGATGAGCAAATGGGGCATCAACTTGCAAGAGTGTCCTAACACCAATGAGGAAATAAAATCTTTTGTGATAGACAAATTTAGGACTGCCATGTGGACAGGGCAGATTGGCAAAGAAAGCTCATTACATCAAAGAATTTAATTCCTCCTAGGAACATGATGAAAAAACATATCTAGGTGCGACCATCAAGGGAAAAGCAAGGATGTTAGTTGTGCAGCTGAGGACTGGATCACATCATCTTCGGTGTGAGACCGGTAGATGGACTATTCCTAAGGAGGATTAGGAGAGGAGAACTTGTCTTTTTTGTAGTAAGGGGATGGTGGAGACGAAATGACACTTCATCATGGAATGTACAACTTATGACGATATTTGCATCTAGTATGAAAATAACATGAAAATAGACAACCTAAACGAATTATTTGATAAAGCTAGACTTAACAAGCCTGCTAGATCTATTGTAGGAGGTCCGATGTTAAAAAAACCCTAAAAATATCTTAAGGTGGTCCCATTGATCTAACTCATTAGAATATTTCATTTCATAAGGAACATGTTCATTTATCCGCCCATGCGACAGGCATCTCGTATCGCATTGCTAATGGGGCAAGCATCTAGTAAAGAGAAGCGCCTCGTACGATAAAGAGGGAAAATAATGCCAAAGAGTTTGCCTTCCGTCTCTCTCACAACATTCGCAGCGTATGGAAGCCGTATCACTTTAAAACTTCATTAAGTTTTTAATACTGATTGCTGCTCATATGGAGGCTGCTGCTGCTGCAACCAAATCGGTCTTCTTGCCCTCCAATTTCTTTTCCAAGGCATTTCTCCGCAGCTTTCTCGCATTCAAGATTTTACATCGAAATGCGCAAACCCTAAATCTAGATTTGAAATTAAAAAAACAAATTTGAAACTCTAAAACTCAGAAAATGCTGAATAAATGTGGTTGCTATATAACGGGAGGGATGCATTTGGTTGGTTTGAATTACAGGATGGAGGAGGCGGTTGGAAGCAAGCACGCAAAATTAAATGTATCAGAGCTTCAGCTGCTTCATCCCCGACCAAATTGGAATCGACCAGGCATGGGATGCATAAAGCTGGTGAAGTTGTTCGCGTGGGAGTTCTTGGGGCCAGTGGCTACACTGGTTCAGAGGTGCCACTATTTCTTTGACATCATATGCCATTTTATTTTCTTGGTTCGTTGGGGTTCAATGTTTTCAAAATTTTGCCTAAAGCCTAATTTTTCTCAATTTAAAAATATTATTATTATTTTTGGTTAACATAGAGTAGATCCAAGGGCTATGACATTTGACTATCAGCACAGACCAAATTCAATTCTAAAATGGCAATAAGGTGCCCCATTGCTCAGTGGGAGCTTGGTGTCAGTCCTAAAGTGACAATAAGGTGGCCCATAACTCAGCGGGAGCCTGGTGAGGTTGTGGTAAAACTAGTACGTGTACATCCAAATGTGACGTAAGTCCAATGGGGTAAATAACACTAGTTTAATGGAGTACACGGGGTACTTATGTTTAAATCTTAGGAAGGTGGGTTGAGCTTGCCCCATATAAGAATAAGAGTTCTCCCCACAAAAATGAGGTTTTTATACTGTTTCAGCTGGTTCGTACAAGCTTTTATTGCATTTTGTTTTCAGTCGGTTCAAATCCGCTGGGTTGAATTGAGGTTTCTATTTTGATGATGGCATGCTGGGATTCAAAGATAAACACTTTTAGCATCATTGCATTCAAGTCATATACTAAACATACAAGTATTTGATTTTTTTCCTACGTGGACCTGGACTTCCGACTCTATACACTTAAAATTAGTCATCATTAATTTTAATAATTAGTCCCTCCTAACATTACTGGCATTTAAATTAGTCATCACTAATTTTAATAATTAGTCCCTTCTAACATTACCAACATTTCATCTTGTATGCTAACCTTAGCCATTATTCCATCCCACTAATGTTCTAATTAATCCCTCACTTAACAACTAATTTAATCCCCTCACATATTTTGAGAATTTAATATTCCCTAGACCACCTACCCTATCTTCCAACTAGTCTCTCCTACTAACCACCCTCATTAACCCTTCATTAGTCTCTAATCAAATCTAGAATCTTCTAAGCTAATACAAGCTCTCTTCCACCACCTTCTAGATTTCTCTAAATCTAGAACCTTCCTAATTCTACCACCTTCCATGAATTAAAAATTTATGAACCTTCTACCCTCACATCTATTCTCAACTATCGATCTCCATCCTTCATGGATCAATCTCAACCCTTCATTCTTCTATAAATTCCTCCACAATCTCCATGGAAACCATCTCTTGAAATGTGCATGCTTAACCTTTTCACGCTATTACAAGGAATAGACAAGCTTAAGCAAACTCCATCAATTTGAAGAGCCATCAAGTATCCAACAACAAAGTGTTGCCAAATTTGGGAGCCATCAACAAGCAAGCTACAAGCATCCATCAAGCAACTTTGGGCACATCCATTCCAATGAAGGAGCAATTTGTCATCAAGGTAAAGTGAGGTAATCTCTCATCCAAGGCTGATTATCTTGATCTTATTGTTCCATTTGCCCAATTAGAGGTGTGTAATTTAGCTCTAGGCAAGGAGTTTTAATGGTTTTCATGGCTTCTAACATGCATGCTTGGAGATAAACTTGCACACATTTTGGCATGCTCGGTGGGACTCCCACGTGTCTTAAACATTCATTTGTAGGAATTCATTTGCAAGTTTGTGAAGAAATCATAATCTAAAGGGTGCAAAATTCGAAGAAAATTTGAATTTTTCTTGATATTTCCGGTGTTCACTATCAAACATCATTTTCGAGACTAAGTAACGTCGTTATCGTGCGCGATAACATCGTTTTAGCGAAGACCCTTGTTGTTTTTGTGAACGTGTGTGCATGTCCCATGCGATCTTCATTTTCGAGCTAGATGCGGCGTTTTTGACTTAAACCTAGAACTATGATGTTTTTGAAACATGCCGCATCATTTTAGCTTCGACCATGGCCCTAAAGTTTTGTCACCACGATTATGGCCTTAATTTTTTCCTTTGGTCGAAATTTTGACACGCTAAAGGTAAGGGCATTGACCCCATATTCGAGCATGTTAGGCTTTAAAAGCTTGACCTCTACATTTTTGTCGCACGACAAAGTTCATTGAATGATTGGTAAGTGTTGAATATTGCTTTGTCCTTGATAGGTGCAAGCAAAGCCTTGAGCAAATAGGCTTATGATTATAAGTTCAAACTACCGCGTGTCATCTATGTGTCCTTGTTCTTGAATCTAAAAACACACTAATAGGGTCATTAGCACCGATGAATCAAGATTTGGCGAGTCTTGGCGAGGACTTGCCGATCCGAGTTCGAGGCAAGCCTTGTGAAACTTCACCAAAAATTCGGTAGACCCACGAGTCCAAGGGCAAGCCTTAGGAGTCTTGTTAGATTCGCAAGTCCCGCGTTTGGACTCTGCGGATTTCTTAACACACCAAAAAAATACACTAAAGTAAAAAAAAGAAGCAAAAAGACAAACATAAACCTAAAAGCTACTTTAAAACAACGAAACATTCGCTCACTCATTCAAACCCTAATTTTAGTGAGCCCATTCGAAAGTTCACTTTCCTCACTCTCACACACTCAATCTTTTTTTTTTTGTTTTTCCTTGAAATGAGATGATTGTTTGTGTGTAAGGATTGGATAAGAGGTGATTAGAGGCGATTGTGTGCTTTGGTGGAACTAATAGAGCTAATTATATTATGTTTTTTGTTGATGCCATAGCCATGAATTTCCAAATCCATATTTTGTGTACACAAACAATTTTATGAACATAAAAGCAATTCTTGTTTAATATCAATTTATGTTTCAAGTGCAATTGTTCAACTTCAAACATTCAATATCGTATTATTTACTTATTTCTAAACATACATGTGTATATTAAATGTTATTGATTAGTTTCATGTAGTTTAAGTTGATTTGATATGAAACACATTTTAATAGGGTTTTCCTAAATTCCTCTATTTTTAAATGATTTTTGAATTTCTGAGTCTTGGTCAAGTTTTATTGCAAAGTCCAAGTTTGAGTAAAAATTGGTTTGCAGAGTTTCTTTTTGAGTTTGAGTCTCATTACCATGATCAACACCTTGTCTAAGTTGAGGAGTTTGTGTAAAGATGACCTTCATGCTAATGCTGACCGAAAAATGTGAAAGAAATTCGACTATTGAGGTAAAGTTAGGTATAGATCCTTGAGGTAGAGCATAGATCCAATCGAGAGCATAGTCTTTCAGGATCCTATGAAATAGATGGGTCAATAATCAATTGTCATGGGCCAAGTCTAAACAAAAAGCCATAAAAGACCTAAGGTAGAGAGATGGTTCTCCTTTCTCATTATATAGCTCAAATTTTGGAGTTGTGAAACTCATTGCCAAACTACAAAGGCCAATTCACACTTTGCGGAATCGTGAGGTGCTGATAACCTATTACTTACAGAAACTTAGTGACGCCGTTTCAAGCAATATTGTGTTATGCTTTATGTCACAACAATCTATACTCCCTAGGGCTGCCATTTTGCTAGAGTGTTTCTCTCGCATATGCATATCTTTCGAAGCCACATAACGATCGAAAGGTGAAGTGTCACACATGGAGTCTTGAAACGATTCAACTACCATAATGTCTCTTCCCGCCTTCACAACATTGTAATTTATATATGTATACACATCGATAGCTTAGATAACAATCAAAGTAGGACATAAACAACCATACATCTTTATATTTATATTTTCTAGTTCTAATATATCTCTCTCTCGATTCTCATACTTATTTCTAAATAGCTTCCACATAATATAGCACATCTAAATCCACATTTAGGGTGTTGTCCATTAGTTCAGCTCTTGGGTCTTGGATCAGTGGTATTAGAGTGGTTTATCATCTTGTATGATCCATTAAATAAGGTCGGAGTATATGAGCCTCGACGTGAAACCACGAAACCCATCAGACTATCTCTTGTTCCATTTCAACAAAGTTTAGATGGAGATGGATGAACAAATGCAAGATGGGTTACACATGGTGATGAAAGATGAAATCTGGAAAGCACTCATAGAACAAAGGAGATTCCTATTTAGCTAATTTGTGGAAGTCCTCAAATGGGTGGTCCCATCAACCTCATCAATAAGACACATTTTCTGCTCAGTGCATTTGCAACTCTATTAGACTTTCCACTCCACTTCAAAACAAATGACTAACATTGCAAAAATTCAACCCACTTCATATGTATTTGATTTAACTTACCTTGATTGTTTATGAATTGTAGTGTTTGGTGGTGTATGTACAACACAAACTCTTTGGGCAACATCTAGAATCTCCATTTCTCCGGGCATACATTATGGCATAGAACTCTTGATCATAAACTGAATACTTTCTCCTTGCATCATTCAATTTCTCGCTAAAGTAAAATATATGTTTACCTTCTTTGCTTATCACATGTCCAATGGCTGTGCCCCTTCATCACAATCAACTTGGCATACTTTGTTGAAATTAGGTAATGCCACTGCTGGTTGTTCTGCCACCTTCTTCAATTTTTGGAAACAATATTCTTCTTTTGAATCCAGACAAACTATTTCCTATCACCTCTCATCATCTCTAAGATAGGTGCTCAAATACCGCAAAAGTTTCTTATGAACTTCATGACCTTTCCAATCCTTAGAAGCTTCGTGTTTCGATGTACGCTTGGGTGATGGCCATTCAACAATAACTCTCACCTTCGTTGGATCTATTTTCATTCCTTGGGAAATCGCAAAGCCCAAGTATGCTAGCTCCTCCTCCATGAAGCATTATTTCTTCAAGTTCACCAACAACTTCACCTTGCACAATGGCTATAACACTTTCCTTATATGCTCAAAGTGTTCTTCCTTTGTTTTGTTGAAAATCAGAATGGTGTTGAAATACACTGACAAACTTACCAAAAATGGTTTTAGCACTTCATTCACAAGTCTAATGAATGTACTCGGTGTGTTAGCCCAAATAGCATGACAAATCACTCATACTTTCCATCTTGCATTTTGAATGCAATATTCCATTCATTTCCTCTTTGATTATGATATGATGATAGCCAATCTCCGGATCAATCTTTGTGAAGTATCTCTCCCCACTCAAAGAATCCATCAAATCATCAATGCACGGCAATGGAAACATGTACTTGATAGCTATCTTGTTGATAGCCCTAGAATCACTACACATCCTCCATTCACCTTCTTTCTTTGGCACCAATATGGTAGGTATTGCGCACAGTCTCAAACTCTCTCAGATCAGCTCCTTCCCTAATAGGATTTGAAATTTTTCGTTATACCTCTTATGTGTAATCTTGGTTGGAAAACTCAATGCTAGAATCAAGTCTATTTGATGAATTATACTCCGCATGGTGGTAGATTGGTAGTCCATCTGGAATATCATTAGAAACGATATCTTCATTTCATCCAACAACTTATTCACTTTGCATAGAAGTACTCCTTTCTTTGCCTTCTCATTGTGCGTGGGCTTGCGAATGAAAGGCCTTCTCCTACATCTCACCTAGGAATTGCTTTCCTGAAACTAACAACACTTCTTGACTATGGTCCACTTCTTCACTTTTATCCTTCGAAGGATCAAAGTGTACTACTTACCATCCTTCATCAAAGTGTAAATATTTGCTCTTCCATCATGTAGAGCTTTCTCCTCAAACTTCCAAGGTCTACCCAACAGCACATGGCATACATGCTCTGTCATTATGTCACATGGCATACATGCTCCACTATTATGTCACATGGCATACATGCTCCGTTATTATGTCACATGACACATATCCTCCGACATTATGTCACAAATATCTTCATCTTTGTATGTGCCAATTTGGAAACTTACCAGACATTGCTCATTCACGAACAATTGATGCCCCTTTAACAACCAAGACACTTTGTACGGATTTGGGCAATCCTCTTCACACCATGTTTGTTAACCATCTCATTAGAAAAACGATTATTAGTGCTATTGCTATTAATATTGACCTTATAACACTTGTCTCCATATTTATAGATGGTCCTCAAAAGATTCTTCCTTTGCGCAGGCACATTCTCTTCCATTGTTGGTTTCAATGACACTCCATCATGAGAGCGCCATATTCTGGCTCCTTTACGTGATTGATTGAGGCAATACTTTCCTCATCCAATTGTGCAACATGGTTGCTTAGCCTCATTTATTCTGCGGCCACTGTTCTGTTGTGCGTGTGGGTAGTCAAATGCTATATGCCCAATTTCTCTGCATCTAAAACATGTATCGGCGAATCCTCTACCTTTGCTTCTATTATATTCTCTCCTTTGAGAAGAAGATCCTCTTCCTCTCAGGTAATAATGTTGTTGTAAAGTCTAGCGCACTCTCTAAATCTTGCACTTTGGACCAAACCATAGCACAACAAATGCTCATCAAAATTGTTGTAGCATGTAATGTTTGTGGGGACACACCTGTTGTGGCTCACTTATCATGGTTGACATTGTTAGTAGAAATATTTTCAAAACAAATATTCTACTACATGACTAATTTCCAGTTTAATTTATAAACCCCACTCAATCCTTTACATAATGTTTTCTAATGTTAATGGTCTATAATTATTTAATATTATATAATGTGAACCCAATATAATGTTACACATTTGTATTATTAATTAAAAGGGTACATTAGAATATTGTAGATTTATATCACAATATTGAAAGCTTAAATATAATTATCATCTCCTTTTTAGTTCCCTGACATTCTTCACAAGAATATGCATAGTGATATCAACACCTTATTAGGCAAAACTAAATTTTAGCAAAGAATTAAGACAACCATATTTTCTAATATTTACTAGGAAATATCTAAGCTAGCAGTCATTTATCTATAGTAAATATTAGCTTACTTATGTTATAGGTAAGGGGAAACATATTTTATAAAAGAATTCATATAAGTTGGAGATAGAATGTGTGCAGCAAAATTCAATTGAAAATACTTGACGCTCTTTCGTAACTAAGAGAATGATCCTCCTTTATATGTGGTTGCCTACAACATTGTTAGACTTAATTGGGTTCCATCGGATTACCACCCAACCTACCCTAAGGGTGCTCTTCTTCCCGTCATGCCCACTGAGCCATGTACCAAGACCTATGGGAGTGAGGAGGACCTTTGCCCAGCACCGATCTACAAAGAATTCTTCAATTTATCATTAAGAGTTACCTAGGAACACACAACAGTCACACTATCAAGGGTTTAATCATGACAACAATCAATTTACAACACTCCATGACCATTATAAAAAAACTAGTTTGTAGACACAACAACACTTTAATATACACATTTATTTTTCCTAAATCCATAACATGACTATAACTTCCAGGACCCGCGTTTAACGTTTATTCATGTTATTTGATTTCACTTGGATTATGAGTTGTAGGCTACCTTGTATATGTTTTTTGATTAAAATTTGATTAATATTTCACCTTTATTTTACTATTGTGTTTTTATTGTGTTATTTTTACCTCGTACAAAAATAATTATACTAAGAAAAATTCATTGTAGACATGGTGGTGTTTGATGGTGAAATGTGTTCCTAAAAATTTGTATTCTATTTTTGAGTCAATGCTTGAATAAGGAGGGCATGAGAAGTGAAAAAAACAAAGTTACGTCTTTAGGGGCCTCTTGGGAAAGATCCTTTTTCCCTTTAGTACCCTTCATCCTCTCATCTTTGTTAGAATAATTCTCATGATGATCAAAACCTTGCAAATACATAGTGTGAGGGTGATGCAATAAATTAAATTGCTTACCATTTGTTGCTGATATGTAAATTCCAGCAGACTGAAAACCAACATGAGTATCAGGTGAGGCCTCCTTTTGAAGGGCATGCCTCTCAAAAGGGTCATCCCGAATCTCAACCTCATGAATCTCTTGTAGATCTGATTTTCCTTCACTATCTTGCTGCCACATGCAATCATTGGAAATTAATAAAACATCATTTGAAGAATCTTTACCTTCACGCTTTGCATATTGGTCTTCTCTTGTTCTTGTTTTTGATTTCTTCTTCTTGCTCCACCAATGCTATTTTGAAGTTCGCATCCTCTTCCTTTCTCCATGCATGTTGAAGATCCTTTTGTGGTGCTTGAGACCCAAGTCCTTGCCTTGCTCTTCCTTTGTTCACTCTTATGAATTCTGCAAGTGTAATGGCCTCCGTATCTCCCTTGGAAGTGCCATATATTCTTCATAGCTTGTAGCAATACTTTGCCCCATAGAGGGCCTTTTTCGCATGTCCCGAATGGCTTTTTCCCTTAGAAGGAAAGTAGGCCTAGTGGCTAATCTGTGAGCTGATCCAAAGGGTCGTCGTGAAGTGTTTGCTTCGGGTGAGCTGCTTTCTCCATTAGGAACCCTAGGTTCATGAAATCTCTGAAGGGTTAGGGCTAAGAGGTCCATGGTGTCTGCCACCTTGACCTTACTTGCCCTCAATTAGCTTGTCAATCTTGGGCATCTTGATAAGCCATATTGTCCTCCTCTTGGTTGGTCTAATTTTCTCTCTCCTTTGATAGCAAATGAAACCCTTGTCGCCTTTTTGCATCAAACCCTTAGGTTGGAAGATCGGTGCTCTGATACCACTGTAATGTCCCTTTCTGGGGTTGAAACTGAAAAACAAGGAAATAGCACAAACCCCATGTGAAGTAAATTCTGATTTTTATAACGGCTTTGAAACCCTAACAACGACTATATAGGGACATTAAATTCACCATATAACCATGCACAATAGCTGAAAAATACTTCTAAATAATTATTTCAAGTATGACAACAAATATCCATCCAATTTGCATCAAAGAAATGGAGAAAACTAGAGATAATACACTGTTGTAATTAATTTTGTGACAATAGTAGGGCAACCACCAACATGGGTTGAAAACAATAGATAAACTCCTCCAAAAATAGCCAAATTATGGATTTCAGCCTTATAAATTATGGTAAATCAGAATATCAAAGAATATATGAATTATGTGCCCTAGAAGGCACTGAACCACAACCAAACCCTAGTCGCTCCCTAGGAGAGGGGCTCCAAAAATCATGCAAAGCTTTTGTAGGTCTTCTTCTTGATGTCCTCGATCCAAATCAACAAGAGAGTCTTCGATAGATATCTTCAATTCACCAACATGGAGAGTTTTCGTTCTCCACCAAACCACAAGGAAGGGTTTTCCTCCTTAGATGCCACACAAGAGGGTTTTTGTCCTCAAGTGGAAAGGTATTGAGCAATCAGCCCAACAAACCAAGTATATGTGTAAATGCGCCAAAGATGATTTGCAAATGAGGTCATACAATCCTTTTTATATCCCTTGGTTGGCGCCAAAGGCCAAATAGGTGAAGACCGACCTCTTTAAGCTTCACTTTATCTTCTAATCTCTTGTTGGGGTCTCATAACCCCAACCGACCTGCCTTAAGGAGTAAAACACCAAATAAAAAATTATTAAAAATAATAAAAGAAAACTGAAATGAGTTCAATTACTTCCCTTGTTCACTTATCCTTCTTGGCCATGGGAAGAGAATGGCAAGAAGTCTTCATTTGGCATTAATTTGAAAAAGGGGACATTACAAGCGGTAATAACCACTCCATACTGCCATCCTAGAGCATACAAAGAAGAGATTGAGAAAGCTATCAAAGAGCTCTTGGAGATGGGACACATAAGGCCTAGCTCTAGTCCTTTTGCTTCTTCGGTGGTCCTAGTGAAGAAGAAGGATGGGACTATGCGGATGTGCATTGACTACAAGCTCTTGAATAAGAAGACCATCAAAATAGGTACCCCATACCTAGGATTGATGAGTTACATGGAGCTATATACTTTTCTAAGATTGACTTGAGATTTGGATATCATCAAATTCGGGTAAGAGACGAAGATGTTTATAAGACAACTTTTAGATGTCATTTTGGGCACTTTGAGTTTTTGGTTATGCCCTTTGGATTGACTAATGCACCAACCACATTCCAATCTTGCATGAATCATGTTTTTAGTCAACATTTGAGAAAATTTGTTCTTGTTTTCTTTGATGACATCCTTGTGTATAGTGAAACATGGGAAGAACACCTACAACACTTGGACATAGTGCTGGGAATTTCAAAGCAAACACTCTTTGCCAAGGAGTCCAAGTGTGAGTTTGGTATGACTGAAATCTTGTATTTGGGCCATGTAATTAATGCCCAAGGTGTTCATGTTGATCCACAAAAGCTATGATGCATTTGAGGGGATTCTTGGGTTTGTGCAGCTATTATAGGAGGTTTGTCAAGGGTTTTTCTCAGCTTGCTGCCCCCTTGACTGATTTGACAAAGAAAGCAGCTTTCAACTGGTCTGGAACAGCCCAATCAGTGTTTGAAAAATTGAAAGAGGTAATGAGTTCATGTCTCGTACTTGTTCCAAATTTTTCCATTCCTTTTGTGTTGGAATGTGATGCTTCGGGAGAAGGGATAGGGGCTGTTTTGATGCAAAAAGGGCACCCAATTGCATTTGAGAGCCGGAAACTCAAAGAGGTTGAGCATGGATTCTCCATTTATGACAAAGAGATGTTGGCCATCATGCATGCTTTGGCAAAATTCAGACAATACTTGGTGTGTGGCAAATTTGTGGTCAAAACCGATCACAATAACTTAATTTTTTTCTCAGTCAAAGGGATTTGAATGATAAGAAGTAGAAATGGGTAAGCAAACTCCAAGCCTATGATTTTGATATTGAATATGTCAAGGGAAAAAACAATGTAGTGGCTAGTGCATTGTCTAGGAAGCCTCTTCTTTGTTCTTTAATAAAGATCTCCGTTGATTGGAAGGCTTTCATAACTGTTGAATATGCAAAAGATGAGTTTACTACAGTTGTACTTAAAGGGAAAAACAAAGATGAAAGGTACAAAGTAGTAGATGGACTGATTCTTTATAAGAATAGGATCTTTTTGACACATGATTCCAAGATGAAATATAAGATCCTAAGAGCTGTTCATGACACACCCTTGGCTGGTCACCCGGGTTACTTCAAGACATACAAGCAAGTAAGAGAAAGGTTTGTTTGGAAGGGTCTCAAGGGAGAGGTTCTTCAATACATCCGGGAATGTCTCACATGCCAACAAAACAAGGTTGAACAAAAGTTTCCAGCTGGTCTATTGCAGCCATTGCCTATTCCCACTCAAAAATGGGAAAGTATATCTATGGACTTCATCACGGGACTGCCC
The DNA here is from genome assembly GCA_018340775.1 of Taxus wallichiana var. yunnanensis. Taxonomy (NCBI): domain Eukaryota; kingdom Viridiplantae; phylum Streptophyta; class Pinopsida; order Cupressales; family Taxaceae; genus Taxus; species Taxus wallichiana. Next base: position 306,975,715 of record CM031236.1, read on the forward strand.
ATGGTTCAAGGTAAGAATTGCATGTTTGTAGTAGTTGACAGGCTCACAAAATTTGCTCACCTTGTTGCACTTCCAGCCAAGTACGATGCTCGTTTGGTGGGTGATGTTTTCTTCAAGGAAGTCTTTAGACTTCATGGGCTGCCTAGAAACATTGTGAGTGACAGGGACAACAGATTTTTAAGCCAATTTTGGCAAGAGCTTTTCCATTTGACCAGCATAGAGTTGACTCCTAGCACAAGCTACCATCCACAATCCAATGGGCAAACTGAAATAGTGAATAAATGGATTGAAGGATACTTGAGGAACTATGTTGCGGGGCAGCAAACAATGTGGATCAAATGGCTGTACATGTGTGAGCATTGCTACAATACTTCCCACCATATGTCCATTGGTATGACTACTTTTAGAGCCTTGTATGGGTACGGTGCGCTTTCTTTCGTGGAGTTGGTCTTAACGGATGGTAGGGTGTTTGAGGCCAAAGATTTGGTACAGCAGAGTCAAGAAACATTGGAAGTGCTCAAAGAGAACCTCAAGCATGCCCAGAAAAATTAGAAGTTTTTAATGTCCCTTTCTAGGACTGATTATGAAAATAAGGGTTTTGCCACAAACCCAAATGCAAGAATTCAGATTTTTGGAACAACAGTGATCAAACCCTAACAACCAACTGAAATCACACCTTTAGGGTATCAAAAACCAGCTTAGAAAATTAATAAATAATTCTCTAGGGCAGCAAACTGTACCAACACTTAGGAACAACAATTGTCATGCAAAATCTAACCAAAAATGATATAGAATGATCCCAAATAATTTAAACCATGTAGAAATTATTCCAGCCACTATCCTTAATAAATTAAGGAGAAATAAGTGCCAACACACAGCTGAAATTATTAAAATAATCAGCAGAAGTACAGTCCACAAAATTAGCTGAAAATGAGGCCTCTAAACCCTAATAAATACCAAAGAAGTGATAGATCAACCTTATAAATTAGGTGAAAATTTGAATTTCAACTTGAAACACCAAAAAGTGTCCCGAAAGCATTGAAATACTCCTCCACCCAAGTCGCCACCCTAGGAGAGGGTGCCAAATTGATGAAGAAACCTTGATAACTCCTCTTCTTCAATGCCCTAGCTTCCCAACCAACAAGATAGTTCTTTTTGAAGGCCTTAGAACCACCAAATTGGAGAGTTTTCATTCTCCAACCTTCAACAAGGAAGGGTTTCATCTTCCTTGCTTGCCACACCAAAGGATTTTCGCCCCTTAGTGGAATGGAATAGAGCAACCAGCCCTAAAACCAAATAGATAAAATTATAATAGCCAAAAACATGCCCAAAATGAGCCTATGCGACCCCTTATATATCCATATGGTGGCACCAAAAGTCTCTAAGGAAGAATTCCCCAAGACCGACCTCAAGAAGCTTTATTTTATCTTTTAGCTTGTCTTAAAGCTCTCTAACCCAGCCGACCTACTTCATAGGAAAAATAAAAAAGAAACATATAATTATTAATTAAAAAAAGACTAAAATATAACTTAAGGGCCTCCCTTGTTCATCTACTTTTTGCCCATGGGAAGTAGAATGGGCTTAATCCTTCAATTGAAATAGTTCAAAAACGGGAACATTACAGTCCTCCCTTCCCGAAATTGCTTGCTCTCAAGTAATTGCAAACTTGGCTGATCTGAAATCTTAGTCTCCTTCATCTTCTCATCATGTATGGCCACATCCTCAAGAGTGATAGGAGGTGGCTTCCTTGACAAGGCATCCACCACCACATTGTGTTTCCCTTTGACATATTCAATGTCAAAATCATATGCTTGGAGTCTACTTACCCACTTTTGTTGCCGGTCATTCAATTCCTTTTGATGAAGAAAGAATCTCAAACTATTGTGGTCGGTTTTGACCACAAACCTTCCACAAACCAAGTATTGCCAGAATTTGGTCAATGCATGCATGATGGCCAACATTTCTTTGTCATAGATGGAGAATTTCGTGTCGCCATCACTCGGCTTTATGAGGTGGTGGTCTTGGGTCGCCTTCGTATTGCTGCTTTGGGCTTTCCGATTTCATCAAGAGCACCATTGGGGTCAAACAGGGCTGCCCTCTTTCCCCTACTCTGTTTGGTATTTATATTGATGAGTTGGAGGATTTTCTCCGGGATCACATACGAATGGGGACGGTTGTCTTCTTCACTCAGGTTTTGATCTACATCCTTCTCTTCGCGGATGATGTGGTCCTCTTGGCTTCTTCTTCGAGGGGTTACAGAGACAACTTGATGCTTTGGCCCTCTTCTGTGATCACAGACAACTTACAGTCAACCTGGGTAAAACCAAGGTTATGGTTTTCAATGTGCTGAAGACCTCGACTTTCATTTCTTCTACGGGGAGGAGTTGGAGATCACCAACTCCTACACCTACTGGGGTTCTCTTCTCTGGACCTCGCTTCAGTCTACGCCCGACTATTCAACCTCGCATCAACAAGGGGTATGGCTCCCTTGCGATCTTGGAGAGACAGTGCTTTCGTCACCACTTTCAGGATACATCGTCCAAGATGTCTCTCTCGAGACTCTCTTGTGAGACCCACTGTTCTTTATGGTTCTGAGGCTTGGGGTCCCTCCTGCTCGAGTTAGATTGGGCTTCTGTTGAGCGAGTTCAGATCCTTATGCTCAGACGGATCATCAGGTGCAAAGAGACTGTTCCTCATAATATCATCCTTGCCGAGTTTGGAGCTCGCCTTCAGACTAGAGGTCATCTTTGGTCTCGTCTCACTCTTGCACCGTATCTAGGGACTTTCTGATTCTTCCACAGGCAGAGATAGGTACATCTACCTTGCCTACTGTTCTTCTGAGGCCATTGCTCTTTTTGACCGTAGTGGTCGTGTTCGTTGCTTTGGTATGCCGGGGTCTCTCGTCTCTTTGGATCCATTGGGATCGACATGGACCATCTCCCCCTTTAGGTACTCCATGGATGCTCCTGCTCATCTCCTTCCGAGCAAGCAGGACCTGCACATAATCATCAGAGATGACATATACTGACAGTTCATTCAGATTACTTGGACCAACCCTCCCGATGAGCTACGCCCAAAGATGGCCTTCTATGCCAATCACTTTCTTGATGTCAACAATGGACTCATCATTCGGCCCACCTATATCTCCCGTCATTGGATGCATGCTCTCTCGCATCTCCCAGGCCGCCGTCGAGTTGGCTCTCACAGGATTTGGGTTGAAACTTGAGGATCGATCACCAGTTGGATAGGACCGAGAGGATCTGCCAACTTTGCTCCCTCCAGGAGGTTGAGACAGAGGAACACTTCATTTTTCGATGCCCCACCTACTATGAGATCAGAGGGAGGTTTCACTGTCTATTCCGTGAATGTCCAACGTTCACGACCTTCTTCAGGTATTATGATCAGAGATGTCTCGCTCTCTATTTACAGGAAGCTCTTAAGCTTCGTGACGGGTCCTCCATCCACCTTCTAGGAGACTACTACTAGACGGATCACATCTTTCTTTGTTGTGGTCCCGGGTGAGAGGGGCACCAAGCGGAGACTTGATCCTTGTGGGGACCCTCATTCTAGATCTGTCAGGACCAGAGGTGCTTCTTCCCAGGCCAAAGATTTATGGACTCAGACCCGGCCAAGGGTCCCTTCTCATGGGCATCAAACCAAAGCGGTGACTCGGAGAGCTCGATTCTCCATGGATTATAGGCGTCTTAGACAACTTCCAGTTCCCGACACTAGACATCAACACATCACCAGGTTCTTTCTGGTTGACCTTGGGCGACAGTCTTGAGGGTTGGTGTCGAGGCTTCTCCCTCCACCTCCCTTTCTTCTTCTTCATTCTCTCTTTCCTCTTCTTTTGTTGTTCTCGGGGACTGTTTGGGTCCTCTCCACTGCTCTTTCTGCTTTGTATGGTGCAGTCCCATTGACCTATTTTGTGGTCATTTGTTGGACACTTAATATAATTATCTTATTTTATCTTATCTATTTCATGTTCCTTGAGTTTTTGCTTCTCATATGCAATGAGATGCTTATTTTGCATCAAAATAACCCCTATACCTTCACCGGAAGCATCACATTCAAGTACAAATGGCATAGAGAAATCTGGAACAACAAGTACCGGGCAAGAACACATCACCTTTTTCAGCTCATTAAAGGAACAAGTTGTGAAAATCCTTTCACAAATCTTCTATAATAGCAACATAAACCCAAAAAGCCTCTTAATTGTGATATGTTGGTTGGTGTTGGCCAATCCAAGATGGCCTGAATTTTTGTTGGTCTACATGAACCCCTTGTGCATTCATAACATGTCCCAAGTACAAAATTTCAGTCATTCCAAACTCACACTTGATTTTTTTGGCATAGAGGGACTACTGTTCTAGAATTTCCAGCACCTTATCCAAGTGTTAGAGATGTTCCTCCCATGTTTTGCTATACACCAAAATATCATCAAAGAAAACTAGCACAAATTTCCTTAAATGCTTACTGAAAATGTGGTTCATGCATGATTGGAAAGTGGCCGGAGCATTGGTTAATCCAAATGGCATGACAAGGAACTCAAAGTGCCCAAAATGACACCTAAAAGCGGTCTTGTGCACATCCTCTTCCCCACTCTTATTTGGTGGTACTGGATCTCAAAACAATCTTGGAGAAGAAGATCGCCCCATGTAGTTCATCATTTGGCTCATCAATCCTTGGAATTGGTAACTTTTTCTGGATTGTCTTCTTATTTAACACCTGGTAGTCCACACATCCTTAGGGTACCATCCTTCTTCTTCACAAGCACCACAAAAGAAGCAAATGGGCTGGAACTAGACCTAATCAACCCTATTTCCAGCAGCTCTTTGATAGTTCTTTCAATTTCCTCTTTCTAGATTCTTGGGTGGCGGTAGGGAGTAGTTATTACCAGTTTGGTACTCGGTTCTAACTCAATAACATGTTGAAATCCCCTATCCGGTGGTAGCCCATGAGGTAAATCATTGAAAACTTTGGCATGCTTATCAAGTATTGGCTGAATATCTTCATGAAAAGATTGTTGAATAGAAATAGAAGAATTAGATCTTACCAAGCAATGAGCTGCCCATGCAACCTACCCTCTTTTGAAGGTTTTTTCCATGCTTTTGGTGGTCACAACTTGAGGAGTTCCACCCTTCATACCTTGTAGCACAACCTCCTTGTCCTTTACCTTAAATTTCAGCTCCATACTTTGGTAGTTTTGGGTAAATTCACCAAAGAATGTAGCCATTGGACTCCCAACACCATATCAATTTCACCAATACTAATGACATAGAAATCATCCTTTACCTTGTGCCCTCCCAAAGAGAGCATGAGCTGAGATATTCTTCTTGTGCATGGGAGTGTGAAGCCATCTGCTACTCTAACTATAAACCCGTTGAAATTTTTCAGCCTTCAATTTCAATCTTTTCACCAAACTCTCGTTTGTGAAATTATGAGTAGCTCCACTATCAATCAAAACTGTGACTCTATGCCCTTGTAGGTCACCTTTCACCCGGAATGGATGGTATCTAGGTGCACCAGACAAAGTGGTAAGAGTATTATCCAAACTCTTCAGATCTTCTTCTGGTACATTAACTTGCTTTGCTTCATCAACACAAACTTCTTCATCCTCACAATCTGAAAATACTTCAATGTAATGCACATTACCCTTACCTAAGCAACGATGACCGGAGACCATGGATCCTTGCAAGAGAAGCACAAATTCTTCCTTAGCTCGTTTCTTGTCTCTCCTTCCTTGCTGGTTTTGGACAGCTCCTTGTGAATAATTGGCACTCATTGGGAAGGCTTCTTTGGCTGGTCCAAAGATGGGTTTCTAGGCTGTCCCAAGGGTCCCTTTGGCTGTCCACTTGAAAATACCTTTGGTTGTCCGCTGATTGCTGCTGTTTTAGGGGCAACACCTTCAAGATCCAAAGATTTCTTAATTGCCTCTTGGAGAGACAATGGGTCAAAGGCTCTTACCAAACCCTTGAGTGGTTCGGTCAAACCCTCAATGAATAGGACAACAAGTCTCCTTTCCATGACATCTGTAATCATTATGGAAAGCCTTTGAAACTCAGCCACATATTCTTCTACCGTGCCTTGTCTCAATTGTGCAAGTTCCCGAAAGTGAACTTCCGGGTCAACTCTATCAAACCTTCTAATGAGTCTTCTACAAAACTCATCATATGAGTGGATAAGATTATGCCCTTGTGTAACCAATCCATGAAACCACCACTCATGTGCAATCCCTTCTAGATGAAGTGTTGCAAATTTAATGGCATCATCCTCCGTCATAGGCCTCAAAGATAGATATGTATCCAATTTTTGAATCCATGCCCGAGCTGTCCCCTTATTAGAACCATCAAATGTAGAGAAAGACATCTTACCCAATGCATTTTGAACATCCTTTTGTGGCACATTTGGTCTTGGCTCCGACTTAGACCTTCCTTTTCTCACACCAATGAATTCGGCAAGTGAAATTGCTTCTCGGATCTCTCTTGGAAGGGCCATATATTCTTCATAACTTGCCACAATGCTTTTCCCTGTAGAATGCCTTATTCCCAGCTCCGGAATGGTTTCTTCCCTTGGAAGGAAGGTAGGCCTAGTGGCTGATCCTTGGGGCTGCCGTGAAGTATTAGCTCCGGATGAGTTGCCCTCTCCATTATGAACCTTTGGTTCATGAAATATTTGTAGGGTTAGGGCCAACAAGTCCATAATGTCCGCCAATCTCACTTGACCTTCAATGAGCTTGTCGATTTTGGCTTCTTATGAATCTTGGTGAGCCATGCTACCCTCTTCAATTGGTTGGTCTGATTTCTTCTCTCTCCTTTGATAGCAAATGTAATCCTTATTACCCTCTTGCATGAAACCCTCAGGGCTGGGTGTAATATCCCCTTTTGGGATATTATTCAAATCTGCAAATTAAACTTATCCAATCGATGCTAGAAGGACTAAACCCTCCTAGTTTGACCTCAAATAACCCAATGTTAGCTTCAATACAACCCAAATGGGGTTGGAGTGAGCCAAGGTGGTGGGTTAGATGGGAGAACCAGTTAGGAAATTAACCACTTCAAAATTTGAAATTAATTGCAACAGTGAATTAAATAAAAATGCACCAGAACAACTGAAACTTAGAAAATTCATAACTTGCTCAATATTCCATATTTTGCCCTCAAATAAATTGCAGAATTTTCTATAAATCAAGAGCTTTCCAAAGAGCTATCAATATGAATTTTTGAACCACATAACCCCTCCAAAACAGCCCCCAAAATCATAAACCTAGTCGCTAGGGTTAAGATAAATATATTAAATTATTTTCAGCACTTTATAACCCTCCAATGCACCCCCAAATCAAGTCGCCATAGCTGGAATAAATATACCAAAATAGACCAGATTGATTAACTACTTCAAACATCACCAAAACATGCCAAATAATCACTTATGCAAGTCACTAGGGCTGAAATTTATTGCAGCATTAACAACAAATCATTAAACACTCTTAAACTCTCCAAAACTCAACAAGAACATGCAAATATCCTTCTCAATTAATGGCGCCACACATAGGATGAATATATAAGATGATATCCACACAATGCAAGCTTAGAAGGTCTCACACACTCCACAACAATGGTGGTGTTGAAGAACACCTTTGTTTGTGATCACAAATGGGCATACATCCCTTCTCCAAGCATGAAGAATTTTTAATAAAATCATCAACATGCCAAAAAGGGGACGCCACTTCTCCTTTTATAGATTTTGCATTTCAAATCTTCAAGATTCCCTCCTTCCTTTGGTGCATTTCTCTAGATAGGAGAGACATCATTTAAAAATAGCCTCTTTACCTGAAAAATGTCAAACTCCAATAAAATATTAATTCCCTCCAATTAATATTAAAGAAAACACGAGAGGAATTAAATATAAATTCCAAAGTTCATGGAGTAATTCGACTTATCCCCATTATCTTAAATATTAATTTAAAAGCACATGGGATGGTCAATTTTCCCCAATTAATTCCTTTAATCCAAGGGGAGTGGATTAAAGGTCTTCCATAATTATTTTCAATTAATGCCCAAGGAAGGGGACATTACACTTTGGGAAGACCAGAGCTCGATACCACAGCGATGTCCCTTTCTACGACTGATTCTTAAATAGGGTTTTGCCACAAACCCAAATGCAAGAATTCAAATTTTTGGAACAACAATGATCAAACCCTAGCAGCCAACTGAAATCACACCTTTAGGGTATCAAAAACCAACTTAGAAAATTAATAAATAATCCTCTAGGGCAGCGAACTGTACCAGCACTTAGGAGCAACAATTCTCATGCAAAATCTAACCAAAAATAATATAGAATGATCCCAAATAATTTAATCAACCATGTAGAAATTATTCCAGCCAATATACTTCATAAATTAAGGAGAAATAAGTGCCAACACACAACTAGAATTATTAAAATAATCAGTAGAAGTACAATCCACAAAATTAGCTGAAAATGAGGTCTCCAAACCCCAATAAATACCAAAGAAGTGATAGATCAGCCTTATAAATTAGGAGAAATTTGAATATCAACTTGAGACACCAAAATGTGCCCTAGAAGGCATTGAAATACTCCTCCACCCAAGTTGCCACCCTAGGAGAGGGTGCCAAATTGATGAAGAAACCTTGATAACTCCTCTTCTTCAATGCCCTAGCTGCCCAACCAGCAAGATAGTCCTTTGTGAAGGCCTTGGAACCGCCAAATTAGACAGCTTTTGTTCACTGACCTTGATAAGGGTTTCGTCTTCCTTGCTTGCCACACCAAAGGATTTTTGCCCCTTAGTGGAATGGAATAGAGCAACCAGCCCTAAAACCAAATAGATAAAATTATAATAGCCAAAAACATGCCCAAAATGAGCCTATGTGACCCCTTATATATCCATATGGTGGTGCCAAAAGTCTCAAGGGAAGAATTCCCCAAGACCGACCTCAAGAAGAAGCTTTATTTTATCTTTTAGCTTGTCTTAAAGCTCTTCAACCTAAACAACCTACTTCATAGGAAAAATACAAAAGAAAATATACTATTAATTAAAGAAAAGACTGAAATGTAACTCAAGGGCCTCCATTTTTCATCTACTTGTTTCCCTCATGAAGTATAATGCGAAAAAAGCTTTCAAATGGATTATTTTGAAAAAGGGGACATTACAAAGTTATATACAGACCGACACTTTGTTCGGAGAGGACATTTGAGGTAGGAGACATGGTGTTTTTGAGATTGCAACCCTACCGGCAATCTTCACTCAAACAAAGTGGGGCGGAAAAGCTCAAGCCTCACTTCTATGGTCCATATCGAGTTTAGAGGAGAGTTGGGGAGGTTGCATATGAGTTGGAGCTGCCAGAGCATAGCCAAATACATAATGTGTTTCATGTTTCGTGCCTCAAAAAGGCACTTGGACAACATATTACTCCTTTTGCAGATCTACCACCCTTGGATGATGAGGGTAATCTGATTTTGATTCTAGAATCAATTATCAAGGTTAGAGAAAGGAAGTCGAGGAACAAGAGCATCATGGAGTACTTGGTTCGTTGGAAGGATTTACCCATTGAGGACGCTACATGGGAAGGTGCAACTATCCTGCAACATCCTAGCTTGCAATTGCTTGGGGACAAGCAATTTCAAGAGGGGAGGACTGTGTAATGTCCCCTTCTCGGGTTTAGTGCTTATTGAAGACCCTTAGCCCATCCAGTTGTTCCCGCGGGCTAAAAGGGGTGGAAAAAGAGGGAACAAGGTGGTATTATGACTAAGTTGGCCAAAAGTAATGTATAACGACAATTTAAGTCATTATTACTAAAGTAAAGGGTGCTTTCTATTTTAAGCGAACTCAATGCTTAAATAGAAATTAAAAAGTCACTTTAATTAATTAAAGTGCACCTACCACATGGAACACCCCACTTTGGGAAAATAAGGGAAAAAGTATAAAAGGAGGAGAGGGGAGCTCATTTGATCATCTATCAACCACATTTTATGAAGAGTTTTGAGCTAACGCTTAGACTTCTACATTTGAGGACGAAAACCCTCCTATGTAATCAACAGTAGAGGACAGAAACCCTCCATTGTTTCAGATTTGAGGACGAAAACCCTCATATCTTCAGGAGTAATTCCATTCAGGAATTATATTGGTGCTTCAAGGCGAAGGATATTTATTTTCAGTTCAACCAGGGTAGTTTCAGGGCAGATTTCTGAATTTTACAGCTAGGGCATCACATTACAGGGCAGATTTATGAGTTTTACAGCTAGGGCATCACATTACAGGGCAGATTTCAGAAAATTTACAGTTAGGGCATCAAATATTCAGTTGGGATTTGGATTTGGTGGCATTGAATCACATTTTGGAGCCACCCTAGGGTTGGACGACCCCCTTCTAGGGATGGACGACCCCCACAGAGGGTTGTTGCAGCTATTTCCAGCGGTGTTTTTGGTATTAGGGCTTGCACAAGCCCTAAGTTGGACCTATGGCATCATTTTCCAGCCGTCCATCCTCCACGTTTGCTACAACTGGTCAGCTGTAATAAACTTCCATTTTCAGTTCATGAATAAATAAAATAAATCCAGCCTTTCATTGGAAAAATTATTTTCTTCCATATTTATATTTCTAGAGGATTTCTAAATGCTTTGAGCCTTCAGGTATTTTTACTTTGTCAGTATTTGTTGAATAAAGGAAAATTTGAGATTGCTGTATTTTTTGTCATAAGGGTTTTCAAGGAAAACCCGAGTTTTATAGATCTGTCCTATAAGGGACATTATACTTTGCAATCTTGCCAATCTCCTATCCCCACCCAAAAGTGTTACAATCCTTGAGATTCATGACTAACTTCTTCCCATGCACACGAGTTCTAATAGATGCATTTAGAGATCTTTTCACGTCCTTTAGGACTTCATCCATTGTCTTCCTCTCATTTTGACAAATTCTTCTATTTCTTTCTAACCAAAAATTTCAGCACGTCATTACAGGAGTAGCATCCCACAAATCTTTTAAAGAGGTCGTCCTAGATTTAATATGGTAGCGCTAGTAATATTGTCCTCAACTTTGAGGAGTAGGGTCCATTTTATCCCGAAAGAAGTAATCAAGCCTATCCATATTCTATTATGTAATGTCCCCTTTTCGAACTAATTCATTTTGAAAACTTCTAGCCCAATCCACTTCCCGTGGGCCGGAAAAAGGTGAACAAGGGAAGTGTTTGTTGATGTTTTTAGTCCTTTTTCTTGAGCATTTACATTTTTCTTTAGTATTTTCCCTTATGAGGCAGGTCGGTTGGGTTGGAGGAATAAAAAGGCAAATTAAAAGATAAAGCAAGCTTTCATTATGAGGTTAGTCATGGGGGAAACTTCCTCATGAGGTTTGGTGCCACCAAGAGGATATATAAGGGGTTGTTTGGGCTCATTTTGGGCATGCATCTTTATTATAATTTTACACTACTTGGTTTTGGGGCTGATTGCTCTATTCCATTCCACTAGAGGGCAAAAATCCTTTGGTGTGGCACACAAGGAGGATGAAACCCTTCCTTGTTCAAGTTGGAGAACGAAAACTCTCCAATTGGTGGTTCCAAGGGCTTCAAAGAAGGTGATCTTGCTGGTTTACAACTAGGGTTTGAAGGAGAAGAGTTGTCAAGGTCTTCTACATTCATTTTGCACCCTCTCCTAGGGTGGCGACTTGGGTGAAGGAAGAATTCAATGCTTTCTAGGAACATTTCAGTATTTGGAGTTGATATTCTTGTTCCTCATATTTTATAAGGCCGGAATCTACATTTTGGTATTTTTGGGGGTTTGGAATCATCATTTCCAGCCCTTAATGTGAGCTGTACTTCAGCTGTCATTTATTTAATTTCCAGCTGTGTTTAGAGGTTGATTTCTTGGTTGATAATTGTTCTAAAATATTCTTAAAGTGCCTCTACATACTTCGGATGATGTGAATGGTGATATATTGATGAATTAATGCTTTTTCCTTGCTGCTGTTCTAAAAATCAGACTGTTGTTCACTGCTGTTCTATTTTTTAGTTGGCTGATATAAAAATCAGAATATTTTCAGTTTGGGTTTGTGCTATTTCATTGCTTTTTAGTTCATCCCCAGAAAGGGACATTACATATTATCATAACAATTAAGAAGAATGTGATCAACTCTCTCTTCCTCGACAAATAGAGCTTGCATTTGGTCTGCCCATAAAAACCTCGTTTCTTTCTCGCCAAATAGAGCTCTCATTTGGTGGGCCCATAAATACCTCTTTTCCTCAGTTGATCCCCTATAAGATTTTACCCTTGCATTGCTACTCAAAGAAAGACTTCCGCTCTAGGCCATGCATTAGAATTCCAAACATCCTCTTTTCCTTGGCCGATCCCTTATAAGAATCTTCCCTTGCACTACCATCCAAAGAAAGACTCTCTTTAGGCCACACATGAGAATTCCAAACTTTCTTTCAAACCTATGACCTAGAAGTTAAAGGGGCTGAATCCACCAAAAATTATATCCTTGCGCCATAGAATAGCCCCCTTGACCCTTAAGACTTCCATTGAAAGGTATTCAGTTAGTCATTCCAAGGCACTTTGAAATTTCGATTTGTTAATATCTTCGAATCAAAAATCTGATTGAACAAGGGATTAGGTCTGTTTGAGAAGCAACTGACATCTTACCAAGTTTTAACTTTCCAGTATCCCTCATTCCTAGTGACCAAGTAGTTCTTGACTTTCTTGCCCCAAACCTGAGAGGTCACCTTTTGAACATTCCTTGACTTAGTATGCATAACAATGTGGACCTCACAGATCCAATTTTCCTCCCAGAAGTTTGCTTTTTCCCTGTTACCAATCGTCTAGAAGAGAGCCTTTTGAATAAGAGATCTAGCTTGTGATACATTATTCCATATACCCGAGCCTTTGGGAAGTGTTATGGTGGTAAAAAGCCTTTCTATTTCTGCACTACCTAGATACTTTTTATGAATCATAGTACTCCTTTTGGCCTTACTTTCTCTATGGATTCTCTAGATAAACTTTGCTCTGAGTTCCCCCAAGATCTATTTGCAAGGCAAATTCACCTCCAGACATCAAGTATAATCTTCTTCTGTTCTTCAGTTCCTAGGAACATAAAGAGATGCAAGACTATTAATTTTGTTGTGAATTTTCTTTGGAGCTTGCAAAACCGAAAACTAGTAGGTGGGCATAGCTTGAAGAACCAATTTAATCATACTAATCCTCCTTGTTGAGGAAAGCCATTTCCCTTTCTAGCTGCTCAATCTGTTTTTAATTCTATCCACGAGGCCAAGTCACATACTTGTGCCTGCATACCCAACAAAGAGAAGTATGCCAAGATGTCATACCAAAATGTACTGTGTCCTTCAAGTGTTGGAGCACATGCCTTGAAGTAACCCAATGGATCTGCCTTGGCTCAACCATGAACTGGCTGAAAGTGCAAAACATATATTTGGCCTGCTATTTAACCTAATACATCAAGGACCCAATCAACTACCTGTACATGAAGGATCTACCAAATCTAAATCCAAGTCAGCATGTAACTTCAGATTTGGTATCATAGGAGTGGTGATGGGTTTGCAATCCATCATCTGGAACCTCTTCAGAATATCAATTGTGTATTTTCCTTGCCCAAGGAAAACCTCAATTGTCCTCTACCATACCTTTAAACTGAAAAAATAGTGCACCAATCCAATGCCCTTCATGTCAAATTTTGTGGCCAACTCTTCCTTGCACCCTGCAATTAGCTTCTTTGAACTCTCTATAAGTATTAGGTCATCTACATATAGGTCCAAAACCAAAAAATCAGATCCATGAAATAAATAATTTAGGGTGGGATCTACAACTATTTTGGTGTAGCTCAAACCTAACATGTACTCATCAATCCCCGAGTAACAAGCATGGGGAGTCTGCTTGAGCTTGTAAAGAGCTTTCTTCAACCTGCACAAATGGGTCTCTTGCTTATGCATTTCAAATCTTCGTGGCCTTTTAATGCAGATTTATTTCTCAATCAGGCCATTTGAAAAAGTTGTCTTAACATCCATTTGATGTAATTGCCAACCAAAAATAGCTGTTAAAGACATAATGGACCTGATAGAAAGATACCTGGAAACTAGAGAAAAGGTTTCCTTAGAGTCAACTCCCTCTATATGAGAGAATCCTCTAGCTACAAATTGAGCCTTGTACTTCTCTATGTTGCCATCAGCTGCATGCTTCACCTTGTACAACCACCTAGAATCCACCACCGATTTCCCTTGGTCTTGGCACTATCTCCCACACATCATTCTTCTTGATGGAGTTGTACTCCTTCACCATGGCATCCTACCATACTTGCTGACCTACTGCCTTCTCATAACTGGAAGGCTTTGCATCAATGATGGAAGTATTAGAATATAAGGCTTACCTTTTATAATTAAGTCACTATTAGTTATGTATTAATTAATGTTTGGTTGTAACCACCTCAACCATTTTGTAACTATCTCTTGCATGATAAAATGGCGGACACACAATCTATGAGGTGCACTTTCTCTTCATTCTTTCTTTGTTCACATCTTCTAACATTGGTATCAAAGCTTAGGGCACGAACTGAGGATGAACAAAAGTTGAAGAGGACATGGCTTCGAGGATAAAAATACAGTTGATGCCATTGCAAAAGTGCAAAAAAATATCAATTTTTAAAATCTTGCTATATTAATTTATGGATCATTCTACTTTCTAGGAAAGGGTTATTTTTTGAGGTATTTTTGTCTCAGAATGGAAATTCCATTAGACAAATATTCTGGCCTCAACTTTCACACTTGGAAAGTAAAATCCAAATGAAAGACAAATCAAATGAAGTTAATATAGCCATTGTTGAAGATCCACTAGATGCTGAAAGTGGTGAGGAATTTGCTAATGAAGAATATGTATTTTAAAGAAGCCCACACTTTGAAGACGGGAAGGGATCTAGTGTAGATGAAGCTCAACATGGATGGCTGCCTAATTAGTTTGGGAGTTTGTGGATCTTGGGAATTATACCCTTATGAGGGTCACAAGACAACTTGATGGAGCATTGTGGATGTTGCTCATAATAATTCGGGAGGTACGTAATTTGAGAGTTTGGGGAGGTGGAATCGGGAACTTGGGAATTTAGCACGGAGCTACACCTTTATGAAGGTTACGAGGCAACTTGATGGAGCTCTACCTAGTCAAAGAACTATTTTCAAAGAGAAAGCTTTTGAAGAATGCATGGCTTTGTTTGGTTCTATTATTTTAATTTTTGTTAGTATGTTTGTTTTTTGTTTTTGTAGTGTAAGCCTTAAGAGGGGGTATTAGAATATAAGGCTTACCTTTTATAATTAAGTCACTATTAGTTATGTATTAACTAATGTTCGGTTGTAACCACCTTAACCATTTTGTAACTATCTCTTGCATGATAAAATGACGAACACACAATCTACGAGGTGTGCATTCCGGTTTTCTTTGCATTCTTTCTCTATTCACATCTTCTAATACAAAGACGTTAGTGGAACATAACTGGGAAACTTCTTATGAGGATGACTTATCTGAAAAGAAGTCTTTTGAGCACCAACTTGCTCCTTCACCTCTTGCGCATGTTTTGTTAAAGCCACTTAGGTTTCTCGGCATTCCTAGGGGTAAACCTGTCTCTGTGACTTGTATTGAAACTTGCGTGATCTGAACTTGTAATCTCAGAAATCCTTCTCTCGTCCTCAACTATTCTTTGGGCTTCTAAGCTTCTAGGATCTAAAAGACCATGCATCCTCATCCACCTTCACATCCCAACTCACTACTATCTTTCTTTGAGATGGAACATATATCTTGTAAGCCTTAGAGGTCTCACTTTGGAGTCGACTAGAATATCCTTCAAATTGGAGGGTTCAAGCTTTGTCCTCTTCTCCTTTAGAACATGAATGAAAATTGGACTCTCAAATACTTAGAAATGAGAAACTTCTGGTTTTTCCTAAAGCTTCCTCCCGAGTCTTGTCCTTGAACACTCGATGAGGATGCTTGTTTAATATGTAGACTTCGATATCTGAAGCTTTTTCCTAAAGAAACATATGTAGATCTAAAGTTATGAATTATAAACCTAATGGTCTCTACCGGGATCTTTCTTTCTTTATGCAACCCCATTTTGTTGTGGGTTTTCGGTAGGGCGAGATCCAATCTAGTTGGTTTAAGATACGATCCTGTTACCTATCTATCAATCAATCACTGCCCCTAGGTCGATCAGATAGATATATAGATAGGGCTCCCCATATCTAGATAGGCCTCGCCCCTAGAGTTGAGCCACTGCCTCCTATATAGATATGGTATGGTGAGTATAGGTGACCATCTTAACGAACATTAATGCGGTGTCCAAGGGCTTGGATGTAGAATCATTAGAGGCCACCTTCGGTATCGTATTGATGGACTACTCAATCTCTCCCTCTTTGTTGTGTCTCCGCCGTCGGCGTGAGTTAAACTTCGGCCGTGCCTTCGGCGGTAGTCAAATCACTACACCATAATAGTCGGAGGAGTGTGTTTGTTTGCCTTCGGCGGGTAGCTTATATGTATGAGATAACAGATAGGTCCTCGCCTTCGGCACCATATATAGATAGCTGTGCCGCATGAATGGGTTGTGTCTGCAGTTTCCTGCAATTTAGAATTGGCCCATATAGATAGATGAGAGTCCTTGCCTTTGGCGGTAAATTACAATAGGGTTCCTGATCAATCAATCTTTCCTTGCATGGTTTTTTCCCGCAACGAGCTTACCTTATCAAATCCTGG
Organism: Taxus wallichiana var. yunnanensis; assembly: GCA_018340775.1. NCBI lineage: Eukaryota > Viridiplantae > Streptophyta > Pinopsida > Cupressales > Taxaceae > Taxus > Taxus wallichiana. The sequence continues at coordinate 306,992,461 of CM031236.1, forward strand.
TTCGATCACCAGTCATTGTATGGCCAATCAACATATATCATCACATCAAACCTATACCCATTGGTGTCTTAGGCATAGGGAACCACACCAATCCATCCCGAATTTGGTGGTTAAACTCTACTGCGGTGACGATACTGTAGGGGAAGCCCTGCGGAAAAATAGCTCGATGCCAGGATGATATTAAGCTTACTTAATTCTTAATCTAAGGTCATCTTTCCCACTCCACACTCACAAATGCAATACCCTTATTGTAAACTCCCTCTTGATCCCCACTTCTTTATAAAAAGGAATCGAGTCATTGGAGGTATGCTCCCCTCTATTATTTGATCTTAGCACCCCTGATCTTCCTTTCTTATGCGGTTCTCAATAGTGGTTTTGAACTCCTTAAACTTCTTTGAAGACCTCATCCTTAGTCTTCATAAAATTAATCTGAGAACTTTCGGTAGAATCATCGATGAAAGTAACATAGCACAAATTACTTGTCAACGAGGGTGATAGGTCCATAAATTCTGAATGAATCAGATCTAGAATCCTCCTTGACTTGTGCTCATTGCTCGGAAAAGAGGGCTTGGCATGCTTTGTCGAGTTCACATCCTTAAGAAACCCCTCTTATCCACCTTGAAGACAGGAGTCCAACTACCATGACCTTGAGAAAAGGTAACTATCCATAGTTCGGGTGCCCAATTTTTGTGCCAAAGCTTGCATAGATTATCTCTGTTTCATTGGATATGCCAACAACCCGTAAAGGTGACCCTCTCAAATTTCTTTGGCCAAGACTCGATCAAGCTTGGCTATGTTTCCTAATGATTACTTGCTAATTATAATTCAGCCCTACAATTTAAATCAATTAGATAAGAAACTAAAAGGATATTCTTAGTCATGTAGGAACATATAGTACCTCATGCACCTCTAAAATTCTTGCTGGCATGCGGAATGAGATAGACCCTATCCTAGTCATTGAGTACTTGGCATCATCACCAAGCTCCACCTACATGCTGGTATGCTATTCCTTCAATTTGAAGAAGGCTTCCTTGTTCAAAGTCATATGTCTCGAGGCTCCACTATAAGCATCTTGCCCAACACTTGAGACTGTGTTGGTGGAAAGGCATGACACCATGGCAAAGGTTGTGTCAAGCTTGTCTATCAACTTGTTTTCTTGTGAGGCTTCTGCACTTCTTGCAAATTGTTTCTGCTGTTACTTCTTTGCTTGACCTTCCCTTTCTTCTTCTCTAGACATTGAGAAATGATGTAGGAGCATCTGGGTTCATGAGCAATCCCGTGTCAACCAAAAATACTTAGAGTTAGCACATAAAGATTTGCGCAATGTTGTGCCACTCTAAACAAGCTGCACAAAAAACCCCATTGCCTTAGCCGTTTTATGGAGTCACGAAAGCCTGTTTGAAGTTGTGTAAAACTACAAATGCCACGCAAACTTACCCTAGTCTCGCAACATGGTGAATGTCGCACAAGCTTTCTCAAGCCACAAAGCATTATGGATGTTGCTCAAGCTTACGCAAGGCACACAAGATTACCCAAGCCCCACAAGACTACCCAAGCCACATAACACTGCAAATGCCACACAAGCTTACCCAAGCCGTGCAACATTGCGGATGCCATGCAAGCCTTAACAAAGTCACACAATAGTATGAAAGCCACTGATGAATATTCTGTGGGGAACCTTTACTTGCTGAAGGCGTCTTGTTCTCCTACCGAGCTCTGCGAATTCTATAAATAGTAGGGAGCTGCAAACTTGTAAAATATCTTGATCGCAGGCATAGAGATCCAATTCTTAAGCTTAGGCATTAAGGTCGAATAACTAGTTGAGGAATCGAGCAATTGTCCTTGTGAGTGTGAGTGAGTGTGGCTCTGTCAGAAGCTTTGCAGTCTGCAAGCTTAGGATATGTCTAGGAATGGAATCCTTAGAAGGATTCTTGCAGAGTCTTGTCATAATATTGTAATTTATGTGTTGATCTATTGTGCCAAAGACCTAATCTTTCCTTATTTATAATAGAGAAACTTTGCATTTTCTTCTTAATTGTTGTGCTTGAGATCTTGCTTCGGTGAGGTCTAACTTTGACAAGTGGTGTGTGGTGTAAGGTGCCCCTTCACTTGGGAACCTTGATTTCGATTGCATCAGTTCGATATCAACGCAAGGATTTGGAAGTCTTGCTGAAGAGATTGGTATAAACATCGATCTGGGTTGTGCGAGTGACCTTATGATTTGTTGCTTTCCATATTAGGGGTGTGAAGGTAGTTGCAAACATCTCTAACATTTGTATTGTTGGGTAGAGAGTGTAAGGTCACACAATCTTGTTGTGAGAGATTGTGAGGGAAGATGGCATGTAGCGTAAACAAAGTGCCAAGACGCGTGCACTTGGCCAATGTGATTAGAGGAATGCAAGCCCATTTGGAGGCCATAGATACCACACAACGTAATGGAGTTGTTGTGGACGGGGATGAGAGTGAAGATGAACATAAGGTGAGAGCACTTGCAGATCCGTGAAGCTAGAACATAACATGTAGATGAGCAAGAGGATCAATTGCAAGCAATCACGAGGATTGAAAGTAAATTGCGAATAGAAGTTTTGTGCTACTCTTATAACTTAAATCTTGAAGATCTTATCGATTGGATTGCAGAAATTGAGAAATATGTTGAGTATGAATGTAAGGAAGATAACAAAAAGGTGAGATTTGTGAGTGCCAAGTTGAAAGGACACGCATCCTTGTGGCGGGATCATGTGTAAGCTTAGAGAGTACAAAGAGGCAAAGACAAGCTTAAGAAGTGGGATTGAATGGTAGCAAAATTGAAGACTAAGTTCGTGTCGGTAGATTACTAGTCCCATTTGTTCAAGCAATTACAAAATTTGCCTTAGAAGGAATTGAGTATAAAGAAATGTACCAAGGAGTTCTATCAACTCAACATCAAAGCTGGACATGTGAAAGACGACGCAAAATAGATCTCAAGGTATGTTAATAGTCCACACATTTATTTTGTATGGTTAGGCTGAGATCTATGGAGTAAGCCCATTAGTTTGCACTCGAAGGTGGAGGAGGAGTTGTCTCAAGGCAGCAAAGCAACCTACGAGAAAGAAATTTCCTACGGAGAGGTGGAATGTTGTGCAATGATGCATAGAGTCATGTGCACGAAGGAGAACCAAGCACTTCGTAGTAACAATCATGCGGAGAGAGGTGGATTAAGATCTTCGTCTAGAGGAAGAGGATTCAATAAAACTTGTTTCCGTTGTGGAGAGATCGGTCATCATGCATTTGCATGTCCACAAGTGTGCAAAAATGTGGTGGCGATGGGAGGAATGATGCTAGCAATCATGCTTTGGTTAGCATGCGAATGCAAAAAGCAATGAGTTGACAAGTAGCGTAGAAGAACCCGATTGTGGAGAAGTGTTCATGATGAAGAGGGTGTTGCTAAAACCATCAAAGGATGAGAATGTGCTTGTGTAGAGAGAATTTGTTTAGAACCATTTGCAAGTCTGGAGGTAAGTGTTGTAAAGTCATTGTTGATAGTGGTTGCAACGATAGTCTTGTTTCTGACAAGATGGTTAAGAAGCTTGGTATGAGGAGAATTGCGCACCCAAACCCATATAAGGTGTCATGGTTGTTAAAAGGGCATCATTTGTTTGTGAACGAGCAATGCAGATTGTGTCTCAAGATTGGTGCATATGAAGATGAAGTCTTACGCATTTTAATGCCACTGGACGTATGCCATGTGTTGGTGGGGAGACCTTCGCAGATAACGAGACAAACGGTTCATGATGGCTGCACAAATACTTACACATCCTTGAAAGACAGACTGAATTACACTTTAAAGCCCTTGAAGGACTGAAGTGTAGAGGTCGAGAGGAGTCTACAGTACTATTGGTTTTGGGAAAAGAATATCTAAAGGCGGTGAAAAGGGACAATGGGTGTTTTGCATTCATACCAAGGCTCCCACAAAAAAAAATAGGGTAAGGCGAAGCCGGGCAAATAGAAATCCTTTGAAAGGTGAGAGAGATGCTAGGTGAGTACGTGGATACCATGATAAAATATATTCCGAATGTTTACTACCAACGTGTAGTATCACACAAATGGACTTGATACTAGGGGCTGGTTTACCAAACAAAGCCGCATATAGGTTGACACTTATGGAGATCGAGGAATCAAGTTTAAGAGTTTCTTGGCAAGGGGGTTTATCGAGTCTCCGAGTCCCTTTCTCGCATGTACAACGAACCTACATGGCCCGATTATACATTACTACACGTAGTTATGTTGGCCTTCTAACCTTGTACTTAATATCTTCCATTACCTAGAGGATTTTGGCGTTGGTTTTGCAATATTGTTACCATATTTGCACCCTTATGTGTGGCTTCATTCTGCATCCTCACCCTAATCTCCTAGATATTGATACTCTATGAGATTCCAACTGCACAATTCTTCTTTCACAATGGAGTGTTCTATCGAACGCAAATCATTCGCATGCCCTCGATGTCCTTCACGGTAAGAACATTCATTCAAGATGATTTCCCTACACTACTAGGGTCCTTAAGCTCGACCTCTCTGTATCGGCCTTCTAGGTTGGGATGCTATCTCTGCTAACTAGAAGTCTCTGCTTTCTTCATTCTTTACGAACTCTCCACATGCAACCAAGTACCAACAATGCCCAACTAGCCAACACCTTGATCAAGGCCTTGAAACAATATGTAAGCATCATGAAACATGACAGATAAAGATGTTGCAAAATAGCAGACACTACCGTGACCACCTTTGTTTGGTGCAAAGCGTTAAACTATAAAGTAACCTTTTGTGTGCTCAATAGTGGCACGTGCCAAAAGTGTAAGCATTGCACCATCCTTTAACACTTACGCAGCCTTCTTTGCGCTCCTTCCAACCTTGCGCGATGCTATGAAGCTCGTGCCGAGTAGATTATGCTACTTTAATGTTATGCGGGTAGTGCAATACATGGAAGTGCCTTTTGGACTCATGAGGAACTATAGTTGCTAACTCAATCTTTTTGTGTTGCGCCATGGAATTTCCATCCGTGTCTACTTTATGAGAAGTAGTCCAATCGAAAGATACTTTTAACCTCATGAGCTACGTTACAGTGTCGCAAACCAAACAAAATGAAAAAATGTGCAAAAGCTCTGATTCTTATGCTAACTATTTTTGGGTGATGCGGGATTGTTTGTGAACTCGATACTACTTGCATCATGGATTCGTCGGTATGGTGATTTTTTTCCTCGGATATGGATTGGATACATCTATACAAAAAAGTATATAAAAATATTTAAATTCTAGCCTAATAAATATGAATCAACCACATAGTACACATAAAAATGAAATAACCACAAAACACAAGTGATACTTTGTATAATACAAATCGATTGACAAATGAAAAATCACAAATGTGATTATAAATATGTGTTACATCAAAATTAGTATTCATCATATTGCTATTCTTTGAGAGCATTAACATCAACATCATGATGTGGTTCATTAAAGCCATGTGGAGTAGCACTCCACTACCACCGAACAATCCCATGTGGGTCTTGTGACCCCAAAGAAGTCTCCACGTCAAATAATGACAAGTGGGAAATGGAAACATCCAAGTGACCATTCTTTAGGTCTATATCCAAATGCTTTGTTGCTCTACCTTGTACTCACGGTTGTTTGTGGGATAGAAGGCGAAAATTGGAATGTATATACACCAACTCTATAATGTTCCCCTTTTCAAATTAATCCATTTGAAGACTTCTAGCCCATTCTACTTCCCGCGGGCAAGAAGTTGGTGAGCAAGGGAAGTCTTTGATTGTAATGTCCCTTTCTAAGGCCAAAACTGAAAATAAGGGTTTGGCCACAATCCTAGTTGAATCAAATTTGAAGATACATCATCAACCAACACACATCAATCTGAAAATCACTGGAAACACACTTTAACCCTATTTGAGCAATCAATAATCAATCCTTTAGGGCAACGAACTGTATAGGCACTTCAAATCATCATACAACCATGCAATAACAACTGAAAATGCTTCTAAATAATTATTTCAAGCACGACAATATTTATCCATCCAAATTACATCAAAATAATAGAGAAAATAAGAGATTACACCCAGCTGCAATTAATTTTATGACAACAACAAGGAAGCCACAACCAAGGGCTGGAAATGATAGATAAACTCCTCCAAAAATTACCAAAATGTAGATTTCAGCCTTATAAAATATAAAGAACAATAATCTCAACTCAAACTATCCAAAAGTGCCCTAGATGATATCAACCCTTCACCCAAGCAAGTCACCTAGGGTTAGAAGGGAAGAAATAAATATGAAATCCTCCTTAAAGCTCACTTGTGACCTCTTTATGAAGCCACCAATGCACACATGAGGGTTTCTGTCCCCAAGTGTGATCCTATAGAAGGGTTTCGTCCTCAATAGGTGAACAAGGAAGGGTTTTCGTCCTTCAATGGCAATAAGAGTAGCTACACTAGCTTCAACTCCAAGTAAAAATTTTAATTTGCAGCAGACTGGAAATTTATTACAGCAGAATAAAATTATGGAAATAAGTGCCAAAATCTTCAACAAGTATCCAAAAAACCCTTAGCAACAATTATTAAACAATTTTGAACTGAATTCAAGCCAAATCGAATTGATTTAGGTAGAAATCGAACTGCTGTAAATAACTGTGCAATCTGGGACATCGCAACAATCATATAATGGTTCGATTTGCATGAAACAGTGCCTCGATTTGCGTGAAAAGACAGATTCAGTCTTAAAAATGTATGGCGACTTGATATAGTGAATTGATTTGATATTTATTGCACTTAACAAATTATATTTCAATCACATGCAAGTCGAATAGGTAGAAATAATTGCACTAAATCTGAATATGCTCAAAAAGATCTTTAATTCAATGATAATCTGCAAATATAAATGTTTAAAGTCAATTGGAGAGGGTTTTTGTCCTTCCAATGGACCTCATATGGGGTTTTCATCCCACATGGAGAAATAATGAGAGATCTCTCTCAAAATCTGAATTTACAAAATGAATGTTCCTATCCCAAATGCTGCCCCTAAACCCCTATTTATACATTTTCTAAGGGTGGCGCCAAAATTGAAAAGACATGACCTTTCATATGCCTCATGACCTTTCATGTTACTTTTTCCACCATGGCCAACCCATACACTCTATAATTATTTATTAAAAGATATATATAAAATATATAAGAATCCTATTGTAGACTTCCTCCTTGCATGTTCTTCTTTTTTTATTCTGTCTTTGCCGACCCATATACTTGAGTTCAACTTCACTAAAAACATCATAAAATAATAAAAGACTGATTATAAGTCTTTTCCTTGCTTTTCTCTTTTCATTCCATGGAGAAGAATTTCCCGCAACTCCAATTATGTTATTAATTTGGAGAAAAGGGACATGACAGTCCTCCCTCCCCAAGATTGCTTGTCCCCAAGCAATCGTAATCTCCTGGATCCCATGTGATCCTTGTAGTCTTCATCTTTGTTCCTACACAAGAAACAAACTCCTTAGAAGAAACTTGAGTGTTTAACAACACTCCCTCTGGCCTTGCAATTGTCTTTTTGCTGGTGGGAGTTCCACAATCTTCATGCATCTGGTAGTTGTCCTGAACATGGCTGTAATCAAGCATTTCTCCTCCAAAAATCAGGATGTACAAGTCTGAAAATGATACACCATAACCTGATTTTATTTCTTTATTCAACTGAAATCTTCCTCTCTCGATATCCCATGAAGGAATGCACTTGAAAAAAACCAATTTACTGCTGCTCATTTCTGATTTTTGCACATTCGATCCTCTAATCATGGTATAACAATCATCAATCTGAAAACTCACTAAGGAAAGCAATCCCGTGAGATAAGAAGGGACTGAAATTTGATCTGCATAACTTGAAAAATTAGGAGCAGCAGACCCATGATTAAATTCAGCAGTTGTCTTGTCCTTAAATTCGAGAAAATCATACTCATAAATTTTGATTTCATCATTCTCCAAGTGGAACTCATACTCCATGTGACCTTTGAAAGCAAGTTCCTCTGACTTTTGGATCTCTAAATGCCCCCAAACTTTGTATGACTCTGCTGTAGTGTAAACTAAATAGACTAAGCAAAAACCGTACCTTATTATGGGGTCATAGAACTGAAAATTAGAACCATCCTCCTCCACTCTGGTGACTATGTGAACAGCTGCAAGTTTCCCATAATATCCTTCTGCCCACCCATACAGAGAATATACAGAATTTCCCTCAAACTTATGCCTCTTGGAACATATCATGCAAGCATCTTCTAAATTCCACAAGTAAGGAGGACTAAAATTCTTTTCTTCACGCTTGTTTTGTCTCATGAAGTGGCCCCGATGATTAGCCCATGGAGTATCATGATCAGCCCTCCAGATCTGACTCTTCACCCATGATTCGAGTATCAACTGGACTTGGTTTTGGTAAGGAATAAGCCCAACCATCACCTGGTACCTTCCTTTACGGATTTCTCTACCAATCACATCTTTAGCAATCTTGTTCTCAACATACTCCACTGATATTGATGACTCCCAATCTTGCAATGAGATTTTGTGTAATGACCCTTGGTCCACGTGGCTTATCTTCTTGCTTTGATAATTGAGAGTGAACTCTCTCAACGAATGCCATCCTTGATCTTTAAACTCAGCCACATTAATCACCAAAAAATCAGCACATACCTTATTTGATCTTATGGAGATGTGGAGTTGAGAGCACCCTTTTGTATATTGCATAGAGAACCCATCCGCTATCCTCTCTGTAATTGTAAACTGTTTTGGTATGCTGAGAAGAAATGGATTGGAAATTTTCCAGGAGCTGCTCTTATCCTTCGAACATATAGGCCAAAATAAAGGAATTTTTCCCTGATATGTCTCCCAAAGTAACTGCTGAAGCAGTATATGGTGCAAGAAACTCTTCTCAACATGAATGACTAATGAAAGGAACTGATTTATTGTGTAACATGTCTGCTGTTCCAAATCAGCAGCATATAGGTTTGTATTGGCAAGCTTAATACACCATAAACCAACCCCTTGATTGCCCTCCATCATACTTTTCAAACTCAGCTGAGTTATTATGCCCGGATCAAAGGAGTAACATTCATTCCACACCAATTTTATGCACACATCCTTTATATTAAATGACTGATGAAATGGAAATGTGGAGCTTACCATGTACCCATGTAGATCACCTTCAATTAAAGAGTTGTAATTTGGTGCTCCTACCAAAATGCCATCATGTCCAATTTCACCCTCCTTGCTAGCCTCATCACAATCTGAAAATACTCTAATGCAAAAAATAACACCCTTTTCCTCTTCATCCCATGAAGTGTGTTGTGCACAAAGGTATCTCATCATTAGTGACCAAAGTGGACTCACCATATATGAAACCTGAGTGTTTCTAATTATCCACTCATGGTGAAAAATCTGAATTAATATATAGGCCCAAACTGAAATATTTCCATGCCAAGGGCTGCTCAAAACTTCTGAGTTCAAATCAGCATGCAAGCAATATTTCAAAAACATCATACCTTCATGATTTTCCGCTTTCCGGGTGCTTACCTTCATTGATGCTTGCTTGTCAATTCCCCCATGTCTTGGTGCTTTCACAATGCTGATATCTCCCTCAATTGTCCTTTTTTTGCTGCTGCTAGGATCAGTCCAGCCTCTTCATGTTGCTCTTTATGGGGAGTTTTCTCCCATTTCCATGGCTCACAAGTTTTATTTTCAATACTACTCCAAATCATTCTTTCCAACATAAGAGTATTAAGAGAATGGCCAACCAAACTGAAAGAGGGAGTGGTTACCTTAGCTTTCAAACCATGGATTTTGGAGGGATGGTTATCCTTTGTCACTTCTATCATAGCTCCTGTACTTGTATTGTTGTATGCATGGATAGGATGTGGGTACTCCTTACCATTCAATGTGCTCCGTAATCTGCCCATATTTGAATCGAACTGATGATGGTGATCAGCTCTTTGTGAAGACAAGCTAGGGAGCAACACATCTGAATTGTATTCGATCCTCGGGCCTTCAACAAAGCTTTCATCCACATCTTCTTCCTTCGCACCTTGTTCACAAGTGCTTGGGATGTCTTGGTGGTCCTTCCTCGAGCTTAATTCTTCATCTTCGGGCTCTTTTTTGCCTGCTGCTACAAGCAGACCAACGGACTGCCTTATATGGGTTTCTTCCATTACTGCTTCTTGTTCTCCAATCTTTCTTTCATCACTAACGCTGATGTTATTTATCTTTTGAGGGAGGTCTTTATGACCATGCACACCTAGAATACCAAATTCCCATCTTATGAAATCTGGAAATGGCATGGCATTACGGATGTCTACTGGTAGAGCTTGGTAATTTTTGAAGAGATCTTCCACCTCCGTGATTATCGAAACCCCGGCCTTTTGAGAATCCATGCTCTGATACCACTGTAATGTCCCTTTTTGAGAGATTTAAATAAATTCCAGAATTCTGATTTTAATTTGCAGCAGACTGGAAATTTATTACAGCAGGAATAAAATTATGGAAATAAGTGCCAAAATCTTCAACAAGTATCCAAAAACCCTTAGCAACAATTATTAAACAATTTTGAACTGAATTCAAGCCAAATCGAATTGATTTAGGTAGAAATCGAACTGCTGTAAATAACTGTGCAATCTGGGACATCGCAACAATCATATAATGGTTCGATTTGCATGAAACAGTGCCTCGATTTGCATGAAAAGACAGATTCAACCTTAAAAATGTATGGCGACTTGATATAGTGAATTGATTTGATATTTATTGCACTTAACAAATTATATTTCAATCACATGCAAGTCGAATAGGTAGAAATAATTGCAATAAATCTGAATATGCTCAAAAAGATCTTTAATTCAATGATAATCTGCAAATATAAATGTTTAAAGTCAATTGGAAGGGTTTTCATCCTTCCAATGGACCTCATATGGGGTTTTCGTCCCACATGGAGAAATAATGAGAGATCTCTCAAAATCTGAATTTACAAAATGAATGTTCCTATCCCAAATGCTGCCCCTAAACCCCTATTTATACATTTTCTAAGGGTGGTGCCAAAATTGAAAAGACATGACCTTTCATATGCCTCATGACCTTTCATGTTACTTTTTCTCCACCATGGCCGACCCATACACTCTATAATTATTTATTAAAAGACATATATATAAAAATACTAAGAATCCTATTGTACACACACACCTAAGAATCCTATTGTAGACTTCCTCCTTGCATGTTCTTTTTTTCTTGTCTTGTTCAATTTCACTACCCATATACTTGAGTTCAACTTTCACTAAAAAACATCATAAAATAATAAAAGACTGATTATAAGTCTTTTCCTTGCTTTTCTCTTTTCATTCCATGGAGAAGAATTTCATTCTCATTATGTTATTAATTTGAGAAAAGAATTTATGATTTATTTCTAACAAGTCTATTACTTTGAATGTTGTCATTTCCTAATATTTCTTGTAAGTTAGATTAATTTGGAGAAAAATCACTTTAGAGCACTTTGACTATTCTCTGGAATACAAAGCTTTTGAAAATATTCTTCAAATTGAATGCACAATTGTGATCAGAAAATCAGGGACAAGAATATGGTGGGACAATTGTCGTGTTGAAAGATTCAATCATTCAAGAGCGGATTTGGAAAGTGGAAGTAGTTAAATGTAGAGTTGTAGTGTTTGAATAAATTCCTTCCACATTTGTCTCCTTGGCAAGTGGAAGAAATAATTAAATCTAGAGTTGTAGTGTTTGAATAAATTCCTTCCACATTTGTCTCCTTGGCAAGTGGAAGTAGTAGTTAAATCTAGAGTTGTAGTGTTTGAATAAATTCCTTCCATAGTTGTTTCGTTGGCAAGTGGAAGACAATGTTAAGTCTTACCCATGATTATAGGTAGGTAGTTCTATATTCTTGGAGTATTGACCAAGTGATGAGTTATAAGTATCTCTCCAAAGCACTCAATGCAACAATAGTAGAACATGGATGATTTTTGTAACATCATTTCTAATTAATAAAATCTACAATTCAAGTATCTTGCAAGAACTTATGTTTAGTTTTTAACAAAACTTTGAGGGAAGAGCAAGGGCCCACTCTCACGAGGAGGAGGATGGTTTATTGTTTTTTTAATAGAATCATTATTGTTTACTTAGATTGTTTAAATCAACATTGTGTGTTTTATTTAGTAGTTTTATGTGAAGCTTCACTTTCATCTGTTTACTTTCATTTCTTTATTTTCAGTTATTTATTTCAGTTTGTTAGATTAGATTTACCTTTAGATTTATTTTAGTTTGTTAGATTAGATTTACCTTCGATTTGTTTAAGTTTGTTAGATTATATCTACTTTCGGTTGTTAAATTTCCTTTCAAACATTTTCAATTCAAGAGTAGAGAATTGACAAATCACTGTTTCCTTGACCCCTCTTACGATAGTCTTGGACATCGCTTGGTTTTGACATTCTTTAGAATTAAATGATGAGGATTGTAATGACCCTCGTCAAAGGTGATGTAGTAGGAATGGCTGCGGTTGTGTGGAGCCCATGTGATAGAAAGGGTAAAAGAGATTGCGTAGCTAGCGACGAAGAGCACACTAGAGTGGAGACCTTAACGGAGGAAAGGAAGAATGCACGAGACGAAGGAGTGTGTGGTAGTGGAGACACATTTGCCCGAAAGGGAGGAGAAAAAGAAGTCACAAAGTTGAAGGAAAAGCATCCCGTGAAGAAAGTTGTGGTCTTGTGCGATGATGGTAGTGCGAAGAGAGAGAGATCCATTTAGATCTCAAAGGAAAGTGTGGAGAGGAACACACAAGTGATGCTCAACACAACAGAAGAAGGAAGGCTGTGATATGAAGTTGAGATTGTCCTAAAGACAACAACAAAGCAACTAGTGAAGAAAATTGTGATATTGTGTAGAAGATAGTGCAAAAAGAGGAATGATAAAGGAGATCTAGGTAGATCTCGTGCGAAAAGGTGAAGAAGAGGTCGCTAAGGGAGATGCACGCAACAAGAAAAAGTTACCATATCCGAGGGAAGAAAATAAAAGGCTGCGGTAGGGAAGGTGACCATCACAAAGTAGAAGAAAACGAGCTGCCAGGGAGAGAAGGCATAAGGAGTGTGCAAAAGAAGCCAAGGATTAAGCGCACAAGACAATTGAAGATGGTCGAGAGCCATGAAGGAAGAGAGGGAAGTCTATAGATGAGATGATTGCGACTTGGTGTTGCGTAGCTCACACAAATTTGGGGAAAAGGTCCGAGCGAAATGGGCAAGGCAGGTAGGAAAGAGGAAAGTAGATGCGCGAGAAAGAGGAGGCCCAAAGAAGAGAAGGGCACAGACAAAGGGAAATCAACCTAGGGAAGGATGGTTGGTTGATGGTGGGACTAAGTCCACAAATGAGCGGAATACATTTCGGAAAAGTTGTAGCGAAAGGTGACAAGGAAGTGGAAAAGGAAGGGATGCATAGGGATATCCTACAAAGGCGATAAGGGCGGAAGGGAAAGAAGCGAAAAGTAAGAAGGCGCACATGAAGGAAATGCGTAGAAGGTAGAAGCCCAATATTAAAATGGGCGCAAAGGAAAATAAGCCAAGACAGAAGGCTTTAGGTGGAGATGTATGGACAAGGGCAAGCCATAACTTGCGGAAGGATAGAGAAGAGAGACATTTGGAGGAGGTGGTCGACTATGGTGAGTTGAAGCTCACATGGGTGCGCAAGGCAACATGAAAGTGTCACAACAGGGATGTGACAAAGGATTAGAAGTAGAGGAGGACTAAGTGTAGGAGTCGAGAGACAAGCTCATTGGATAAAGAAGTCGAGACTATTAATTCTAATAGTCTGAAGGGTGGTTTTATCACTCATCCTATCCACTTGAGTTGGGGTTCAAGTTTTAAGTACCTCGGATGTCCGATGCAAGGGCACCCAAGGACTACCACGAGATCTTGCATCGCAATTTTATTGTGCGCAAGATAAGCACCACGGATGGAAGGAAAATTGGGTGTAGCGGCAAAAAAAATGCTCGGAGATCGTGCGGGAGATTTGCTCTACAATAAGTAGTATGCGTGGAAAAGGCCATATGGGTGCAAGAGTGATTAGGTAAGCGCGGGAATAAGCTCTCCAGGAAGGCAAGGTGTAGCACATGAAGGGAAAAACATGATGATGGTGCATAAGTTAAGGCCAATATATGCCGAGGGGATTGCGTGGACAACTTGGCTAAGCGATAAAGGAGTCAAAGGGCAACTACTCCCAAACACGTGCCACTCGAGGGAGTAAAGATTGCATGATGAGGTGTCTGAAAAGGTTTTGACTAGGGTTAATTCAAATTTAATTTGCAAATCGAGACAAAGCGGAAGGATAAGATAGTGGATTGTGTGACAACTCAAAGAATGAATGAGCCAATATCAAATGGGAATGAGAGGGAACAAAGCTGTTGGGAAATTCTCCATCCAAATTATTCAAGCAAAATCGACTATAAATAGGCTAAGTAGAGAGCTAGAAAGGAGGTTAGTCGGGTTAGCCAACTCAAGGGAGTTAGCCAAAAGAGGAAGTAGAGAAAACCGGTTGGAGATAGGTCCATGAGATTACACCATAGTCTCTGTGAGTTTGTGAGCTCAGTGGTCGAGCCGCATTCTATTGTCGATGTTGTAAGGCCTTGAGATAAATAGAAATTTGTGTTTTTTTGTGTGTATCCGCTATGTAACTCGAGAAACGACTCAAGTGCCTTAAAACCGCATCCACCCACCATCAAGTTGTATGTAACCCGATTGTGCTCAAAGGTAGATTTAACCTATCAAGGCAAAGTAAATACAAAAGTAACATTAATAAAAGTAAGATACTAAAGACTAAAACTTAATTTTTAAAAGTTATGAGTAAAACAATAATGAAAGAGAGCTAAACAAAAAAACTTACTCGTGACGAGGATTTTGATTGCAAGAGGTTGCGAATTACGTGGATCCTTGGGCATAGAGGTACCACCATGTATGACGATCCTTCTTGTATTTGTGTCGAAGAGCGTGAAGGCTATGAAATTTCCAAACTGGGTCCTAACCATGTCTCCTACCTTAGGATCAGGGAAGAGCCTAAAGAATGCCAATTGATACCCTTAATTGACTTCAACATCCCTACATAGTGGCACCCTCCTTGGGCAAAAATGATCTCTATGCTATAGATTGTTGGAGTCAATGTAAAGACAAGGAGATGCAATAGGGTGGTCATTTTGTTCCATTGATCAATGAGGTATGATTGTACTTGTTTGAAACATATTTCATTTGGATATTGTTCTTTTGCATTTATAATGGCCTTTGTCTTCTTAATCATTGAGCCGATACCATTATAAATTTCTCCTAACTTGGCTGATCCATGTCAGTAAAGTAGATCATAATCATAATGGGCTCATTGAAAATAAACAAGTATTCTATATGAGCTGACTAGTCGTCATCTAAGATCAACATCTTTACTTTTCGGGCCCTCTTAGCATTCAACTACCTCTAGCTACTGCGATAACCATGTTGTTAAGTGCCTCTCACATCTTCATAAGTCGTCTCAAGTTGGTTGTGTGAGAGGAAAATTGAGTCTCAATAACCTAGTAGGAAATTAAAAAAGTAAATAAAAAACGTTTGAAAACTCCAAAAGCTACAAGTACTAATAACAAAACTTATAACATCTTAAATAAAATAAAGATCTTGTCTCTTACCTTCAACAACTTCAAATGTGAGAATGATCTAAAGATGGATTCTAACAAGTGATGGCTCTTTACAAACATATGGATGTCTTCGGCCTTGGCACACACTTGCTTAATGCACTTGATTTTGCTGCCCAACTTTAAGAACATCAAGTTGAGTGCGCGGACAACTCAAGGTGTCCAAAAATGTGCCCATACCTCGCCTCCACCAATATTTTCGCAACTTTGCAATTTTTAGCATTGTCCGTTATGACTTTGACAAAGTGTTTTGAGGCCCCATTGCCTCAATGGCCTTGAAAAAGATGTTGGTGATGAATTGGGCATCCATCACATGCCCCTCGCAATTAACTATTTTCAAAGCATTGCCCCTTTAGGGCACACTACAACTACATTGTTTAAAGGCAGATTTCTTGCATCTTTTCATTCGTCGGAAATGATGGACACCCCGCTTCGGCTCATGAATTCCTTATTGGTTGCAATGAATGCTTTATATATTTTTCCTTTCTAGTAGGGTGGTGCAACGCTTCTCATAACTTGGCCCTTTGTATCCTTTTGGGCCTCGTCAATCACTCTCACTATATCAAGCCAATATGGTGACCTAACAACATTTAAGGACAAAACATTTGCATACACACATCACACGATGTGCTCATCCACAATATCCTTGGCCTAATTTTGAAATGGCTTTTCTAATGGTTCCATTGTCACCTAGCGCGAAAGAGAAGAATCATCACTTTGCGTGGAGGGTATCGCCAAAAACGTATGGGTCACAACTGCAATTGGGAAATCTGCTACGAGATGGAGCAACCGGTGGCTCATTCGATCAAAATATTTTTGTACCTAAGGATGGCCTGATTTCAATGCAATTTCTGCATTTGTGTCTTCTTGTTCCTTGATGTACTATTTTTTTGATGTTCGCATTGGTGCACCCGTCTTTCTTGGGAAAGTTTTGATGCCTTGTTCAAGTATTACACACAGGTGGGCTTTCACCCGACTATATGAGTTTTTGTCTTTGGCATCACAACCATGGCATTGCCAAATAAAACACCCACCACCTAAAAGCTGCTCTAGTGTTGTGACATGCTTCCAAAGTGGCGAATGTAGATTGATTTTGAGTTGGAGTTGGTCCCCAAAGGTAGAACTTATTGCCATTGTAGTCTCTTTAGTTGTGCCTGCAAGTTCATAATGTCCCTTTCTGGGGCTGAAACTGAAAAACAAGGAAATAACACAAACCCCAAGTGAAGTGAATTCTGATTTTTATAACAGCAGCTTTTGAAACCCTAGCAGCAACTGTATAGGGACATTAAATTCACCATATAACCATGCACAATAGCTGAAAAATACTTCTAAATAATTATTTCAAGTATGACAACAAATATCCATCCAATTTGCATCAAAGAAATGGAGAAAACCAGAGATAATACACTGCTGTAATTAATTTTGTGACAGCAGCAGGGCAGCCACCAACATGGGCTGAAAAATAGCCAAATTATGGATTCCAGCCTTATAAATTATGGTAAATCAGAATATCAAAGAATATATGAATTATGTGCCCTAGAAGGCATTGAACCACAACCAAACCCTAGTCGCTCCCTAGGAGAGGGGCTCCAAAAATCATGCAAAGCTTTTGTAGGTCTTCTTCTTGATGTCCTCGATCCAAATCAGCAAGAGAGTCTTGATAGATATCTTCAATTCACCAACATGGAGAGTTTTTGTTCTCCACCAAACCACAAGGAAGGGTTCCGTCCTCCTTGGATGCCACACAAGAGGGTTGTCGTCCTCAAGTGGAAAGGTATTGAGCAATCAGCCCAACAAACCAAGTATATGTGTAAATGCGCCAAAGGCCAAATAGGTGAAGATCGACCTCTTTAAGCTTCACTTTATCTTCTAATCTCTTGTTGGGGTCTCATAACCCCAGCCGACCTGCCTTAAGGAGTGAAACACCAAATAAAAACATTAAATATTAAAAAGAAAACTGAAATGAGTTCAATTACTTCCCTTCACTTATCCTTATTGACCATGGGATGAGAATGACAAAAAGTCTTCATTTTGCATTAATTTGAAGAAGGGGACATTACAAAGTTTAAAAACCAACACCTTATGAGAAGTAAAAACAATCCCTAGGGAGAGCCTACATATTGTTGAAAATTTGTTAAATAATTGATTAAAAAATGTGTCTAAAGATTGAAAACAAAATGAAAAACGCTAAAACTTGAAACCTTACTTCCAATATAGGAATCCTCCTTTCAAGCTCATATTAGTGTAGGAAGATAATAACAGTGCATAATGAAGTATCAACCCTCAATGAGCAAAGAGATGTAGTATGCAATGAGAGGAATGAGAGGTAAGTATTTTGCTTGTGTTTTTGAATTTTTAGGGTTTACATTATGTTTTTTTGTCATTTTATGTTTGAGTGTTAGAAAAAAGTATAAATTGCCGTTTTTAACCTAGAAATGTCCCAAATACATCTTGGAAGGCCTCGATTCGTCTTCAGACGGATCTGGCCATGTTTGGGTTGTCCAGGACGTATCTTGGACTAATCCACGACGGATCGTACCCATATCCATATCAGGTATGAACTGTATCCTGTTTAGATACAAACCCTATCCATTCTAGGGGTGTGTAACGGGGGTGTGTATCGTATCGTAGACATTATGCACATAAAAATGAACCTCCATTTGTTTTAACCATTTATCCACTATTTCAGCATCTACTTGCGTTTCAAATGTCTTAATTTAACCTTTGAAAGGGGTAGTCATATTCTTTTACTTTAGCTCTGCCTTTGTCTTTCTTGGGGTACTTCTCTTCATCCATGAAACTCCTCTTTTCTCTTCTTCCACTTCAAGTTTCTTGGCAAGAGCATTTACCACCATATCCATGGATGCTTGGTTCGTTTCCATGAGTTCTTGTTGCTTGGTGGTACCATCTTGGAATTTCTTACATACTCTAGACTTTATTCCAACATGGCAACTCTTCTTGCAAAGATTTCTTTTACAAGATTACTCTCATGAACCATCTTCCTCAGTTCTTGATTTCATCTACTTTTAGAAATGTCTAGATCTTGTTATTGTCGTCTGAATCAACACATCCAATTCCACAATACTCAGAGATTAAACTACTCTGATACTAATATGATCTGCAATTTTTCTAGTTTCCTATTTCCTGGAAATTAAATGCAGATTGTGTTATTGATACTATTTGAACTGAACTTCAAATGTCAGCAGATTGAATGTAGTTTTGTGCCAGAATTAGTGCGTATAGTTGGATTGAAAACATGAGCATGAAGCGCAGAAATCAAATTTAAACAACACATAAACACAAGTAATTTTAACCTGAAAACCTAGTGTAAGGAAAACCAGCTTGGAAGTGCAAATTTATCACTCTCACAATTCCTACAACTTGGAGGTGACAACATAGAATTATGGTACATTTTATGCTGATGGGTAAAAAGTCTTCAGGCATAGCACTAGGAAAATAAATTTCCTTATTACATAATACACTGAAGCGCAACATGTTTCACTGCATGGATATTTGTTTAATATTTTAAATGTTTGTCATGTATTTTTATAGTTTGTACCATTAAATTGACTTTCTAAAATTTGGGTCATATTACCATTCCTTCACCACACCATTGGGCAATTACAAAGAGCACAAATTGGAGTGCTTATAGCAATCAACTATTGTCGAACTTCTTTTACTTCCCTCAATATGCAAACAACTGAACTTATTTCAACTCACTTTCTGCACCATCCTACTTTAATGGGCTATGTATTTTTCCTTCAAAAAGTGCTGGAGGTGTCCTTTTGTCTACCAAATGATCCCCTACTGTTAGGAATTTGAAGAGACAGAATCTTGGCTGTTACCGAACTTTTTTAACTTGGGCAAGTTAGTCACTTCGCAGGATGCAACTGCCTGTCACAAAGACAATTGTCCCTTGTTGCACTGTCATAAGCATAATTGCCCTATTACAAGAAATCACCTTGTCATAAACAAAACCTCTGGTTTGCAGGGACAAATTGCCTCAGATTTTTTGTCGCTGTGCAGGCAAAACCCTGTTACTTTGCTGAATTTTATGGTATTATGGGTTGTTTGTTAAAGACGTTTTTTTTCTTTTTCTTATGCTTATGGATCAATCCTTAACCAAAAGAAAGCAATTTTGGCTTGAATTTTGGTGGATTAAGAATTCGCAACATCGTTCGGATGTGATTCAATATATAGAGTGTCGAGGGGATTGACAGGATTTCAGTAAATTTGCGACTATTAGTTTTACAATTGGACAGATGGGACTTATTTGATTTGTTTGCATTCATTTTATTGTTGCTACTCAGAATGTTAACATATATTCTCATCTTTGCTTGCAACATGGCATGGAATTTTTCTTCATTGTCAAAGGAAGTGATTGATGTTTTCCTTGGACATATGCTTATACAATTATGTTCGTTAAGTACCTAAATGCATTATGCAAGCATTAATGCCCAAAGATTTTTTTGTGATTTAGTTGTCATTGCTAAATTCTAATATTTTTTTTTTTTTCATTTTTTCTGCAAATATTATATAAATGACAGATTGTTCGCCTTCTTGCTACACATCCATACTTCAATATCACCTTAATGACTGCTGACAGAAAGGCTGGTCAGTCTTTGGGGTCAGTGTTTCCACACTTGATTACTCAGGTGAGCTTGCTTATGTTACCAACCTTTGCACTATTTATTGTGCCATTATTGCTTTCTATGCTTACGATTATATATGTTTCCCTAACAAATATGTTTTGTACTTCTTTGAATGAAAAGTTTTACTTAAAATTAAGTGAATATTTTTCTTATGTATGTATTTATCTTCTAACAAGAAATAGTTGTTGAATGTAGCCGTTGCCTTAATTTTTACTCTAGAATAAATATTAGTCTTCCTATTTTCTTTCAATACGTAACTAGCTGCTTTTTTAACTGTCAAATAAGGTCTAAACAAATTGTTTTGCTCTTTATATTCATTAATTATAAAGAATAGTGTAGAAAGTCTCAAGCAAGCACATGCCCTACCAACCCTCAAATCAGGTCCTCTGATCCATCTTCCCCCAATTGCTACTCCCAAAATCAGTCACAGGCTGATTGAAAATCAGGAGAGTCCTCAAGGAAACCATGGTACATTCCTAAACCCCCTTCCCAGAAAATCCAAGCCAATGTTATTGCAGAAACAAGACGGTACTTGTATAATTTTACTAATCTGAAAAATGATTCTTTACAATCAAAGGAAAGAGCTGTAATGTTTATAGGCATTGAACAACTTCTATCCGCACCACATAAAGTGGATCAAATCAACTAAACTTGAAAAATGTACGGAAATGCGGAAATAACATATTGCCCTAAGTGCGCTTGCTGGAATACATCCAGGGACAATAATCTAAGAACATCCCACAAACATAGGGATAAAATATTATCACCTAGACAACTAAGTTAAAGTTAAAGTAAAGAAACAAATTACTTTAACTTATTACATTTATTCCTAACATTTCCCTACTTACTTCAACATGGTCACAAGTGAACATGAGAGAAATTCTCTGAAGCTCTCAAGTTTGTCTCAAGCAAGTGATTTTATGAAGACATTTGCACGTTGTTGATCTGTTGGGCAATACTGAAGCTAAATGTTATTATTTTGAACATTTTCGCAAATGAAATGTACTTGCACTTCAATGTGCTTTGTACGCTCATGAAACATAGGGGTGTGAACAAGTTTTACTACTCCTTCATTGTCAACATGTAGGATAGTTGGATATTTTTGTGGTACTCCCAATCCTTCAAGTATACATTGGAGCCATATCGCTTCACAAAAGCTTCTCTGCTACGTGATATTCGATTTTGTGGAGGATCTTGAAACACAAGTTTGTTTCTTACTCCCCATGATATCGGTCAAGATCCCAAAAAGAATGCAAACCCTAAAGTGGATTTCCTGTCATTTATGTTCCCTGCATGATTTGAATCTGAATATCCTGTCAAGAAGTTATCATTCTTCTTGTACTCTAGGCCAAAATCCATAGTTCCTCTTATGTACCTTAGTATTTGCTTTGCTGCTTTCTAGTGACAAACCTTGGGTTCTTGCATGAACCGAGAAAGATAACTGATTGCATAGTTGATATTTGGCCTAGTGTAGGTCAAGTAGATGAGACTCCCAATCAACTGTAAGTAGACAATCACATTTACTTACGGTGATGGATTTGTCTCGAGACAACCAAGTCTTGTCTCCATAGGTGTGGCAATTGGCTTACAATCCATCATACGAAACTTCTCAAGCGTTGTCTTGGCATATTTCAATTGAGAAATGAAGATATGATTCTCTTTGCCAAACTTCAAGTCCAAGACAATAATGCAGAAGCCCAAGATCTGTCATGTTGAATGATCGGGTTACATCTTTCTTTGTTGACTCAATCATCCTCATTGAACCTCCAGTGATGACTAGATCATCGACATATACTACTCGTAATGTCCCCTTTTCCGGCTAGTCATTTCATGGCCTTGAGCCCATTCCCTTCCCGTGGGAAAAAGGGAATGAGCAAGGGAGGTTAATGTCATGATTTTCAATTGTTTTTGTGAGCTTTGCATTATTTTTAAGTAATTTTCTAAGTATAGTCAGGTCGGCTGGGAAAAAGAGAAAAGCCAATTGAAAAATAAAAGAAAAAGGAACTATTATGCCTCCAAGGAGGTCGATCCTCTTTAGGAGGATTCTATTTGGTTTTTGCGCCACCTCTCTCTATTTGGTTTTTGGCATGGAAGAGTTTTTAGACATGTTTTGGAATTTATTCTCTTAGAGTTGGAGCACACTTTGCTTTCTCTCTCATCCATTGAGGACGAAAACCCTCTTGGAAGACCTATTGAGAACGAAACCTCTCAATAGTGAGCTGGTTTGAGGACAAAACCCCTCAAACTTGCAAAGGGTGATCTCATATGGAGATTGCATTTATCGAATTCAGTTTTGAAGGCATTTCCAGCCCTTCCCAAGGGTGGAACCTTCCCTAAGGTGGAGTTTGGGGTGTTCTAGGGCACGACAACTTCAAATTCAATCATCATTGTGTTCCTCCTATTTTTAGCAACTGGAATCTTCATTTGTACTTGAGTTTGGGCTTGGAATTCTTCATTTCCAACCATATTTGTAAAGGGTATTTGTTGTTGTTGATAATTAATTTCCACTTATGTTAAATTGGTTAAACAAGTATATTCTCCGATCTTTTACCTTCAATTAATTCCCGCTTTGAAGAATAATATTTTGATGGGTTTCTATAAGTTTTGTGGCTGATTGCTATCATAAAAATACATTTACAACCTGCTGCGCTGGTTTGATAATTAATTGCAATTTTGTTTCAATTTAGTATTTGGTTCTGCAAGTTCCTTCGGTGTTGATTCAACCCAATCATCCTCACTTGAACCTCCGGTGATAACTAGATCATCAACATATACTACGGTGATCACTTTCTCTCCCCTTGTTTAAGGTAGAGATTAAGATCGTATGGACTCCTTTTGAATCCAAGATGTAAGAGATGCTCATCAATTTTTATGCACCATGCTTTGGGAGCCTGTTTGAGACCGTAGAATGTTTTTACAAGTCTACACACTTTTTGTTTCTTTTCTAGATACGACAAAACCTTCGTTTGAGGTATGTAAACTTCTTTCTATAAATCTCCATTAATGAAGGCACTTTTCAAATCCATTTGGTGGGTTTTCCAACCAAATTGTGTAGGTAGAGCAAAAATCATCCTAAAAGTTCTTATCTTAGTTGTGGGAGCAAAAGTCTCCTCATAGTCAATGCCTTCTTTGTGAGCATATCCCTTTGCTACCAGCCTAGCCTTGTGTTTATCGATATTGTCGCTTGCTTTGTACTTCATTTTGAAGATCCATTTGCATCCATTGGCTTCTTCCCGAGTGGAAGATTTGTAAGATGCGATGTGATAATTTTCATTAGTGACTTATACTTATGCATCCATAACATCTTTCCAAGTTTTATCTTGTAGGGCTTGTGAAATTGTGGATGGTTTAGTAGATTCAACAAATTGTACTCATTAAGGTCAAGTTGACTTCATTTTGAGCCATCTTGTGAGTCCTTATTCCAGTGGTTGATGTGTCGGGGATACCATCCAATTTTACATCTTGTAACATACTTGTATACTAGTTAGGCATACATTGAGTGGTTCCTGTGGGTGGTGGCTCTTCACCATCTTCCTCATTAACATTGTGCTCGTCGAGTGATCGCCATCTTCTATTTTCACAACAAGACAAATTTGATCATCGGTGAGTGTATGGAAGGAGTATTTGGTTCTTTCTTCTCAAAGAACTCAACATCCCTGCTAGTGTAAACCTTTTGGGTTTTTGGATCCATTAGTCATTTACCAAATGCCTTAGATATACTTTTTTGATTTCATATCAACTTTAGTTCTTTGTTTCTTAGGAATGTGCATACTAGCTTTACATCCAAAAAATCTACGGTGTGCAATCAATGGATTTCACCCCAACCATTCTTCTTGTGGTATAATTCCATCAAGAGCTGAATTGGGAACTCTGTTTAGTAGATAAACTGCCATTTTAGCTGCTTTTTCCCAATATGTTTTTGTTAAGCCCGCATCATGAATCATACATTGCACCATTTCCATGATAGTACGATTTTGTCTTTCAACAACACCGTTTTTTGTGGTGTATGCGGAAGTGCCATTTGATGACGAATGCCATGTATTTCCAAAAAAGTGTTGAACTCATTGCTGGTGTATTCTCCCCCTCGATCTGAGCGGATGTTTTTCTATTACGATGAGTCTCGGTTTTAACAAGGGCTTTGAACTTTTTGAAAGTTTCAAAGGCTTGGTCTTTGGTGTGAAGACAATATATCCACATTTTCTAGAGAAATCATCAACAAAGAGCATGAAGTATTGAAACACATAATGACTAGGTCTCATTGGTCCGCATAGATTGATATTACTTGGAGCCTGAAATGTACTATGTTGAAATGGTGCTCTCTGTTGTGTGCCTGATAAACAATGTTGACACTTATTTGTACCCTTTTTGAGAGGTGGAAAACCCCTCACCATATCATATTGATGAAGTGTGTCAAGATAGCCAAAACTTACATGACCAAGTCTTTTATGCCACAACTGTGTTGAGGTGTGTCTTTGCCACAAGGTCCTGATTATCTCTTTGAACAAAATCTAGTTGAAACATCCTACCCACATTGGAAGCTCTTACAATAATTTTCGACCTTCATGACTTCTCTTGTGGCGCATATTTTTTACTACCTTTACAGTCAAAATCAATCTTAAGATTGTGCTCCAATAAATGATTGACGGGTAATTGTTTTTTGTTAAACCGAGAGACATATAGAACATCTGTAATTTTACATGTATGTATTCTAAGTGGTAGTGAAATGGAACCAATCCCTTGAACACTGTAAGATGTATCATCACCTAAAGAAACATGGTTTTTCGTGGGTGTCTCTCAATGTGAAGAACCAATCTTTGTGTCTTGTCATGTTGTGGGTTGCTCCGAATCAACATATTAAATTGCATTTTGGGAAGTGGACTATTCATTGGATTGTGCAATGTACTGGAAATCGTCATCTTCATATTGATCTTCTTGTTCAACAAATTTTCTTTTTTGAGATGGTTTCTTCTTCCATGTTCCCTTATTCTGTTCTTGTTTATTGGTTTGTTGGCCTTATTTAGATTGTTGGCCACAAATTGGATGTTTTTGTTGGGCCTTGGGGCCTTGTTGATTATTTCCTTGCTTCGAAGGTTGTTTAGGAGACTTCTCTTGTTTTTTCCTTTTAATGAGAAGCAAGTGCATGTTCTTCAATTTCTATAGTTGTGTGTATAACTTCTTGTTGGAGCATATTCACCAATTGTTCAAAAGAAGTTGTTTGACTAGTGATATTCAACATGGTCACAAAAATCTGTACGATGATGGTAGAGCTATCAAGACAATAGGTGCAAGAGTCGTCATCACTTCTTTCAAAGCTTAAAATTGATGCTTGTAAAGTTGCAACATGTCTTAAAAAGACTCAATTTTTTAGCTGGTTCCATTTTGAGATTAACTGACTTTCTGCAAAAGAAGTAATGTATTTCTATTCTAGGAGTCATATATAGTTCTAAGTTTTCCCCAAGTTTCTTTTGTTGTTTTGACACCTCAAATATGGGATTGAACCTCATCATGCGCACCAAACAACAAAATGATCAATTTAGATTTGTTATTTTCCACTGTCAAAATTGCGTTGTTGTGTAACATCATTTTATGATCTAGTGACAGATCTATCAACTACTGACCATATATCTTCAAATTTTAATTGTGTTCGAATTTTAGTTTTCCAAGCAACATAATTATCGGTTGAAAGGAGTTGTATTTGATCAAAAAAAAACTTTGGTGCTTGAGTTTACGACCATTGAAAAAACTTGTAAATGAAAGAAGAAATTAAAAATTTAAGCACTTTCCCCCTCAAAACAAGACACTCCCCTCCCACCACAAAAGAAAGATAAGATAAGATAAATATATTAATGTCCAACGAATGACCACAAAAAGTAGGTCAATGGGACTGCAGCCCAAACAGTATACAAAGTGCGAGCGGGGACAACTCAAAACGAGTTCCCAAAAATAGAAAAGAAGAGAAGACAACAGAAATGAAACCCGAAGCCAATACCCCCACAGGCGGGGGCAATGGGGCAAGCAAATGAGGACCAAGGTCTAATCAGGAACGGTAGCTACACCCCTCCTAACATTAGAGGCCGACGAAAAGAAGCTCCTGATGGACTGGCAACCCGAAGAGAGGGGCGAAGACCTCCTTCCCTGCTGAGATCTGAGACTGATGCGACGGCTAGGGGGACGAATGGAGCCGGACTGCCCTCTGGTACGTGTGTGCATCCGATTCTGCTGGCGGTGATCGAGGGAAGTGTGAAGGTCCAACCGGGACGAACTGATCTATGCACTGTATCTGGGTCAAAAAAGCTCCGTCGCTTAGTTCCTCCACCAGTGGGTAGAACCGGAAAGAAGGCTGTAATTTGTCTCGTGGGGATGACTCTCGGAGGGGGATGAAGAATCTGGTCTCGGAGCAACAAAGACTCGCGGATGTAGAGGGCAAGACACCGCTGGTCGATATATCTGAAGAAGACTGGGAGAGTCTGAATCCCTCTGAAGAGACAGTGAAATCGTCCTCTGATCTCATAGTATATGGGGCAACGGAAGATGAAATGAGTCTCTGTCTCCACCTCATGAAGGCTACAGAGCCTACAAAGTCTATCATCCCGATCAATGTGGTGATCAGTCTCGCACCGAAGTCTGTGGGAGCCGACTCGAAACTGACCCAGAGGTATACGAAGGGCATGCATCCAGTGGCGAGAGGTGTACTGAGGTCGGATGATGAGTCCATCTCTGATTTCAAGAAAGTGCTCTGCATAAAAAGACATCTTAGGGCGCAAACCCCAAGGGGGTTCACCCAAGTAGTCTGAATGAAGCTCCTGTAGATATCCTCCCGGATGGACCTGTTCAACACTTGCTTGGTGGGCAAGAGATGACTGGGAGCATTTAGAGAATACTGGAAGGGGGAGGCGATCAATCTGGATACCAACTGAGTCCAACAAGGCAGAAGTCTCGGCAAACCAACAACGGCCCACAACCTGGGCAATACTCACAGAGGAACAATAGGCGAGATATGGATACCTGTCCTGCTCACCGGGGAGATCACTAAACTTCCTGATACGGTGAAGAAAGGATGATATGTCAAATATAGTCTCCAAACGGAAAGGTCGGGCTCCGAACTCTGCCAAAATAATATGTTGAGGGACCGACTGTTTGCATCTGATGAAATGACGAAGGAGGAGAGTCTGAATCCTCTCAGCGGAAGCCCAATCTGTGTCCAAAAGGGAGGGGCCCCAGACAACAGACCCATAGAGAACAGTGGGGCGGATGAGGGAGGTCATAAGAAACATCTTGGAGGAGACGTCCTGGAAGTGGTGCCGAAACACTGTCTCTCGAGAATGGCAAGAGATCCATAGCCTTTGTTCACTCTCGGCTGAAGAGCATGCCTCATACTGAATCTAGGCCCTGAAAACTGGACTCCCAGGTAGGTGTATGTATTAGTAATTTCAACCTTCTGCCCCTTGAAGAAGAAATGGAGGTGTGATGTCCGCAGCCCGTTGAAGACCATGACCTTGGTCTTACCCAGATTGACCGTCAAATGCCGAAGATCACAAAATAAAGCAAGTGCATCAAGTCTGTCTCTGAAGCCCCTCAGGGGAAGAGGCGAGTAAAACAATATCGTCGGCAAATAGGAGAATAGAAATCAAGACGTGGTGAAGAAGGCAACCGCCCCCTCCTGAATGTGATCCCGAAGAAAAGATTCCAGCTCATCAATGTAAATGCCAAAGAGGGTAGGAGACAAGGGGCACCCTTGTTTAACCCCAATGGTGCTCCTGATGGGATCAGACAATCCATGTGCAGTACGAAGACGCCCAAGGATGGACTCATAGAGGCGCATGATGGCAATAATAAGAGTCTCAGAAATACCAATGTCTCGGAGTCGCTGGAAGAGGGCCATGCGAGGTACGGAGTCAAAAGCTTTTCGAAAGTCTACAAAACAACAATAGACTTTCGAAGAGCGGTGACGAGCCTCCTCAATAATAGCCCGAAGGGTGAAGATGTGGTCGATGGTGTGGTAACCAGGGCAAAAATCAGCCTGACCTCTGGCTCTGAGCTGCTTCTGCTCCAAAATCTCGGACAATAACCTGTGGAGGACTGTAGCATAGAGTTTGGAGAAAGAATGGCCCACCATGATAGTCCTGTAGTTGTTCGGATCAGAAATGGACCCAGCTTTGTGGATCGGGTGAATGATATGATGAGACCAGGTAGGAGGGAAGCCCACGCGAACCACCTGATTGAAAAGATCTGCCAAATAGTTACCAAAAACCTCAAAACCCTGCTTGAAGAACTCGGCCTGGAAACCGTCCACATCAGCTGCCTTGCTACAGTTCAAAATCCTTATTGCCTCTTTGATATTACGGTGAGTGAAGGGATTACCAGGCGGCGGGATGCCAATCTGGGTAGACTGCTGCCCCGGAACATCATAAAGGGTAGAGGTGTGGGAAAAAATGGAGATAGGATCGATCACTGGGGGAGTGGGAGTGGCGGGGAAAAATAGTATGCCAGAAGGATCGAGGGTTAGTCCTAAGGGAGGTGGAAAGCATATATCTGCGGTGGGAAATGAAGGATCGCTTCTTATGGTGGAGAAGGCACCTGTAGGCAACCTTAAGAGTGGGGAAGGAGGGGAGGGCCTAGATAAAAGCCCGGCGAAGGCGACGGTGAAGGGATTTACACTCTACATCGTACCATTGGTTCATGGGGCAAGTTTTAGTAGTACTAGTGGCCGAGGGATGGGTGGTGGAGCTGGGAAAAGATCTCAGGGCAGCCTCCCACATGGCAGAGGAAAGGCATGAGTACTTGGCCTCCGCATTAGACATGTTAGAGAACAGGGGCTCAGCGGGGAGAAGGTCTCGGATGTGGGATGAGTAAGATCCGTACTCTCCTTTATCAAACTGAAAGGAGATGCGAGGTGGGTAGTGGGGAGGGGGAGGAGGGGCGGTGGTGGTAGGAGAGTTGGCGCCAGAGAGAGTGATAGGACTGCGTGGTCGGCAAGGGGAATGGGGAAACGAGAGGAGCAAAAGAGGGTGAGATGTCCGGGCTGGCAAGGATATAGTCCACCACACTAGTGCCCCCGCCATGGGGACGACATGTGAAGAAACGTGAGTCCGGGAAGCGCTCGATCCCATTAAAGATCACCATCCCCTGAGACTCCCAAGCTGGAGGAGGAACCGTCCATAAGCTGTGAAGGGGCCATTTGTATCCGCAGAAATCCTATGTAGACCAACTGACACGGGGTCAATCCTCTGTGTGCAAAATGTATCCTCTGATCTGTCATGGAGAGGGACCTGTAGGTGTCTGGTACGGGCATTAAAATCACCTAAAATGATAACCTCCCAAGCGAATCTGGCTAATATTGTCGTATAAGTCAAAGGGTCACCGTCCGGGCCATTGTGGATGGCATAAGAGGAAGCAGTGGAGGAAAGTAACAAACTGCTATATAGAGATCCCTAGAAAATCGAGCGGATCCACTGATACAAATCCACATGTACCTAGCAGACTCATCAAAACCGACCATCGAGATCCTGTTCCGGAGGGAGTCCTTATAAAGACAAGCGACCCCACCCGAACCCCGAGTCTCCTGTCTGCAAGTTGAGAACCAAAGAAAACCAGTAATACCTGGGAGAGGACGAATCGGGCTCTCGTGTGTCTCTGTGATGAAGAGAATGTCGGCAGCCCCGAGAGCGTCTAACATAAGGCCAGGGGAAGACCAAAGGGAACCATTCCCATTCCAACAACTGATAGATAAGCCTCTGGCCTGACTCCTCTCCCACTTGGCCCGTCATTGGGGAGCCCCTTGGCGGGGTACCCAACCAGGAGGAGGAGAGTCCCTGATAACAGCCCGGAGATTCCTGATAACCGCCCATTTACCTGCTTTCCTCGCTGCCATGACTTGCTCCCTAGAGCGTTTGAGCTCCCCAACTTGTGTCCTGGTAAGATCTTCGTCAAGGAAGACCTTGTCTGGGCGTGAGAACAAAACCCTCTTCGCCTTGAGAGCTCGCAGCCTGTCAGAGGTTGTTCTGAAACGGATGAAAAGTGTGGAATCATAGCCAATCCAAGCTCTCTCTAATGTAATGTCTGGAATCCCCAAAGTATCAGTGACAAAGGAGTTACCAACCGCCAGTGGGTCCTGTGTTGGCATGGGGGGTGGGAGACCCCTCACCTTGAGGTTTAATTCCCTGTCCCGCCTAGTATGCTCCTCAATTAACTTGGCCTGCATAACAGCCTCAACCGCAGCCAAGGGAGGGGGAGCGTTGCATGTCCCACTCATAACCTTGGTCCATGATTACGTGACAAAGAGTAATAAATGAACTATTATTGACTTTTGGGCTCTTTTTTGGCCGTTTTACAATGATTTTGGCATTATTGGCCACTTTACGAACTTTTTGCATTGTGGATGATTTGCAAAAATATTTTTTTGGTCTCTATTGGCCAATTTTACAATATTTTTGTCTTGTAGAAAAATAACATCCCCCTTTGCTTTACAAAAAATTGTAATTGTTGCAATTTTTATTTATTTTTGGGCTCAATGGCCTCTTTCAATTTACAATTTTTCTCTCTTTCAAAATTTTGCAATTTTTTTATAGAAATTGTAGTCCCCTTTTTCGAACTAATCCATTTGAAGGCTTCTTGCCCATTCTACTTCTCATGGGCAAGAAGTAGATGAACAAGGGAGGCCCTTGAGTTATATTTTAGTCTTTCTTTAATTAATAATTATATTTTCTTTTGTATTTTTCCTATGAAGCAGGTCGGCTGGGTTGGAGAGCTTTAAGACAAGCTAAAAGATAAAATAAAGCTTCTTATTGAGGTCGGTCTTGGGGAATTCTTCCTTAGAGACTTTTGGCGCCACCATATGGATATATAAGGGGTTGCATAGGCTCATTTTGGGCATGTTTTTGGCTATTATAATTTTATCTATTTGGTTTTAGGGTTGGTTGCTCTATTCCATTCCACTAAGGGGCAAAAATCCTTTGGTGTGGCAAGCAAGGAAGATGAAACCCTTGTTGAAGGTTGGAGAACGAAAACTCTCCAATTTGGTGGTTCCAAGGCTTTCAAAGAAGACTATCTTGTTGGTTGGGAAGCTAGGGCATTGAAGAAGAGGAGTTATCAAGGTTTCTTCATCAATTTGGCACCCTCTCCTAGGGTGGTGACTTGGGTGGAGGAGTATTTCAGTGTCTTCTAGGGCACATTTTGGTGTCTCAAGTTGATATTCAAATTTTTTCTAATTTATATGGCTGATCTATCACTTCTTTGGTATTTATTGGGGTTTGGAGACCTCATTCTTAGCTAATTTTATGGTGTTAAAAGTCCCCTTTTCCACTTTAGTCATTATGAAGGCCTTGGGCGATTCCACCTTCTGTGGGCTTCAAAGAAAGAAAGCAAGGGAGGCGAACATTGCCATAATCGTAAGTGATTGCATTTTCCTTATTTATTTGATTACTAATTATGGTTTGGAGTGATTCGATTGATGGCAAAGAAAAAAAAACTTCTATCTTCTCCTTTGTTAAGGTCGGTCTTCTTGAGAGCTACAATGGAGATAAAGAAATGCTCTTTCCCTTTTTATGAGGTCCATCTTCTTAAAGTGAAGATTAAAAGTTGTAATATCCCCTTTTGGGATATTATCTAAATCTGCAAATTCAACTTATCCAATCGATGCTAGAAGGACTAAACCCTCCTAGTTCGACCTCAAATAACCCAATGTTAGCTTCAATACAACCCAAATGGGGTTGGAGTGAGCCAAAGTGGTGGGTTAGATGGGAGAACCAATCAGAAATTAACCACTTCAAAATCTGAAATTAATTGCAGCAGTGAATTAAATAAAAATGCACCATAACAACTGAAAGTTCCAAAGTTTATAACTTCCTTCAAACTCAATATTTCAACACCAAATAACATGTAGTCTATTCTATTATTCGAGGCCTTTCCAAAGAACTAACAATCTGAATTTTCAGATCACTGTAGCCTTTCCAAAACAGTCCCCAAAATCATAAACCCAGTCGCTAGGGTTAGGAAAAATTGTATAATAAATTGCAGCACTTGCCAACTCTCCATAAACACTTAAAACATTAATCCAAACAACTGAAATAATTAGTAAAAACATGTAGATCTATCAAAAACACCTCAGAATATGATGCAAAATACCACAAACCCAGTCGATTTGCTTTAGATAATTTCCAATAGTGAATAAGAACACAATAACCTCCAAAATATCAGTCCCACACTTGGAAAAACATGCCAAAACAGATCTGATTGAAAACATTGCTTATTAATCCATGTAACATGCAAAAACCATACCAAAATCTGGTCTCCATAGCTGGAATAAATGCAATCACATATCAGATTTATTAATCACTTCAAAAGACACCCAAATGTGCCCCAAACACCCACCCAAGCAAGTCGCTATGGCTGGTATAATTGCAGCATTAATGGCAGATCATAAATCACTTTAAGCTTTCCAATACTCAACAATAACATGCAAATATCTTTCTCAATTAATGGTGCCACACAAAGGATAAATATATAAGATGATATCCACACAATGCAAGCTTAGAAGGTCTCACACTCTCCACAATAATGGTGGTGTTGAAGAACACCTTTGTTTGTGATCACAAATGGGCATACATCCCTTCTTCAAGCATGAAGAAATTTTTAATAAAATCATCATGACAAAAAGGGGATGCCACTTCTCCTTATATAGCTTTAGCAATGCAAATCTCCAAGTTTCCCTCCTTCCTTTGGCGCATTTTCTCATGTAGAAGGGTCACTTTAATTATGGGTCACTTTTCCTGAAAAGTCACACTCCAAAAAGAATATTAATTCCCTCTTTTAATATTAAAAATAAAACATGAGAGGAGAATTAATTATTTTAATTTTAAAAAAATAAAGGAGTAATGACACTTCTCCCTATTTTTACCCTTTAATCCATGGGACGAGTGGATTAAGGGTTTTCCCATATTTTTAATTAATTAATGTCCCAAAAAGGGGACATTACAGTCCTCCCTTCCCAAAGATTGCTTGTCCTCAAGCAATTGCAAATTTGGATGCTCCAAGACTGAATCATTCTCCCATGTGGTATCCTCTAATGGCAAATGCTTTCATTTCACCAAATATTCTTTGAAAAACAAATCAGCAATCATAGGACCATCAAACTTAGGTGGAAGTGGATGAAAATGTGCATATTTAGTAAGTCTACTCATCTCCACATATGAACAACTCTTACCTTGAACGTTTGGCAAATCGGTGACAAAATCCACGGATACACTTTCCCATTTTTGGGATGGAATAGGAAGGGGCTGCAAAAGACCAACTGGAAAAGTATGCTCATTCTTATTCTTTTGGCAAACAACACACTCCCTAACATGCTTAAGAACATATTTCTTCATACCTTTCCAAGCAAACCTTTCTCTTACCATCTTATAGGTCTTGAAGTACCCTTGGTGTCCACTTGTAGGGGCATCATGTGCTACTTTTAAAATCAGATTTTTAACTTCTGATTTTGGGGTCAAAAACACCCTTCCTTTGTAGAGAATGAGGCCATCTACCACCTTGTATCTTTCATCAACAATTACCCCTTCAATCACATCATTAGAAAACTGATTTTTTGCATACTCAAGAGTGATTAAATCCTTCCAATCAGCTGATATAAAAGATACAGAAATATTTCTACTTCCCTTGGATTATTACAAAGAGTGGAGATTCTTGTTATACCTTGGAAAATGATGCTCTTGTCTCCCACCATGAATTTAAGCAACAAGTTCTTATAATTGAGGGTGAAATCCCCCAAAGAATGCAACCATTGCACTCCTAACACAAGATCCATATCTTCCATGTCAATCATATAGAAATCATCAATAAGCTCATAGTCTCCTATGGAAATGGAAAGCTTGCAAACTCTTCTAGTGCATGATAAAATAAACCCATCAGCTATGGTAACATTAAATCCTTGAAAAACTTCATCATGCAAACCAAGCCTTGTCACCAACCTCTCATTAATAAAATTATGAGTTGACCCACTATCTATTAGAATGATTACCTTATGCTTGTGAAGTCTACCTTCCACCCGGAAAGGAAGATATTTGGGAGTGCCGGAAAGAACTGCAAATGAACCTTCCACTTCTTTTTCTTCTTCCTCATGTGCATGCTCAACAACCTTCTCATCATCCACATCATTAGTATCACAAAAATCTGAATCTAATTCAAAATCTGAATCAATGACTTCAATAAAATGGATTTTCCCTTTACCTTTGCAATTGTGACCTCTTACCCAAGGGGTCTTACAATCAAAACACAAACCTTTCCTTCTTAATTCATCCCTTTCATCTCTTTGCATGCTGTTTTGGGGCTGATTCCTATGTGGTGGCACATAGGGCTGATTTGGCCTTTTAGGGGCCTCTTTTGATGACCCAAGGGCTGTCCCCCTTGCACTTTTGTGGGCTGCTGCAAATCAGACCTTGGCTGCCCTCTAAATCCACTTTTGGACAGCGAATGTGGGACATTAGTACGCTGCCCTTTAGGCCCAAAATCATTTCTATAAGCTGCACATTCCAAATCTAGAGCTTTAGTAATAGAATCTTGCAAAGTCATAGGATTAAAAGCTCTTACCAAACCTTTTAGAAGCTCCATTTCGCTCTGTGAAAGAATTACTAGCCACCTGTCACAAAAACAATGTATTATTAATATAAAAAAGTGATATCATTTTAAATGTTAATTCTTAATTGGTAATTAAAATCAAGTAACAAGTTACAAACTTCATACTTGTGAGAGCAATTTGATCGCGACAGGTCGTAGGTACTTGGCATCATGGCCATGTACAATCCACCACATGATTGGATTCAAGGTGGCTTTGTCACAAAAGAACCTCTACCTCTCCCATACTACCTCATCCAGATACAAACATCCCCATCTCATCATGACTACACCGATATAGCTAGATCAAGAAACAACCTCCCGAATACGCCCTCGTCCCATTTCACGAACCTCTTGGTCATCATATGGTCGTTGCTACCAGTGCGACTCAACTATTTCACTGGCTGTAATATTTGGGATTTAAGGCATAAGCAAGGAGATGCAATGGGGTGGTCATTTTGTTCCACCTTTTCATGACTACACTTTTAACTTCATTATAAAATTTTTCCTCGGGGTCCTCTTTGACTTGTATGATATATTTGATTTCCAAAGTATGGAGTCAATGCCATCATATATTTCTTCAATGCAAGCACTATCTTTGTCTACAAATCTGATCATATACTTGGAATAGGCTTTGTGAAACTCAACAAATACTCAACTTGTGCCCACCAATCATCATCAAGGATCAATGTCTTTATCTTATGGGCTCTCTTTGTATTTGCTTGCCTCCAGATGGTCCAAACATTATCAATCACCATGCTTTACTCATCTTCACAAGTCGTCTCAAGACGAGTGTGTGAGAGACAAACCTAGTCTCTGTAACCTATTAAAAAGGAATGGAAACAATCCAATAACACAAAATGAAATTGTTTTAAAATTAAATATTAAAATGAAAAACTTAAAAAGTAAAACTTATAAGTTATGGCCTATGTTGCTAAGAAACGGAAACAGAAAACGGGTATGAAACGCGAAACGACAATTTTAAAAAAACCTTGGATATGAAACGCGACGGAAACGCCCGTACTATATATTATTATTATATATATATATATATATATATATATATGCGTAGTACTTTATTTTATAATAAATTGCTCCTTGATGTGTCTTTGCTCTTCACAATGCTAAATGCTAGTTTAATGAAAACTGTATTTAGCAAGAGAAAAATGAGAGTGTGATTTAGAATGGACCCAAGAGGTCATTATATAGCTTTTAGGAAGTGTGTTTAGCAAGTCTAGGTAGTTGTATTAGGGTTAGGGTTCATTTAATGCAAGATTTTTTTTTTTTTAAAAAGAAATGACGTTTTTAAAGTAAAAGATGTTGGAAATGCCAAAAACGCTTTCTCGGAAACATCACAGACGCGTTTCCGAAACGTTTTTGGCATTTCCCCCTCGTTTCGTTTTCCTGAAACGTTTCTAAGGGGAAACGTGGCCCCCCTCTGTGTTTCCTGGCTTCACAGTTTATGACTCATGAGTTGTTCCCTTACCTTCAACAATTCTAATGTAATGTCCCCTTTTTCGAGCAAATGGTCTAGGAGGCTTTTTGTACATCTTAGCCTTGGTTATGCCCTGGGGCTAGTGATGTTGATGGTTTTTGGGTGTGGTTTGTACCTTCATTCCACTTGTTATGTTTTTGAGTTGGACATGTATTTTGAGGTGACTTAAGTGAAATAAGGTTGTGAGATGTTCCCCTAAGGTAGTTTATGTTATATGTAGTTGACGACTTAAGTGATGGGTGAATATATGGTACTTTATGTTTTAATTCTTCGTTGGGGTGATTTAAGTGCACTTTTGGCATGTGTGGAATAAAGTGACTTAAGTTATTTGAATTAATTAGAAAAAAGACCCAATGGGGTGATTAGGGTTCTTTTGGGCCTTTTGTTGCAATAAAAAGTTACAAAAGGAAGCGCTTGGGGGAGAAAGGGGATTCATTCATACACACACATATTTTGATATTGGAGAAACTGTTGTTTGCACTTTCTTTGCTTGTGGAGTAGGATCCCACAGGAACTCTAGCTTCGGTGATGAAAGATCTGCATCTAGCTAGTTGAGCTCTCTTTGGTGGTGAAAGATCCTCCCGAGTTTGTTATTTTGGAGTTTTATTCAAATTTTGGGATTAGATCTCGGAGATTAATCGAAATTTAGTTTCGTGAGTAAGAGGACAAACCCTTCTTCATCAAGGGTTTCAGGTTAGATTTGGAACTACTATTTTCTAGGATTTTATCTACTCGGTTCAGTTTTGAGGAGCAATTTTGGAGGGGTTTTTGTGGTCTGATTCCGGATATTTCGGAGTTGGAGATTGTTATCATCATGAAGATGCCCTAGAATTCATTTCCATCATTTTTCCATTGTTATTATGGAAATTACGGTCAAATTTATTTTCCTCTCATTTCTGCCCTAAAATAAATAAATAAAATCAGATCTGAGAGATAAAAATTATTTCTCTCTTGTTTATTGTTTTATATATATTTTTGAGTTGTTTGAAGCTTCTCAACAGTCTTTGGAAGTGATTTGTTTGCAAAATACAAAATTTCTTTATTTCTGCATAATGTCACAAAAATCGAAAATTAAGAATTTAGTTCATTGTTACTTTATACATATTTTGTGAATCTCAAGTAATATCCCATAAGGGATATTTCATTTAACTTTGAGAATCTTTTGAATATGGCTTGAGACATGTGATGGTTGGAGACAAACATCTATATCTAGTTTGCCTCCATGTAGATTTTCTCAATCCATGTAAGCATCGTTCAAGGAGTGTATTGCACATGGTGTCCAAAATATGTGTGCATTACTACCCTCTACTATCAACCCTTGTTGCCTTGCAATTTTGACATTGTCCATGATGACTTAGACAATGTCCTGAGGGCCGACTGACTCAATAGCCTCAATGAGAATATTGCAATGAATTGGGCATCTTTTATCTCCCCCTCACAATCAACAACCTTAAGAAACATTGCCCCTTTAGGACTTGCTGCAATAATGTTGATGAGTGGTCTATTTTAGGAGTCTTTCCATCCATTTGGGATATTAGACACTCCTGAATCCTTCCAGAATCTATAATTGGTTGTAAAGATGTTTGTATGTGCTTTGCACTTCGTTTCCGAAAGAGAAGTGCGAACCTTATTATAAGTGGGGCTTGTATACTTGTGGCTCCTCATTAATGCCTATCGCCATCTGTTGCCAATATGGTGACCTCAAGACATTGAATGGTAGCCCACATGCATAAATACACCAAGACACCAATTCATCTTCAATTTCTTTCTTCTCAATGTTAAATGCTTTTTCTAAAGGCCCTTTTGTTCTCTTTCTTGATGGGTTATATTCATCAACTGGAATAGTTTCAACATTACTCGCAATGAAAGGATGAAATGATGGTGTTGGTGTTCGTGGTTTTCCCATAGTCCTCTGTTTGCGAAAAATGGTTTTAGAGCGAGTTCTTGCTTTGCATTTCAAAGTTTGCATCCGCTTGCTCTTTTAGGTACATGGATATTGCATTCTTCTCCACCTTCTTACATGCTCTCATGCCGGTCCTTGACACCATAGGTAGATGAACTTTCAAATGGGTATACGAGGATTTAAATGTGGTGGCACAATGGGGGCACGTCCCAAACATAGACACCACCATCGGATATGAGCTCTAACACTTCCACATGCCTCCATAAAGGACAATGAAGATCCATTTTCACTATCGGGCCACTCGGAACATTTCCTCCCTCGAAGTGTTTGCTCCCATGCCCCACCGAAGCCAATCGATGCCATGATTGTAGGTTTAATTTGTTTTAACCTATAATAAGAGATATATTTTATAACATTGCTAAATAATTTAATTAAAAACAAAAATACAAATTTGACAATTTATTTGTTAACCCATACACGCCAATCTCTAATTCTCGATCACCAAGTTCGCCATAAATGGTGCGAGGTGAAAGCATATACAGAGGGTAGATGTTTAAATTTTTAATGAATTCAATTTAAAACTTAAAATAAAAAAACCGTAAATGAACACATTACTAATTAAAAATAAACTAGTTAACCCCTAGGGCCTACACGTCAATCTCTGATTCTGATCACCAAGTTCGCCATAAATGGTGTGAGGTGAGAGCATACACATAGGGTAAACGCTTAAATTTATAACGAATTCAATTTAAAACTTTAAAATAAAAAAAACGAATACATAACTAATTACAAAAAATTAAACAGTTAGCCCTACATGTCAATCTCTGTTTCTGATCACCAAGTTTGCTATAAATGGTGCAAGGTGAGAGCATACACAAGAGGTAGATACTTAATTAAATAGAACTTCAATATTAAACTTTAAATACAAAAAAATTAATTAATATTTAAAAAACCCAAAATAACTAAATATTAAAAACAAAATAGATTATGAATCATGATCAATAATGATGAATGATGTGTTTGAAACACATCATTCATGATCATTGATCACATGCAAAACATTGATCAAAAGATTTAAAAAAAAGAGGTCTGAATGCATGAAAATACCTGAAAATAATCATCTTTGTTGTTTGTAGAGTTGTAGTTGATCCTTCTCTTCTGTTTATCCTTCAAGCTCTCTTTCTCTCCTTCAAGCTTTCTTTCTCTCTTTCAAGCTCAAAATTAGCAAAATAACAAACTATGAGTGTGTGAATAAACAAGAGGGATTTGGTGTATAAATAGGTGTTTGGGGGTCTTTTAGGGTTAAATTAGGTGTAGGTTACTTTAGTTTTAAGCTAAAATGTTTTTTTTTTTTTTGAGTTCCATGTCAAAAAGATGTATTTCCTGTGGATATGCTGCGAGTGCACCCATAGGTCCCGGGTATGGAAATCTGTACCTGTACTGTACCCGGGACATGTGGGTACATACCAAGTTCCAACAGCATAACCATAGCGTTTTGTACCCGTACCCATACCGGGTACATTTCTGGCCTGGTACAGGAGGGGCTAAAACGTTTCAGTGCAATCTAGATTTTGAGCATTTGTTTGTGTTGAAACTCCAAGTATTGATGGAGTTTTAAATTTTCGAAGTTTCAGCTGTGTTTGCACTTGAAAAAATTATAATATATATATTTGCTCCATATTTCATCTTGCTAGACTTATGAAGTGTTTGAGATATTTCTATATTGATTTTTACTCTATATTGCATGAGAATATTGTCTTGAAAAGCCCATACAGTTCGCTGCCCTAGGAAATAAAAAATCAGGTTCATCGCTAGGGCTAGGTGGTGATATTGTTGGCTGCCATATGAATTCCTTTACTGTCATAAAGACTCAGATCTCTTTTTGTTGCTAATGCCATTTTCAGTTTGTTCCTCTAAGCTTAAAGTGATTGACCGGTGGCTGTAATAAAAATCAGAAGTTGTCATTTGGGTTTGAGCCAAAACCCTTATTTTCAGTTTCAGCCCTAGAAAGGAACATTACAACTGTACTTCTGCTGATTATTTTAATAATTCCAGCTGTGTGTTGGCACTGATTTCTCCTTAATTTATGGAGTATATTGGCTGGAATAATTTCTACACGGCTGATTAAATTATTTGGGATCATTCTATATTAATGTGCAAGAGCAACTCAGCAGTTTCAAGGTACGACAAGCAAACATCTAGTGCCAAGAGAAAAGGTAAGAGCCTCTCAAGTAATTTTCAAGGATTGAAGTCCCATCTGCAAT
Organism: Taxus wallichiana var. yunnanensis; assembly: GCA_018340775.1. Classification (NCBI taxonomy): domain Eukaryota; kingdom Viridiplantae; phylum Streptophyta; class Pinopsida; order Cupressales; family Taxaceae; genus Taxus; species Taxus wallichiana. Next base: position 307,033,108 of record CM031236.1, read on the forward strand.
GGCACAGGAAATAACCATCCACTGCAGATTGCAGGTTATTTGATGCCATCACTAGGCTTTAGGAAGACTTCTGAAAAAATTACCTACTACGTTTTGGTCTCCTTTTGCAGCCTATGGTGTAGATTTTAGTAGGTTGAGCTGATTGTGGACAACGCAAGGGCCATTACTTGGCACATCTACAATTATTCATGGATCCTCAACTTGAATAGGAGATGCTAATAGAAATAGAAAGGAGGTTGTCTAACTCGCCATCAACAATTCGCCACAATTTTTCTTTCCTTGCATGTCATTAATGACCAAAAGGCAAATCTAAAAGGAGTGTTTGTTAGCAAGGAATGGAAAGCTTCCCCTGACGCCTAGAAAATAGGTGGCATTGATGTTGTGTGTGTTTTTTATGAGTTATTTTGGAGGACAGCTCATGAGGTAGTATATTTGTTAGAACCTTTAGTTACGGCTTTTCATTTGGTTAAGGTTCTTCATTGTCTTTGCATAAATGAAAATGATTAATTACATAAATACAACCTACTTCTGGGTTTGTGGTGGGAGGATCTTGGGTGTTGTGATTTGTGTATTGAGTCAACCATGCAACCGTTCTGGGACAGACTGCCCGGAAATGCCAAGTACCCCCCCGTACCAGGCCTGATATGTACCTGGTATGGGTATGTGTATGGTTTGGGTACATACCCATAGGCCCTAGGTATGTCCCGGGTATGGAAATCTGTAACCAGGACGTACCGGGGCCTGTGGGTACGTACCCACACAGTTTTTTTTTAAGTGCAAAAAAATAAATAAAACTTGAGGGCTTTGACTGGAATTGAACCTTGGAAAGTTCGTGTGAGATTCAATATTGCCAATAGGCTCCGAAGGGTCAAGAGAGATGAAAAGGACTTCATTTGGTTGACTTACTATTTGGGGATTTCTTGTTGCTCCTCATGGGTCCTTTATTCTTCAGTCAATTTGGAAGGCATGGGAACAAGTGAAGCACTTGGTGGTTGGGCAGCCTATCTTCTCTTCCTTTGACACTAGGTGCCAAGCCTACAAATTGATTTCATCGAATCTGAAATATAATGACAAGATCCTTGCCTTGACAAGAGGCTGCTCTACCCTCCTTTGGTTTGAGAGAGGAATTAAAATATTTCATGACTTGTACAGATTTGGGAAGTGGATGGAATGGACAGATCTTAAAGCTTTCTATAAGCTTCCTCAATCTCAGTTCAGAATGTATACAATGCTCAGAAATGCTTTCACAGCTCCCTGTACTGGATTAATTATGGAGGATGAGAATGACATTTGGGATAATATGAGGTGGCTCAAAGGGCCCCGTCTCCAAGAGGCTACCTCCAAACAACTCTATGAAAAGATTGCCTTCTCCCCAAACCTTTCCTGGGCCTTAACAATAAGTGGAATGTTTGTGAGCCCATTAGTAGATGGACTCATAGATTTAATGTTTTGTGGTCTTCTTGTATTGAGTCAAAGAAATTGTGCTTTAGATGACTTCTAATTCCTAATAAGCTTCTTGTTGGCTTCTAATCTTTTTATAGGTTGCTGAGACTAAAAGCTTGTTATTTTCTTTAAATTTTAAAATATTTTTAGATATATTTTTAAAATATATTGTATGAACGTATCCATTGTGTTCTGTAAAAATTTGTTGTTTCAGCGTACCATACCTATACCCGTATCCGTACCTGTACCTGTACCTGTACCGAAACAGTCTAGGTTCTGGGTGTGACTGCAAGTAGATTATGTTCAAAGAATCATAATAGATTGCTTTGAAAGCGAATGAATGACTTGGTTATTTCATTACAACCTTCGATCCCAGCCTCAAACAGTTGGAGGTGACTGATGTCAAATTGATTGAATTGAACACATCTAATCCATCTTTAGACTGGATTCCCAAGTCTATGGTCCCACATTGACAAAGGGGGATTATAATTGGTTTGATGTGGTATAGATGGAGTTAGAGGCAGTGGTAGTGGTCATGGCATAGGAAAAGTATAGTCACAGGAAGAAGGAGAGTCTTTTGTATGCACAACTACTTCTAGGATTTCTGTTAAAGTTGAAGGGTGGGACAAGTTTTTCTGGGCTGAGTGGCTCCTCTCTTTCATGTTGATTTTTATGCTTGGGGTATAACATGTAAAGATCCAAACTTTTAATAATCAAAATATGCAGAAATAGAACTGAAATAGAAGTGCCTGTATTGTCCATAATCATGACTGTTGCTACATATGGTCATCACTTATTCTCTTGGCTGTCAATGGAGAATATTGTAGAAGACAAACCTTCACGGATCTTGCTATATGGGTTTCAAATATATTTCTTTTCTAGATTGCCACTTTATTCGACTTCAGGAATTCAAGCACACTAGAATGGAATTAGTAGATTTGCACTTTCCTCTTGTTTGAATTGAGGGCGATGATTGTGATTTATGCAAAAGTTTCAATACTAACACACCCTGTTTAATTTGGGTTTATGTTGCATATACAGCCAGCCTTTATTTTTAATGAGACTAAACCTATCATTGTGTTGTGTAATTTGTGAAGTAAAATGTCTGGTTTCTATCTAGAGCACACATCACAATTGTAATTTAAACTTTATCTCATTATTTCTATGTATTGGTAGTGTATAATTAAAAGAAAGTGTTTAAGTTGTTTTATGTTTTTTAGCAGTGGGAGCTTTAAAATAACTATATTTCATCTTGATATAACTAATTGATATTTTAATGGGCAGGACTTGCCAGATATGATCGCCATAAAGGATGCAGATTTCTCAAAAGTTGATGCAGTGTTCTGTTGTTTGCCACATGGAACAACACAGGTTTTTCATTTACTTGATTTTAATCTTTTATGCATTGTTTGCTGTACAAGGTGAACCAAATACATTTGAAGCTGATTCTAGGAGGTTATTTGTTGGTTTTTTGGTATAATGATTTATTATTTATATGATTCAAATTGGTAGATTCCATGCAGGAGATAATTTAGTCTTGCCAAATACACTGAAGTGTGGAGGTAATTTCAAATTTTAAAGTTGGTTAGTATAATTTGTTAACTTAGTTTTCTATTCGCAGGAAATAATCGCTTCACTTCCAAGGACACTTAAGGTTGTAGACCTTTCTGCGGTATGTTTCTGTAGCCTTGATGAAAGATTTGTTTTGCTATTCATTTTGGTTGCATTTCATTCTATGCATTTTAGTAGAATTTCATCCAGCAAGGATGAAAGAGAATGCGTGTGCTGCAAGTAGTGACAAATGTTATGTGCAGGACTTTCGACTACGTGACATAAGTCAATATGAAGAATGGTATAATCAACCTCACAGAGCACCAGATTTACAGGTACATCTTCTTGGTGGTTTAATTTTTTGATTGCCTTGTGGTCATTTTTCAAACAGAGTATATATATATATATATATATATATATATATATAATGTTAATATATAAGTTATAACGCAGTTCAAATCTTCTACCTTAGAGGCATGGGGAAACAATGGATACAATATGCTTCACTGCACCTGTTCAATGCACAGGACTCAGACCAACTCAAACTTGAAACCATAAAGGCCACCCTGTAAGATATATTAGATACTGTTAGAATATTGTTAACATATAGTTGGCATACTGTTAGCTCATTGTTAGTTTGTTACAACTAGGCCATGTTAGGATTTGGCTGTTCCAACTTCCTGTAATATGAGAAGGATCTCATGATGTACAATTTTCCTGTTTATAAATACATGTCACTGTAATGTAATAGATATGGCCCATGATTTAATCTTATATGGTATCAGCGCAGGGTTTGAGGCTTCATGCCTCAGAGGACTGTATCTGCAAGTTTGGGCCTGTCTTCAGTAGGTGAAAATGGCTAGCTTTCTCATGGCTGCTACATGTGTTGCTGTACAGAAAAATCCACATAGCTGCTTATAGATGGCTCTAATTAATTTATGTAGTCTGGATTATGAAAGGTCAGTCCAAATTAAAATTAAGTTTCCGTTTACTAGTTTTGTTTGGCATATTCCTACTTTATGATGGTATCAAAGCATGTCCGCCCAGTTTGGGTTTGCAAATGGATGGTTCATTTATTTGTAGAAATATTATAGAGGAGGCTATACTCTTGTTGTTTATTCTCCTCACAGGGTAGATCTGTTGTGAATGGCTCTGAAAGGGATCAGATGCAACATGAAACTCTTATCACCTTGGAAGAGGCTGCCATCATAGAGACTGACTAAAGGTCTGGAGATACTGTGCATGGGTTGCACTTTCAATCCAAACATTGGCTGTTTGTGAACATGTTGTAGAGGTATTGCATTCTTGTCTGTGTGTTATTGAGAAGTGTGAGAAACATTGGAAAGTGCAATGGTACAAAAAAGGATGGGAAATTTGTGCTGCAAGAAAGTGAAGAGATGTTCTTCACATGAAGTTCTGCATACATAGTGTATCCCCCTTAGACGTCTCAAGTTACACCTTGTACACATGACAATGACACCAATATGAAAATACACTGATACGCCAAATGTGCTGCAACGTGTATGCAACTGTTATGATTCTGGAAGGCAGTGGACAGTCTAGTAATACCTTCTCTTGGGAATTAGACCCCAAAAAGTGCAGAGTAGACAGTCTAGTAATTCCTGTAATATTGTGGTGGGGATGCTGCATAGCAGAGTTTGGCTGGAGAGTCCCAGACTCGGAAACCATGGAATGAAGGCATTGCCTTTCCATTAGAAGGAGAGAGTGGATCTGAGACAGCAGTCAACGAGTCTCACTACTCACATTATTGTTTTACTAGAAATGGCTATTTGTTTTGCTAGTAATTTCAGAATTAGATGCCAAAAAGTGAGGAGTAGACAGGCTAGTAATGCCTGTGATATTGTTGTGAGAATGCTGCATGGCAGAGTTTGGCTGGAGAGTCACAGTTTCAGAAACCATGGAATGAAGGCAGTGCGTTTCTATTGGAAGGAGAGTGAATCCGGGACAAGATTCAACGAGTCTCACTTCTAACATTAATGTTTTAATAGAAATTGTTATTTATTAACAAGGATGGTGTAATGCCCACCCCTCAAGTGGAGAATTTTAACAAGCATGTGCTTCCTTCCGCATAGTGCAGAGGCTTTGTTAACAGGGTAGTGCAATATTGTAGAAGGTGCAGCTGTCTTCCTGAAAGTAATTGTGACTCTGACTCCCAATGCAATGGTTTAACTTGACAGCAATTTTGATTTTATTTTGCATTAGCATATGGTGGAATATTTGGTGTTGCGGGGATGTAGAACTTGTGGTATATATACACTGCAGAGCTGTTTCTGTCAGTTGTGCACAATGCTCCTCGGGGTTGGCCAGGGTGCTAGGCAACATTTGTGCTGCTGGTGGTCATATTGACGGCCACAAATCCATCAGTCATTTGGGTGATTGGTGAGCATGAAATAGCGAGAGGGATCATGGTTATTTAGTTTTGAAGTATGGTCCGATTATCCTGTAGTGGTGGTGCTAGGGCAGCGTCTTCACAATGATAGTTACACTTTGTGATGTCCCTTTTTGGACAAATAGAAAATTACAACTTCAACCCAAATCGAACCAAGAAGGATTAGATCCTTTTGAATCAACCTAAAATAGCCCAATGTCAACCAATTACAACCCAAATGGGGTTGGAAGTGGTCAAGGTGGTGAGCTAGATTGGTGGAGACAATTGAATTTTTATTTTTTCAATTCTGATTTTTATTACAGCAGTGAATTAATTTGAAACAGTTGCCAACAACTGAAAACTTCAAAAATTTATAACTCAATCACTACTCCATATTTTTGCATGAAACAAAGTGCATAATAAACTAGAATTTTAGGGCTTTCCAATGAACTAAAGTTCAAATTGTTTTGAGCACTTAAACCCCTTCAAAATAGTATCTAAACTTTCAGATCTGGGAGCTAGGGTTAACAGATATTAATAAATTAATAACCAACACTTCCCTTTTTTGTTTTCACCCTCCAAAAACATGTAATGTTGCACAAAAATGCCAAGAACAGATCTGAACTGAAACCACAATTTTTAAGCATCAAAATGTGTCACAAACAATTAATAATCTAACCCCAGTTTGCTGCAACTTCTAAAAGTATTTCCCGCTTAAGCAATCAAGAAAAAACCTTCAAAGTTTGGATTTTGGCCCACACAAATATGAAGAATAATATTCCAAAATTAGTTTTCGCACAACAGACACGAAACCCTAATTTTTCCCTAAAAAATAGGTCGTCCAACACATTTAGGGCATCAAATCATCTCCAAAAATTATGAAATTAATTGCAAAACATAGTAGATCTAAAAACCAACAAATATGCTCCAAATCATGCAATAATAATCAGATTTGCACCATAAATAAATTCACTAGGGCAAGGAATTCTTTTCCAAGCAATTCGCCACACACTAGATGCAACACACACAAATGGATCCTTATCAAAATCAGATTTACTTCAATTCCAAGTTGAATGAGAGAGAGAGAGCACAATGAGAGCTAGGGCATACATCCCATTTCTCCAAGCATGGAGAGACATAAATGATCAAATCAACATGCCAAATGATGGCCATGCAACCTCCTTTTATAACATAAGGGGTGCAACATTCAAATGACCAACCTTTTCCCTTTTGGAGGGAAAAATAATAAAACTTAAATTAAAATATTAAAAGACCCACTTAAGTGCACTTTATTATTTTTAATTAAATAATAAAGAAGTAACTAGCCTATGTGCACTTTTTAAACTAACTAAAGACTCCCACTTGTAGCGCTAGGCATGCCAAGGGGTTACAATGCAAATGAAAGAGATGAACCGATATATTAGTAATGCCCCGGAAAAGGGGACATTACAGACTTGAGTGATGGCGATAATTGAAGCTTTAAAAAGAAATGGAAGCCCGTGATCAAATCATTCCAAAACTAGATGAACGTGATTTGTTCGAGATGGCTAGAGAGTATTCAAGATTGATGTACATCAAGGCAACTTTTGTGGGGTCATGAGGTCCCAAAATGGTACCACTTTAAACGATATAATTACTTTGCTTCCAAATCAAAGAGATTGCAGTTGGTGTTTTGTTTGGCAAGTGTGGCTTCTCATTTGTTGGAGGCGAGAATTGGGGGACTGCAGGAGGGCTGTTGGTGGCGAGTACTAATAGGGGATGCAAGAATATTGCCGAGTTGGTTGGGGGTAGTAGTCTACTTTTAAAGGATGACATGACCAGGGGCCTCTTTGTTAGCTTGGGAGTGTCAAGAGAGATGCAGAGGTCAAGTATTATGTTGAAGACCGCAGCTATTTTTGATACATAGGTAGTCTTTGGACAACAGACATGCAAATTTGAAAGTGCAGGGCATTCGGTGATCTTTCATGTTCTCTGTTGTGATTCTTTCGCATTAATTCCTAAGGAGAAGATAAACGCAAAACATATATGTTGAGTGGTCAAAAGCATACATGTAACTAAATTTCTCTAAGATAAAAATAACAGATTATACGGTATAGTAGAGATGTGGTGGTAGATGACAAAATATTTTTCTCTACTAAATCTGCAGATAGTATTGTATAGTAACCATTGCCGATAAAACTGGAACAAGATTTAGGGCGTAAATAAAAGAAGGCTTGGAACAAGACAAAGAGCCGTGATCATGAGGGGGCTCAAGATCCGAGAGGGATCTGCAGAAAACAGAGTGATACGATGCTTCACACACAAATTAGGAGACCCAACAATGTAGACCGAAGTGGTATTTTACTATGGGAAAAGATGGTTGAAAGTATGAATTGCCACAGGGTAATGGAAAGCCAATCGAGAGAACCAAATTGGGCAAGGTGGTGAGCGGGTAAAATGATATGCATTTCATCTATGCACAAAATGGAAAAAAAGTATGGGAGTATGGGTGATGTTGGATATTTCACATTATTGTATCGAGAGATTTTGTGACAGCTTTTTTCGTCTAAAGTTTGCCATGTGATCAATGCAATTTACTATAGATATCTTAAGTTGTCTACCAACATTAAAGTCCTTTAGAATCTTTTTAAAATAATGGGTCGTTTTGTGTTTTTATTGCCAGAAAGTTCTTGTATTGCGTCAAGATATTCCCAAAGAGCCATATTAGCCTTTTTTCGCCAAATACCCAGATGCCCAAAATTGTTATATTCTGTCATCGGGATTTGTCTGCGGGAAATTTGTATTTAATTATTTTGAGCCCTGTTTGAGGCAATTTACACTCCGTTTGTGATTGAACATATCATTATTCCTATATACCAGAAGGTTTTAACTAGGAATAAGTTTTGGGCTTTATTTGTGACTTTTGGCAATTTTTCGTGTTTTTGTGTTTTCCCATTTCGTTTTCTGTGAAATTTCTCTAGATCAATTCCTTTTCGGGTTAGCCCGATTCTTGGCCTAAAGTATTCGGAGATCACATATGCACATTGTGCCAGAAGGAAGTCGCCATCGGAGGTCCGGTTCACTGGGAAAAGGCGAAGTCGTGCACTAAAAAGCCCCTGCGGGGTTGGGCATTTTTGGAAAACAAAGGATTTAAGTGGATCATGGGAAAAATAGAAGCAGCAGGCAGGTGGGATTTTATTGCCTGCCTTGCAGGGTACTTTTTCCCATGATGGAAAAGTCACTTAAGTTGCAGTGGGAAAATTAGAGGCAGCAGGCAGGCGGGAATTTATTGCCTGCCTTGCAGGGTAAAAATTCCCATGGTGAAATAAAAGAAAAGTGACTTAAGTGAAATCATGAGATTTTATTGCTGCCTTGCAGGGTAAATAATCCCATTGTCAAAGTCAAATCACTTAAGTGGATCATGGGATTTCCGGGGCTGCCTTGCAGGGTAAAAATTCCCATTGCCATAAATTCTTAAAAATAGAATTCTATTATGCAAAAAAGTGCGCCCCCTTTGGAGAGAAGAAGACAGCCTTTAAAGTGGATTAAATTAATTATTTCTTCTAATTTTGGCGCCCAGGCATGGAAGAAAGTCAACAAAGCAAAGGGGGAATAAAAGAAACATAAATAGATGGTCTAAATTAAATAAATTTAATTTATTTAAAGGCTGCCCCCTCCATGTCAAAAAGTGCGCCCCTTTTGGGAAAGATATAATGTTTTTTAAAGCATTAAATGATTAAATTAAATTCTATTTTCAGTGGCTATGGTCAAAGCACACTGTGAAGCTTAAGTGAAGTGAAGAGTGGATGATTAAATTGATTAAATTTAATTTAATGGATGGCTGTCCTTAATCATGCAATTTTAGCACATCAGTTAAAGAGAAGAGCATGATTTTTAATTAATTAATTGCCAGGAATAGGAAGGGCAATTATTAATTATAGAATTATGAGGGTTATATAAGCATGGGCTGCCATAAGGATGAATTATTTAATTCACAAGGAAAAAAGTGCAGCCCAGAGGAAAAGTGCGCCCCATTTGAAGAGGATTTTGCTTAGACAAAGGTGAAATCAAGGCTAAAAGCTTCCAATTTTGGCGCATGCATTGAAGGAGGTTGATTTGTGTTTGCATAATTGTTTGCATAAGTGTTACAGGTGCTCAGGTGAAGTTGGAAAAATTCATGCTCTCTTTGCATACAAATTAGACATCAATTTTTGGGGCAGCAGGCTTGAAAAGTGCAGATTTTTATAATTAAAATTCACTATTCATGCTCCGGTGGCCATCTTTGTCTGAATTAATTGCAGGAATTCATTACAGGTGCTTTACAAAAGAAAAGGAGCTCTAATCAATGTCCAATACATTGAATATATCCTCCGAATCTGAAGAATTATCCAGATCTACACCAGTTTTGAAGAAATCCGGCCAAGTAAGAAGAAAAAGAATTATTCAGACAAAGATAGACAAAGCCATGGCAAAGAGAGATGAAAAAGAAAGCACAACGGAGTCATGCATCACTTCCAAATTTGCAGACATAGGAGACACAGATCTAGGTCCGGAACCTCTTTCCGAATTGATTGATAGATCCAGAGCAGGAAAGACTTCACTCATGCGTGCGGTTAAAAGTAGTGGAATTATTCGAGTTACAACTTTTCCATACACAGCCCAGTTGCCAGAGTTTGTTATGGAGTGCGCTAGATCTTACCATCCTTCATCCAGATCAGTGCGAGATGCTACGGGAAAACAATAATTCGGTTGGATGCAGAGTTCATCAATTATTGTTTGAAGATTCCGGTGCGAAAGGTGGTGACTTCCATTAGCCTTCAGGATGCCGGGTGGGAGAAGCATAGAGTTGACTGCGTGAACATAATGAATAGCAGATACATGAAGAAGCCTAGATCTCCTTCTAAGTTCCCAAGAACTCTTCCGCGGTCCAATTTGGTGCAGGAGGTAGATGATATTGTCAAATTGTTATGCAGGATTAATGGCGAGGCGAATGCTTACACTTTCCGTACATGGATGTATGCTTTCATCAGGACCATTGAAGTCAACAAGGTTGATTCCATAATCAATTGGTCGGAAATCATTAGCGACAACATTGGTGAGCAACTCCGGAACGTGAAGCGTACTTTCAGCTTCAAAATGACTTCCTACTTGGTGTACGCTGCAGCTTCACAAGGCATCTTCTCCAAGCTGGATAGATGTGGCGTTCTTTCTAAGGACCCCATTTTTGAGTGCTACCCACAACTTACTGTACCTGCGTGCGAGAAAGATTTCAAAGTGGTCAATGATGGATTCTTCTACGATTTCATTTGCAGGCTAGACAAGGACCTAAAGGCCAACAGGGTAAGCAAAGAAGCGTGGGAAGCCGTATCCAGGATTGGCAGTCTATTCATTCAGTTTGCAGATTTCACATACCTCAGGGTTACGGGCTTTTCTGGAGAACCAATAAAGATGCCCAGATATCCGAATGATAGATTGATCGCCATGGAGCTGAGCAGGCAACTTGTGGAGATACACGACCTTCAGTCGAAACGGCACAAGTCTACGGGCTTCTTTCCGATCACTGTCAGACATTATAGCTGCCAGAGCATTCATAGAGCTCGAGGGATGGAGGCGCGATGTTATCCGAGTATGAGCAAGAGTTCTTCACGGCACGGCTGAACTTCGATCCATTTGGAGTAGCCGGAAGACGATCTCCCAGGAGTACGCACACGTGCCTTCATTGGAGGATTTTTGGATGAAGTGCAAAAGTGAGTACGAGGTTAGAAAGAGGGATTTCAGCAGGCTATCAGTGAAAGCAAGTGTTCGACTTTGGACTAGCGGATACTGCGGATCTTAAAGATGATGGGAATGTGTTACTTGACACTTACCATCAAATGGGAGGAGATAGAGCCATACTTCAGATAACGTAGGAGGCTGCCATACACGATTGAAGAAAGATCCAGAGCGCTAATTTGGTGAATACTTCAAATTGGTTGTTGTGAAGGGATATTGCCTTGATGAAGCATTGATGAATCAAGTCACGGAAACTTGGCGCGAGGAGATTCCCTCAAGCGGAAGCACGGGAGAAAGCAAAGCGAGAAGGTCGAGAAGTTGAAAGTACACAAAGATCTCAATCGAAGGAGAAGATCACTTCTACGACCATGACTTTAGTTCCGCTTTCTCCAAAGATCGAACTTCACCAACTATTGCACAGACCTCAACAGACACTTCCATGCCTCTCACCGAATCCGACATTCATCTTCTCTCCTCACCACTCCGTTCATCACACTGTTCCCGAAAGAGACGTTAAAGGCTGCGAGATGGCGGAGTTCGAAAGAGCTTTGTCCTTGGATGATTCGGAAGATGGCAGCCATAACATGTGTGGCACTTTCTAATGGAGAGGATGCGAGCGGGAGATGGTAGTGCACTCAGCGACTTCTCATTCTCTGAGAAGTAACTTCTCAAAATGGTTGGCTTCACAGTTGGTTCTAGAAGCAAGAGTGGAGATGAACTTGGAAGAACACGACTTGCAGCTACTCCAGAGTCTAGGCGAGAAAGACAGAAGGCCTAAAGTTGCTAAGGTAACTTCAAGGTTGATCATCGAAGAGTCGGGGCAGAAGTTTGTTGAGATGTCAGTTCCAACGGAAGGAAAGAAGGAAGATGAGCTCACGGCAGAAGATGTAACAGTAACCAGAGTACCCCTCGGTCAAGCCACCACAAAAGGATTGAAGCAGGACACACAGACATTGATAGATGCTCTATTCCTTAGGCTTGACAGAGAAAAGGCGGAGAAAGACGAGCTTCAGAAGCAAGTATCTCAATTGTGCGAGATCATAGCCAAGGTTGCTAAACCTTCCATTCAGCCCATTTCAGAGCAGGTGAGTGATCATCTTATGCAGGAGATGGAGGATGCAAGCAATCAAGTGAAAGCTATTGACGAATGGAAGAATCTGATTATTCGTCAAGCTTCTGTACAACTTGGAGAGGTGCCAGCCCGCCTAAAGGTTATGAATGATGCAACAAATCAGTTGAAGCAACTAGTGATGAGCATAGTAGATATGAACACAGTTGTTGAGAGTAACTTGAGTACTTTGGCCGAGATCAACAAGTTGCTGAGAGATGTATTGGTTGCGAGAGCGATTGTGCGGATGGATCGATTGAGAAGGGGAAGCAACTGGAGTTTGCAGTATCTTTCCATTTGGAGATCTGCAGAGTTTTGCTGAAGAGGATGCAGGCACTTGAGAGTAGGACATCATCCTTACCAGACAGTATCATTTCTTTCACTGAGGAGAAAGTGGTCGGGAATGTTACTTCATACGTGCGGATCGTTCTAGCAAAGTACCTAATTCCTGGAAGGTCTCTTCTGATGGTACAAAAGAGAATTGATAAAGCTACTTAAGCCTTTCACGATGAATTCTATTAGCGGTGGGTGGTGTTGCGGCGGATATTGCGAGGTTCGGGCCGAGCTTGGAAGATGTGGAAGCGTGCATCAAAGTGTTGAATGAAGGATTGTTGCTATTCAGGATAGAAGAAGGAAGCGATGGGCTAAAACAGATGGGAAAGATCTTTGAATCACATGTTCGACAAGTATATCCGATATCGAACAAAAAGAAGACATAAATGTTATAGCTGGCATGACTTCTTCTTCTATTCTTTCTTCTTCTATTTTCTATGTTCCCGGATGAAATTGTAAAACTTTAAGTTATTGGTTTTGAAACCATTACTTAAAGTCATGTGGAACAATTCTATTAGTTAAGTGATACATGTGTCACTTAAGGAGAAGTTAGTTGAGGATGATTGCCAAATGTCATCTTTACTTGTTGTTTGTGTTTCAGTTCAGTTAGATTTCCCATTTGTACTTTCCCTCCTACATTCTATAAGTAGGAGAAGAACCTCCGGGTTAATGATCAAAATTTGTAAGCAACAACCTTGTGTTCCAGACTTTGTGCTGAAACCCTTGAGAGCCACTTGAAGCAAAGGAATATACAGGAGCAGATTTCCGGAGAACTTTGTGTCACGGTGTATTGTGTTTCTTGCTTTTTATCTTAGATCTTTTAATAAACTTTGTGTTATTTTAGATCTAGATCTAGAGCTACCTTTGCTTAGAATTCTGTGTTTATATCTATTGGTTTCTTCTATGTGCATGCAATCAACTCTGCTATCTATTGATTGGGATGCACATCTTCTTCATTTCTTCTCTGTGTTGATATAATTCCTTTTCCCTTCTTCTATAAATATTTCCTTTCTTTAAACAACTGCTTACTTGCTTGCAGAACTATTCAGTTATGGTTCATGAACTGAGTAGTTAAAGTAAAACCCCATTTAGATATTAGCATACTTTAATTGACAAATCTGACACGGGAGCCTCACCGGTAAATGAGGGAGATTTATCTCATGACTGCCTAGGTTTTGTGCTATGCAGAAAATCTAGCCAACATCTCCGGTGCCAAGCAAAACATGTCAGATTTTACATCCTTTGACAGTGTTGGAGTATGGTAAATTGATTTTGGAAAATAAAGATAGAAATATCTCATCCATTGAATAGAATTGTTTCAGGCCACAAAGCTAAGGAAATAATTCCTGGATGAGGCACATCAGCAAAATGTTCTCGTGACATTTCAATAATGGACGTGGACCTGAGGAGTGTCTTTGAAAATGACACAATTAATAAGAACTAAAAGTGGTACCCAATCAGGTCACTAATTATGGGACTGATGTCTATCTGAAAAATAACGACAGATAAGCACTAAAGTGGTACTCCAGCCATCAGTGGTCCCTCTAGTGATGTGAGTTGCATCATTGGAAAAGACAAATAAAATTGCCTTTTTAAAGATACTTTAGTCAAAAAAATTAGATGATAGAATCATCCAGGCATTAATCTAACGCTTCTTTTTGCACACATACCATACTCTATGGTGTGTGGTCAAAATAAAGGTGTATCTCCATAAGTTCAATTTATGGAGTTTCCAGCCATCATTAGATATGGTGTGCGAGTATGGGCATCTTCAACTAGGACACTTACAGTTATGGTTTGGGGTAGATGTTTGTGAAGAGTTCAAGGTTGGAGAATGTTAGGTGTCGATGTTCAAGAGATCGATGCAAAATATCCCTTAGAGGATATAACATGGCATAGTGACCAGGTTATTGTTGTTGCAAGTAGCAAGTTACCTTGGATATACTATGATAATATAGTTTTTGTTAGAATTTATCACCAAAAACTACAAAACAATTGAAAAATGAAACATTTACAAGAACAATTACTAACACACAATCAAGGGTACAACAACATTTACCCAGATGAACAAAAGTATTCAACACCACTTCCTAGTTTACCTAGTGGCTTTTTCAGATTTTAGTGAACCATGTATTCAGATGGAATGACAACCATTGGGACATTAATCCAACAATATTTGCTGCATTGGCAGCAAGTTTCCTCTTCTTATGTTCATGTCTAGACTTAATCATACTTTTGAGCCCCATATTATACACAAGATTATATTATTGATGTAATGATGAAATCATTTAGATGTATCATTTAGTCATTAAGCGGGGATGGCTGTTTTTCTTTGTTAGATGTTAGAATATTTTTAGCATATGATTAGCATATTATTGGCTTGTTTTTAGTTTGTTACACTAAGCTATGTAAGGATTTGGTTGTTCCGTGATATGAGAAGGATCTTATTATACACTATTTACCTAGGTATAAATACAAGCCATTGTAATGTATTAGATACGACCCACAATTTAATATTATAAACAGGGTCTATGTCAATAGAAGTTGTTACAAGCTAATGCTTAGAATTAACAACACCAACACACAAGGCTAACAAACAAGTCTTGAAAAAATGTATTTATGCTATCTAATTGAAGGCTATAATAAACACAAGCAATTTAGTTAGATTAATTTCTGTGAGATTTAATTCATGTGTTTAAGACTTTAAGTCATCTCAAGATGACCTGTATGAGTATTCATTACCTTAATGAAATTTTTCTGTATGTATTTTTGGTTATAATCACAAGGCATGGGGACCCTCTTTAGCACAGAAAGTCATTGTTTTGAGCATTTGTGTAATGTGCCTTTCTAGGGCTGAAACCAAGAGTAAGGGTTTAGCCTAAACCCTAATGAACCAGATCTGAAAATACACCATCAGCCAACAAGCATCAATCTGAAAATGACTGAAAATACACTTCAACTTTATTAAAATAATCAATAATCAGTCCTCTAGGGAAGCGAACTCTCTGGACCCATATCGACATTTAACCATGCAATAACAACTGAAAATGCTTCTAAATAATTAATTCAACCAGATCAACAATATTTATTGATCTCAAATTAGATCAAAAGAAAATGGAGAAAATAAGTAATTACACCCAACTACAATTAATTTAATGACAACAACAATACAGCCAAAACCAAGGGCTGAAAATGATAGATAAACTTCTCCAAAAATCACCAAAATGTAGATTCCAGCCTTATAAAATATGAAGAACAATAATCTCAACTCAAATTGTCCAAAAGTGCCCTAGATGATATCAAACCCTTCACCCAAGCAAGTCACCTAGGGTTAGAAGGGAAGAAATAAATATAAAATCCTCCTTAAAGCTCACTTGTGACTTTCTGGGTGAAGCCACCAAAGCACACAAGAGGGTTTTCGTCCCCAAGTGTGATCCTATTGAAGGGTTTCGTCCTCAATAGGTGTCCATAAAAATTTCGTCCTTGAATGGCAAGAAGAAAGCTACACTAGCTCCAAATCCAATTAAATGTCAAAATAGATGAATAATAATAATGTCACTCCATTCGAACCTCCTGAGCTGAACATACCCCTTCTTTGGACAACATGAATTAAAAGCCCAATCTTCATGGCCGACCTCTTAAAAAGGGGGAAATGCACTTTTTGAATCTTCACTTAAGAAGACCGACCTTCATAAAAGAGGATGTTTCTTTAATCTCCCAGAGCTCTCAAGAAGATTGACCTTATAAGGTGAAGATAAAACCTTTTTAGCTTTGTCATTCACCTAATCGATATCACTCAAGCCATAATTAGTAATTAAATAAGAAAATTACTTATAATTATGGCAATGTTCACCTCCCGCTTTCCTTCCTGAAGCCCAAAGGTGGAATGGGCCCAACGCGAGGGATTGAAGAGAATGGGTTGCAAGCTGGAAAAGGGGACATTACTATTTGTTAGTAGTGGGAGGAATAGTGACTTTAATCCATAAATGCTTTGACTTCTCATCCTCTAGCCTCATTTTCCAAGTAGATGAGATTTCAAGGAATCTCAGTGCAGTTATATCTCTTCCGACCATTGGATCTCACAATTTCTTTGTGCATGAATGTGGGAATAACCCAAGTACAACTCAATCACGTAATGCAAAAAGTAATTAAGGCTTGTATGAGCAATTTAATCAGTTATTATTTTTGTGGGATTTTACAAACATGTATGTTTAAGTCAAAACGCAACAGATGATCTCCAAACTAGTCATCTACCCTAATGAAAATGTTTCCTCATGTAATGCCTTGAGTCACCCTTGTCTCTTTCTTACTAATGTGGATTAATCCAATTACAACTTTGGAATCATGTATTTATGTTAAATAGTCATGGCTTCCATGAGTAATTTATTTATATCATTTGGTTTAATTTAATTTAATTTACTTAGGCCATTATTTATATAAATAATATTTTTCAGATCACTTTTTTAAAACTTAAAACTTATTTTTCAATTATTTATTTATTTATTTGCAATGGAAAAAAGCTCACTCTCATCAAATGGGACAAGCATTTATTTAGAGTATTACAATTATTTTAATACCTTTTATCAGGATTTTATTTTGAAGAAAGAAACCTAGGCCCTAAGGTGACCAAACTGGAGACTTCCTCTGAGAAAATACTCATTGGTGAGATTCCAATACCTAAGTAGGTTTTAATTAATTATACTAGGGAAAATAATATAATAATCACAAAAAAAAAAAATTGATTTGATCCTTTTCTCCTATTTGTGGAACTATTCTATCATTGCCCAAGGTCTTAATTTGGGGCTTTATATTCGAGGACACTTCCGAAAGGCCAAAATGTGAATATTGCTTTTGAAACGCCTATCTTACGTTTCCGCTTTTGCATTTTTAAAGAATACAATGTTGGCTTTAGCATATTTGTAGCCCACATTTATTAAAAAACTTAAACCTAATATTCTCTTATTTTTCCCTATAAAGGGTAATGTATCTATATAATCATATATGGGGTTGGGTCCATTACATTCTAAATCAAACTCATTTGATACTTGCTAAATTTAGCGGGGCGGGGCATTTGAAAAGAAAGAGACATCAAACATTTCGAGCTAAAAGCATCAAGGAGGAAATGCGGAAAAGCGATTTCCGGAGGGATCAAGTCAAAAAAAAACGGAAATGCATTTTAAAAAGTAAAAATCTTTGCATTAAATGCGGCGAAACCCTATCAATGATCGCGACATGTGTAAACACACTTCCTAAAAGCTATATAATGACCTCTTGGGTCCATTCTAAATCACACTCTCATTTTTTTAATTTAAATATAGTTTTCATTAAACTAGCATTTAGCATTGTGAAAAAAAAGAGACATCAAGGAGCAAATAAGGAAGAGTTTAGGACTTGTTGTTAATTAAAGGCTTCATGCAGGAATTTCGAATCAGATTTGGAAGGTGGGATTGACTGATCAGGAAAAAGGATTTTTCAAGTTTTTTTTTTATTTGGCTAAAGAAAATGTTAATGTGATCAATGATCACGAATGATGTGTGCATTATGCACACATCATTCGTGATCATTGATCATGATGTCAATATGTAGATTTAATTTAGTAATTTTAAAACTCTATGCTTAAAAAATTAAAAAAATGTAACATTTTCTTTGCGTGTTAAAATAAAAAACATATATTCTTTTTTTAAATTATAAATATCATCCAAACTCTGTGTATGCTCTCACCTCGCACCTATACGGTGACCTTGGTGATCAAAAGCAGAATAGGATGTGTAGGGTTTTTAAATTTAATTCTTTTTGTTTTTTTAAAAGTTTAAAAAAAAAAAAAAATTAAAAAATCAACTTGTGTATGCTCTCACCTCGCGCCTAAATAGGAACTTGGTGATCAAAAACGAGAATAGGATATGTAGGGTGTGGTTATTTAATAATTTATTGTTTCTAAGTTTATGTTTTTATTTTTCAATGAAGGTTTTGATTCTTTGAGATATATCTAGTTCAAACATAAATGGGAGGGCATGGGGCATGGGAAGAAAGCCAAAGTGGGGTGTGGATCCTAGAGCTCCTCTTTTGGAGACATGTGCATATTGTGGAGAACCTTGCTGGCGGTGGCTCTCGAGTTTGGGTATGCCATCATTGCAATATACAATTCAAATCCTCTTATACCCGACTCAAAGCTCATTTAATGGGGAAATTAGGACAAAGATTAGAAAATGTGGCAAGGTTTTAACATAGACATATATTGGCATATATGAAAGAGCAAGAGGAGGTTTATGGAAGCTTCAAGAGCTAGATTTAAAACCACTCCTTTGCAAAATAGGGGTTCAGAAAAACCACCCACCCCATCAAACCATCCTTTTATTCAAGTTGAAGTTGAAACTCCATTAGAGGAAGAGAGTTTGTCACGAAAGAGAACCAAAGGCCCATTAGAGCAAGCATTTGCAAATGAGAAAAGGGATGGTTGATGAGTTGGTTGCTCAATATGCATTTATGCATGTGGGCTGCCCTTGATGTGTTGCGTCACCTTATTGGCAACAAACGGTGAGAAGGTATTAATGATGCACCAAAAGGGTATAAAAGCCCTAGTTATGAGAAGGTCAGAACCATCATTGTTGGCGAAAGAAGTGGCCCATGTACATACTTCTTTGCAGCCAATTAGGGACTCATGGAAGGACTCGGGGTATCTATCATTTCAGATGGATGGAAAGATGCTCGAAATAGACCCCTAATCAACATTGTTGCAGTGTGCCCTAAAGGGGCAATGTTCTTAAGGGTTGTTGATTGTGAGGGTGAAGTGAAAGATGCTCAATTTATTGCTAATATTTTGATTGAGGCTATTGAGTCAGTGGGCCTTGCAAGCGTTGTCCAAGTCATCACGGACAATGCCAAAAATTGTAGAGCAGCAGGGCTGATTGTTGAGGGGAGATATGAGCACATTTTTTGGACACCTTGTGCAGTACACTCCTTGAATTTGATGTTGCAGAAGATTGGAAAAATACCATGGATTGAGGAAGTTTATACAGAGGCAAATGAGATCCAAATGTTTATCACAAATCATCATATGTCCCAGGCTATCTTTAGGAGGTTCTCGACATTGGAGTTGCTGAAGGTAACCAAACAATTTCCTAGTTTCTAATTTTTATTTGCTAACTTTTTATGAAATATCAAATTATCAATTGAATTCCTTTTAATTTATTTTTTTAATTAACTTGCTTTAATTTATTTTAATAGGTTGCTGAAACAAGATTTGCCTCTCACACGCTCGTCTTGAGACGACTTGTGAAGGTAAAGCAAGCCTTAAAGCTTATGGTGATTGATGATGTTTGGTCTGTGTGGAGGCAATCAAACACAGAAAGAGCCATCAAAATAAAATCAGTGATACTTGATGATATTTGGTGGGCAAAGGTTGCATACTTGCTTAGTTTTACTGAGCCTATTTTATCTATGATTAGATATGCAGACACGGATAATGCTTGCATAGGGGAGATCTATGATGGCATTGACTCTATGCTTGAAAAAATTAGAGACATCATACAACAAAAAGAGCAGGATCCTAAAGAAAAAAATTCTACAAAGTGAAGTTAAGAATGTGATCATGAGAAGGTGGAATAAAATGACCACCCCATTGCATCTCCTAGCCTATGCCCTGAATCCCAAATTTTATAGCAGTGAAATACTTGCACTACCTGGTAGGCAAAAACCATATGATGACCATGAAGTTGCAAGTGGAGCTAAGGCAGCATTCCGGAGGCTTTTTCTTGATCCAGATGTAACTAGTACAGTATGTGAAATGACGATCTTTGTCTCTTCATCTAATAGTAGCATGGGTGAAATAGATGCGCATTAAGTGACAAGTACAAGATGACCCCATGCATGTGGTGGTGTGCACATGGCCATGATGCCAAGTGGCTGCGACCTGTTGCCATTAAAATCCTTTCACAGGTATCAAATATTAAAATGAAATCAAAAGTTTGTTTATTAATTAAAAATGTATGTTCTTACTTCTTAGTAAATTAATATTATAGTATTACTAATTGAAAATTTCTAACTTCTTTTTTGTAACAGGTGGCTAGCAATTCCTCAGCAGAACGGAATTGGAGTACATATTCCTTCATCCACTCAGCCAAACGGAACAAGTTAGCATCCAAGAAGGCCGAGGATTTAGTGTATGTGCATTCCAATTTGCGCATTCTATCACACAAGAGTGAAGCCTATGTTAGAGGTCCCAACAAACTTTGGGATATTGATCCTGAGACTAGCGACTTTGATGCTTCTGCTGCAACTCTTAGCCAACTTTCACTGCTTGGTATTGATGAAGAAGAATCGGGATCTTTTGCAGAAGGGAGGGAGAGTGGAGCTAGTGGGAGTGGAAATGTCGGTGCTAGTGGTGTTCATGGAGATGATTATGACTATGAGGAAATCTAGATGATATATTCTAGAATCTAGATTATTATTATGTATATGTGAATCATTGAAATTGTAACCATGTTGAATGATGACTCTTTAGAACTTAGAAGTTCAAATTTCAATGAATTCAAAATATTTTGAGTGCTTTATCAATTATCTCTTATGGTCTACAATTATAAAATGAGTACTATGCATATATATATATATATATATATATATATATTTTATTTTTAATAATATATTGTACGGACGTTTCCGTCAACGTTTCGTATCCAAGGTTTTTTGAAAATTGTTTCCGCGTTTCGTACCCGTTTCCGTTTCCTGGCAACATAGGATCAAACATGTTATGCCAACTTCAATGGATTATTAGTTGAGTATCAATCATCCCTTACCGCATATGCATATATAGTTCGTCAAATTAGTATTTGGAACTATTCTATCATTGCCAATCTCTTAATTTGGGGCTTTATATTTGAGGACACTAGAAGCCCATTGCATTATTGCTTTTTTGATGCCTATCTTACCAGTTATTGTCAATGAATACAATGCTGGCGGAGCATATCTGTAGCCCACAAAAAACTGCTCCCTTGTCTCAATATTCTCTTATTTTTCCCTATAAAGGGTAATGTATCCGTGCCCCCATCTATATATGGCGGTTGGGTTGTTACATTCGGTCAATCATGTTACGCCAACTTCAATGGATTATTAGTTGAGTATCAATCATCCCTTACCGCATATGCATATATAGTTCGTAATCAAATTAGTATTTGTATTTCTAGGTTGAATGGGGGTGGCTCAATATCAATCAATCGTTCCTAGATTAATGAGAGTGTAATCTCGGGTCAAACTGGGGCATGGGATTAAACAAGGTTGGCATGCTTAGCTTCAAGGGGGAAATCTCTTCTCCGGGGCTGAGAACTTATAAGATATGAT
Source organism: Taxus wallichiana var. yunnanensis (assembly GCA_018340775.1). Lineage (NCBI taxonomy): Eukaryota > Viridiplantae > Streptophyta > Pinopsida > Cupressales > Taxaceae > Taxus > Taxus wallichiana. The sequence goes on from CM031236.1 coordinate 307,055,016, forward strand.
TCCTCGTTGCTTTTGTTATCAATTGAGGTAAATCAAGACCAAATATAGACAAGGTCCCATATCTCAGTTCGGTACACCTGAGATGATATTAAACACAGATATTTAATCTGTGTGATCTCCATTAATTTGTAAGACAAAGCCAAGATATTTTCCTCACTCATCTCTCTTCTCTTCACTCAATTAAAAACAAAAAGGTGAATCTTATGCCAGGGATAAAGGAAAACTCACACATCTATGCTGCTGAGCAGTAGAACATTTTTCGTTTTCCTTTCCAAACACACATGGAAATGCGGAGGAGTGTAATGACCCTTTCAAGGGTTTAGACCAAAGAATAGGAAATTAGCTCAAAACCAAAGATCTCCAAATCTGATTTTTATAATCAACTGAAATAAATCTGAAATCTGCAAACTACCAGGGCAGCGAACTGTTTATGGAATTCAAGTCCACCTTTCACCATGCAAATCAACAAATAATGCCACAAAATAATTACTCTATCCACGACAATATTTATGAATCACAAATACATCAAAAGATGGATGAAATATCAATTTACACAGCTGGAATTAATTATTTAAGATCAGCAGCAGACTAGCCAAACTGAGGGCTAGAAAAAATAGCTAAACTTCTCCAAAAATCATGAAAATGCAGATTCCGGCCTTATAAAATATGCCAAATGAGATTATGATCTGAAAATGCAAAAATATGTTCACCCCACCACATGAACCCTACTCAAGGTAGGTTGCTCCACTAGAAATAAGCCAATATCAATTTGAAAATGATAGATCTCTCCTTAAATCAGCCTTATACACCAATTCCCAAGTCAAGATGAAGGGTTTTCGTCCTTCACTCAACCTCTAGAAGAGTTTTCGTTCTTCTAGGCAAACACACATGAGGGTTTTCGTCCCCAAGTGCAAGAACATGGAGCAACAAGCTCACAATGCCCAAGTAAAATAAAATGCGCCAAGTCTAGCTTGCAAATGTTTCCTTAGATCTCCTTTTATATCCTTCAATTGGCGCCAAAGTACAAAAAGGAAAGGCTGACCTGTATAAGAAAGAAAACACAAAAAAATATAAAATATTAGTAAAAAAACATATCATATAGATGCTCAATGTTCTCCTCCTTCATCTTTGCTTCTTTGCCATGGAGAAGGAATGACAAGAAGACCAAATATCAACTCTCAAGTGGGAAAAAGGGACATTACAAGGACACAGCGTAGAAAATCAACAACTTGATTATTGAAAATGTTACCAAGCTTTTAATCGATAACCCCTTTTCTAAATGAGAATTTGGGAAATGCGCAAGTGCTTTTGAGTAGATTCTTCAAAGAAACTCGAGATGATTTCAACAATATTTCCATTTTTGAAGGATAGAATTGATTATAGCCCACTTTCTACAAAGCATGGATATCAACAAACTTTGAAAATTTCTAAAATCCAACTCTCTTCCATTCTCTATTTATCCAGTTCTCAAAGAATATAAGAAAGAGTTTAGGGAATGTTAAAGACTCAATACAGATTTAAATTTAACTTCTCATATGCTACATGAGCATACACATACATAGAAGGAAATGAAACCATCATACATCATTCTTTATTTTTCCTTTATTGTAGGTATGTGTCTTGTGGAAAGGAAGATACTCAATTTGGAATAAGGAATTTTACATTCATTTTGACTCATTAAAGTTTACAATTGGATGTACCTTGGTGTAAGAGAGTGATCACAAGATGGATCCGTTTGTGTACTTCATAAGTAGATCGATGATGAAAGAAAGATGATTTATGGTATGATAGAGAGAGAAGCATCGACACCATTCAAAATTTTAGGCATTAAATCTGAACAAACCCTATGTTTTCTACGTGGACCTCTAAGTGTGATTAACTCCGTGAATATGTTGATAATTCAAGGAAGAGTTAGAAGATGGCTAGTTTTCTAGATTTTACATTCAATAGAGTCATGCAAGACTAGGGAATCAACATGTCATGGCATACCGGATGTCGAGAGTAAAGTCAACTCAACCACTGTAGATGGACTAATAAATGAATTTTTGGACATGCAATTCATCCACATTGTGGTATAGCTTTATGCTATGATAACTTATGAAGTTTTCTCTCAATCGGTTGCTTCTTAGAGGACATGAGTGCGGCGAAGTGAGAAAAAAAATGACTATGTCCCAGCTTATTACAATTGATACATAGAGTCCTCTATAACATGGGTTCCACCATTTCCTCCGGAGATATGTTCTTAGAGAGGAAATCCATGGAATTTTAAGAAAACCACATGAGTGAGTGGCCCTAGGACATATGGTACTAGATGCGATTGCAAGAAACGTGCTTCTCATAGGCCTTTGGTTTCCTCTTTGTATTTAGAGACATGAAGGAATGAATAGTTAGATGGGATGCTTATCATGCTTAGATGGGTAAAGCCTCAATAACAACTTCATGCTTCTACACCCTATGAAATTGCATGAATTTAGGTGTGACACTTGCCATAGAATGGGTAAACCCTTGAAGAGAGACTTCATGCCTCTATACGCTATGTAAGCACATGAATTGTTTGAGATGAGGCATGGACTTTGACGATCCATTCAAGAAGATGATTTGAGGTAGGTTTAATTATAGTCTTTGCAATAAAACATTTTATAGAAGGGATGGAAGCAAGGGCATTATAAGATAACTCCACAACAAGGACGAACAAGTTCGGTAGGAAAAGATCATTATGAGGTTCATGATACCTTTCCATTGAAAGGGCGATTGTGGAAGACACTACGTGAACTATATATCTAGTGCTTAATCAAGGAGCAAATAGTATTTCATTCCCGTATTCCGTGAGAGTCAATAGTAAAGCAAAGATGTGAAGGTTTTTATCTTAGTGATACAAAAGTCTTGTAGAATTTCTTTAGAAGGCTTGGGTAATCTTTGGGCCATTGTGTCTTAGGTTGTCATTGATGTCTAAGGTCATTGATGGCAAAATGGAGTCAAGAGTGTTTTGGTGTCTCCATGAGGTGTCTTTCATGTTTGAGCATGAAGGTTGATTGGTAGTGTCTAGTTTTGGTGAAGTTGCTATGGCGTTTAGGTATGGTTTCGAGGCATGATCAAGCTAGTTTGAGTACTCCAAAGGTTGTTGAAGGTCTTCATGAGGTCAAACATGGTATGATGTTTCAAAGGTGTCCAAGTGTCTTCCCGTGTGGTCAACAAGGTCAATTCATGGGTTGTCATGGTTGAGTCAGGTCATTCTAGGCCTATTCCTAGTCCTAGAGCATGGTGGATGATATGGTGGCATAAGAGATGGAGCAAGGCAAACATGTATAAGCATGGGAGATATGTTGTGATGTTGCATAACGCATGTATGAGGTGTGTCAGTCAGTTTGAAGAGATTTGATGATGGTTCTAGGTCCTTTGAAGAAAGAATAATGAGAACAAGGCATGTAGACACATGTAAGTCTTGGTGGTGAGAAAGACTCGAAGGATATGAGCATGGATGAGACTTGGGACAGCTTGAGGAGGTTATCATGATTCGTGGGTCAAGTTTCGAGTTTCGGGTGATGAAGATTTTGAAGATATTGCATTTTTACCAAAACCGGGTTTCCAAAGGTGAGAATTTGAGGTAAATCTTGATTTCATATGCTCGTTGTGGGCTGTATGCTTGGCATGGGGACCTTAGCTCTTTGGTATAGTTAATTCGTTGAGCTATGAAGATTTTCCAAGAAGAATGATGTAGTTTGATTGTCACGTTTTTATGAATGATCGTTAAGAAGGTAAACAGTTTGAAACCCTCCTAAAACCCTAGTTAAGCAACAACTTGGAGGAAATTGCTTATAGTGACCCAACTTTGATTGTTTTGAATTGATGATTTGATGTTGTAGAGGACTCCTCTAGCTATCTGCAAGTGTGATTTAGAGATTTTGACATCATGTGGGCCCCACTCAAATATTCTTGTTTCTGGAAAGTTTTAGTTTGTGCAAAAGTTTCCCATTGGACATATTGACTAAATTACCATTTATTGAAGCATGGGAGTTGTACTACGTCCATTATGGTTTCGAGATCATGGTTGAGGCTTTAAAGTGCAAAGTGTGCCCTATTTATGAAGACTAGTTTTTAGGTAGTTTTGGGGCAGTTTGGACTAATATGGGAAAAAAACAGTTTTGGGGTGCTACAAGTGAAATTATGACTTGGTTTGAATCTTGTAATGATCCCGGTCCTAAGAACTTTCCAATGATACATTACACTTGAGTTTTTACTAAGGTATGAGCAAGCTATGACCTATTCTTTTCGAAGGTCAACTTTGAGGGTGTTTGGTCAGGCATGCTCTTTAGTGGCTTCTTGAGGAGAGATGATTGTGTTGAGTTGCTTCATGGTTGCATGAGATGTTAGAGAACATGTCTAAGCATGTTTCGTGCCTTAATTCCTTGATGGAGTTGGATTTGGTCTTCTTCATTCGAATTAGCGAGTTGGCATGTTTTAGTGCATTTGGTTTTCTTGTTTCCGAAATGAGTGTTTTTGGGTTGTTTATGATATTGCCAACCTATGAGGACATTTTTAGATTGTGTCTAGGATATTTTAATGATGTTTTGATATAATTTGGCATATGAAGGCCGACCTCCATGTATTTGAGTCATAAGTCATCTATACAAGTAAAGTTATAAAGCTCATATTAGCTAGTTGAGAGGGCTAGAGTTTGATCGATTTAAAGGGTAGTGTTTGGAGCTTGAAGGAGGTCTTAGTGACCATCATGAGGAGTTTATAATGCTGTGACATGCCAAAGTGAGAGTAGATAAAGGCGAGCTAGGGAAAAGAAGAAATCAGCATAAAGGAAGAGGGTTTTGGCAAGAAGATCTAAAGTGATGTTTTGAGAAAGAAGGAAGAGAGCTGAATTAGTGATCACCATCAGTTGTTTGTGCAGCAAATCAGAAGTGATTTTCATATTCGGGTGGTCGAGTTGGTGCTTGGTTATCTTAGGGGGTTGTAGCCTCCTTGTAAGGTTGGTGCTCCTTGTGGGGTTGGTGCCTCACTAAAGAAATCTTGCATGATGTGTAATATTCTTGCAAGTCCTTTGTTATGAGTAATATTAGCAGAGGTTTCAATGGGTTTTCTTCCCCTTGAGGGTTTCCCACTTACATATGGTGTTCATGTGTTCTCTCTCATGTTTCATGTTCTTGTGAATGAATGTTGCACACTTAATAAACTCATTTTTAATGTATATGGTTAATGGTTGTTTTGGATGGTGTTCTAAGTTACGGTTAATGAATTGAAAGACTTGTAGGACTGATTAAACCCCGCCCCCGCCACCCACTGCCCCCACACCTCTCGGTGCATTTGTGCTTCTAATAATTGGTATTAGAGAAGGGTCCTTGTGAAGCAAGTTTCACCACTTGAAGGAGATTCTCTGAAGCACAAGATGGTTAGAGGTCATGAGAAGCCATATGATGCTGGTGGCAGCTGTGTGTATGATGATGGTGAGGTTATAGTTGATCTATAAGCTGAGTTGATGCTTCAAAGAAGGAAGAATCTTATGTTAGAGTCAATCATCAAGGAGCTTGAATTTGAAATGAAGTGCTTGAAGGCTGAGTTAAAGCAGGTATCCAACAAGTTAGAAGGGATGCTAGAAAGTTGTGCTCCAAGCAAGTATTTTGCTGGCTCAAATTGCAAAGAAGATCATATGAAAAACATAAAAGCAAGGTCCATCAGACAACATAATGCATCAGGGTATGAGAAGCTTTTCAATGGCTATTTATGCATGTAATGTATTAGGTCACAGGGAAAAGGATTGTGAAAGAAGATTCTCAAGGAATGAACAGTCATGGGGTTATGAAAGATTCTTCAATGGTCACTGTTATGAATGCACTGAATATGGTCATAAGGCCATGGATTGTGGCTGGAATCTCAGCTCATACCAGTCAAAAGGTAAGAAGAGTGTTATGTGTTACAATTGTCAGAATTTTGGTCACATAGCAAGGTATTGTCCTGATAGATCATCTAGACAAAATAAGGGTGTTCAAAAGGAAGAAAAGTCAAAGAGATGTACATCAAAAGATCCGATCCTATGAGTGATATAAAGAATGAGCCAGAGCATGACAAGAAGTCTGATTCAATAGAGACAATGAAAGTAATCAATGAGAGTGATCCTACAAATGAAGCAAAGGAAAAGCCAAAACCAGTCAGGACATTCAAGGAGTCTAATCATGGAAATCAAGCTAAGAAGGGTGACTCAAAGGAAGAGGTGCAAAGCACAAAATCTGAACCTATAAGGTTTGTCAAAGAAGGATCAAGTTCAAACAAGATGTCAGATGTTGTGGACAAGAAGAAGGAGATCAAATCAATCAAGCCTAAGATTGAGTCAAGCAAAAGTGGTTTGTTAGCTCTAGTTGAGAATGAGCCTATGTTTGAAGAAAATCACATATGTTTATCAGGTTTTCAATTAAAAGAGACAGTTAAGAAGGACTCAAGGATAAGTCAGCGAATTGAAACAAAAAAGGAGAAAGTCAAGACAATCAAATCTGATCAGTCATCAAGGCAAGAAGGTTTTTGGTCAAAGGAGGTGAAAAAGACAAGGTGGATCTCAAGCCCAGTGTGCCAGTGAAAAGGAAGAGGGTTCTGAAGATTGACAACAATGTGGATAGGAGGAAGATGGAGATTTGGGAATCTCCTAAGTTCTGGGTGCTTCAATGTCTCAAGATTCTTTGGGTGTCTTCATCATGCTTCTTGAGGACATTCATGATGATGAGAAGCAATGTAGGTGCATCCTCATTGCCAAGAAGAGGTGTCTGCTGTCTTAAGGTATGTGTGATCTGTTCTTAATCAGTCTATCATGTTTTGTGAAGGAGTCTATGATTGTTCTGAAAAGCATGGATTTGTGTCATCATGGCCTGTCAGGGTGCATATGCCATTGTCATGAGTCTTAAGATCTAAAGTACTATAAAATGGTCTGCAAAAGTAAGTCCTCGAGTCTTATGAAAGTCTATGGTCTGATCCAACATATCAAGCTATGTGTGTTTGCCTCTGTTTTGTTCTTCAAAAGTCTTGTGTTGAAAAGTGTATGGTCACAGTCAAGGGTAATTGAAGTTGTGTTGAGTACCTTCAAAAGAAGTTGCAAGGCTGTGATAGGTATTTTGAGGTCATGTGCATCATAGAAGTCTGTGTCAGTCTGTGTAGAGGCATGTTTTTCATGATATTATCATTCTCGGCTAATGAGAAGAGTCCTAGAGTTAGTTGTCCCCTGAGTGTCTGGTCAAAGCTTGAAAGTTTCTCAGTATGAAGAATCGGGTCTGCCTGCATAGTAAAGGTGTGCTCTTGATGATGTCAAGAATTTCGGTTATGACCTAATGAAGGTCTAGCATGGTGAGACACTGTTTGTATGCATGGTCAAGACTGAAGTTGTGTTTTGAATACCAAGTATTGGCCGGTGACACCTCAAGGCAGATTTACAGTCATGATAGGGTAGTCTAAGTTTGATAAGGTATGTGTGAATGCTTGTCAGTCTGGGTATAGCAGTGAAAAGGACTTGCAATTTATCTAGGAATGCTTGAAGCTCATCAAAAGGGTGTTTGTGGAACCTAGCTAGAATGTAAGAAAGATTAAAATTTAAAAGGTTGCAAAGAATGTAACAAGTCTGTTCAATCTGGGGTATAAAATTGTGTCAAGATATGACAAGTAAAAATGAGGCGTTAAGTATGAATGTTGTTGTGTGACTCTGTGTTTTCAAGTTATGGTAGCACTGTTGATGCCTTGAGAAGAATTAATATGTAGTCTCAAAATCTATGATGTCTACTTATGCGTACATTCAAGGGAATCTGTAACTACTCTCAGCATGTTTGGTTTACAAGACAATATTGAAGCTCTTAGATAATGCTCAAGGACCTGACTGAATTGCTAAAAGCAAAGATTGATCACAAAGTTGAAAGTTGTGGAAGGATGGTTTGATAAGCCTATGCAAGAAACAGAGTATCAAGACTATGACAGATGTTGAAGAATATCCTCAAGTTCTGAAGGTGTAATGGTAGATTGAATATTTGAAATCTCCTTAGACAGCTGAGAAACATTGGTAGTTGTGTCAGGGCTCCACTTATGCTGTATGAGGATTTTTGAGCAGGTTTATGGTATCAAGAAGCATAGAAAGTTGGATGACAGACTGAAAATCAAGAAGTATCAGTGTTCTGCCCATAAAGACAGGTTTGATGGTATTAAGTAATGTATGAATGTCTAGGTCTGATTGAGAAGGTGTTCACCTGCTCTGTGTAGTGTAATCTGAGGCTATAGGATGTATGTGCTTGTATCATTCATGAAGGGTCTATGATTGCAAGGAGGACTGTAACAGAGGTAGAGGAAACAGTGTTAATCAAAGATGAAAGCTTATCACCTTGAGCTCTGTATTCTAAGTCTGAGAGTTATGATTGAAGTATGATACTGTAAAGGTACAGCTATAAGATATAGTATGCTTGAGTTAAGATGGTTGGAATCATGAGGTATATCATCTTACTCTGAATGTTGCATCAAGTATATGAAGTTTCAAGAAGTATGAGGTTCTGAGCTGTGAAGTATGCATCAAAGCATCACAATGGTCTGTGATAATGTGTATGAGTAGTGAAGTTTGTATGAAAGGTTGGCATTGGACAGAGTATAGATCAAGGGGAGCAGGGCTTTGCCTCTAGAAGGTCTGTGAGGACAAAAATGAAGTCAAGACTGAGATGATACACTGTGACAGAGCTAAGAAAGATGGCACTAGATTTGGCAAGGACAAGTGTGACAAGAGATGCTTGTGTTATAAGATCTGTCAAGGTCTGTGTTGGTGCATTTGGAGCTCAAATAATGTCAATTGATCAAAGATTGCGGAGGAGGTAGACTGCTAGATGAATGTGTTTAAAGGTCTGAGTTTCTTTCATGACATGAAGTCCTTAAAACAAGTGTAAGTAATTGCATGAAGAGGTAAGGTCTGTGCTTTTGGAGTCTAAGATCTATGTATCCAGGTTATAAGAATGTTATACCATCCCAGGGGGAGCATATCAGTATGAAGAAAGTTTTCTCTTATAAGTTGACAGTGATATAATGATCTTAGGGGGAGCTACTGATTTTGAGAAACTTACTTTTGCCCATGAAGGTCTTGGGTCTTTAAAGGAGGAATTTACTGGTTCTGTATGCTTTGAAATTTTTGAGCTCCTAAAAGGTTTACAGTATTGTTTTGTTGCATGAATGGGCAGAGTAGTCTAAGGTGTGATGATCTCAGTAGGAGTGACGTCAGTATGATGGCGAGTACTCTCTCAGGGGGAGCTGTGTGTGCATGTACATATCAGGTTTATGGACTAGATGAAGCATTTGATGCCAAGAAAGTGAGGATGCAATCCAAGGAGCCAAGTAAGCAAGTCAGTTTTGTGCACTGTTGTTATTATGTCTTGTCATTATTATTTTTATGTTGAGTTGTCATTGTAGCCTTTGTCATAGATGTCAAAGGGGGAGAGTAGCATTAGAAAAATGAAAAAGGGTCATGTAGGTGTTTTGTCTTGTGGTTGCCATCAATGTTTCTGAAGGTGGTTTTCATCAATGAAAAAGGGATAAATTGTTGGCCATTGTGTCTTAGGTTGTCATTGATGTCAAAGGTCATTGATGACAAAATGGAGTCAAGAGTGTGTTTGGTGTCTCCACGAGGCGTCTTTCATGTTTGAGCATGAAGGTTGATTGGTAGTGTCTAGTTTTGGCGAAGTTGCTTCTATGGCGTCTAGGTATGGTTTCGTGTATGATCAAGCTTGTTTAAGTACTCCAAAGGTTGTTGAAGGTCTTCATGAGGGCAAAATGGTATGATGTTTGAAAGGTGTCCAAGTGTCTTCCTGTGGTCAACAAGGTCGGTTCATGGGTTGTCATGGTTGAGTCGGGTCATTCTAGGCCTATTCCTAGTCCTAGAGCATGGTGGATGATATGGTGGCATAATAGATGGAGCAAGGCAGTCATGTATAAGCATGGGAGATATGTTGTGATGTTGCATATAAGCACATGTATGAGGTGTGTCGGGTCGGTGTTCGATAGATTTGATGATGGTTCTAGGTCCTTTGAAGAAAGAATAATGAGAACAAGGCATGGAGACACATATAAGTCTTGGTGGTGAGAAAGACTCGAAGCATTGAGCATGGATGAGACTTGGGTCAGTTAGAGGAGGTTATCATGATGTTGTGGGTCAAGTTTCAAGTTTAGGTGATGAAGATTTTGAAGATATTGCATTTTTACCAAAACCGGGTTTCCAAAGGTGAGAATTTGAGGTAAATCTTGAATTTCAGATGCTCGTTGTGGGTTGTATGCTTTGCATGGGGACCTGAGCTCTTTGGCATAGTTAATTAGGTGAGCTATGAAGATTTTCCAAGAAGAATGATGTAGTTTGATCGTCACGTTTTTATAAACGATCGTTAAGAAGGTAAACAAGTTTGAAATCCTCCTAAAACCCTAGTTAAGCGGCGATTTGGAGGAAATTGCTTGTAGTGACAAATTTGATTGTTTCGCAAAATTGATGATTTGATGTTGTAGAGGACTCCTCTAGCTATCTCCAGGTGTGATTTAGAGATTTTGACAGTATGTGGGCCCCACTCAAATATTCTTGTTTCTGGAAAGTTTTAGTTTGTGCAAAAGTTTCCCATTGGACATATTGACTAAATTACCATTTATTGAAGCATGGGAGTTGTACTACATGTCCATGATGGTTTCAGATCATGGTTGAGCCTTTAAAGTGCAAAGTGTGCCCTATTTATGAAGACTGGTTTTTAGGTAGTTTTGGGGCAGTTTGGAGTAATCTGGGAAAAGAGCAGTTTTGGGGTGCTACAAGTGGAGTTATGACTTGGTTTGAATTTTGTCATGATCCTGGTTCCAAGATCTTTCCAATGATATATCACACTTGAGTTTTTGCTATGGTATGAGCAAGTTATGACCTGTTCTTTGAAGGTCAACTTTGAGGGTGTTTGGTTGTGCATGCTCTTGAGTGGCTTCTTGAGGAGAGATGATTGTTTATAGTTGCTTTGTTTGTGGTTGCTGAGATGTTAGAGAACATGTCTAAGCATGTTCCATGCCTTGGAGGAGTTGGATTTGGTCTTCTTCATTCAGTTTTGGCGAGTTGGCATGTTTTAGTGCATTTGGGCTTCTTGTGTCCCAAATGAGTGTTTTTGGGTTGTTTATGATATTGCTGACCTATGAGGACATTTTTAGAATGTATCTAGGATATTTTTATGATGTTTTGATGTTATTTGGCATATGAAGGCTGACCTCCATGTATTTGAGTCATAAGTCATGTATAAAAGTAAAGTTAAAAAGCTCATTTGAGCTAGTTGAGAGGGCTAGAGTTTGAGCGACCTAAAGGGTATTATTTGGAGCTTGAAGGAGGTCTTAGTGACCATTATGAGGAGTTTATGATGTGTAACATGCCAAAGTGAGAGTAGATATTGGTGAGTCCGGGGAAAAGAAGAAATCGGCCTAAAGTAAGAGGGTTTTGCAAGATGATCTAGAGTGATGTTTTGAGCAAGATAGAAGGAAGAGTGCTAAATTAGTCACCATTAGTTGTTTGTGAAACAAATCGAAGTGATCTTCATCTTCGGTGGTCGAGTTGGTGCTTGGTTATTTATTAGGGTTGTAGCCTCCTCAGTAGGGTTGGTGCTCTACCAAACTAAGGTTTGGTGTCTCACTAAAGAAATCTTGCATGATGTGTAATACCTTGCAAGTCCTTTGTTATGAGTAATATTAGTAGAGGTTTCAGTGGGTTTTCTTCCCCTTGAGGGTTTCCCACTTACATATGGTGTTCATGTTTTCTCTCTCATGTTTCATGTTCTTGTGAATGGATGTTGCACACTTAATAAGCTCATATTTAATGTATATGGTTAATGGTTGTTTTGGATGATGTTCTAAGTTATGGTAAATGAATTGAAACATTTGTAGGACTCGACTCACACCCCCTCTCACCCATGGTGCATCTAACAAGTACTAGGATTGACTTCTAGCAATGTTATGGTCTAACCGAACAAGTGACAATGTTACAACATTGACATCGCTTTCAACTAATGTATGGAGAAGAGTTGGTTGTTTATATGGACTTTTTGATTCCAAATCTAAGAATAGCCTTGACATTGGATTAGGCAATGGGTAGAGGTTGATGGCAAGACTAGTCAAATTAAGTAGGTTGGATGAGAAGAGGATAAATGTGTATTTGGCTATTGAAATTGCCTAGAAATAGAGGAAGCATTGGCATGAAAAACACTTGAGAAAATGAAACTTAAAGCTGAGAACATTGTATCAAAGTTTATTGGTCAAAGAGAAGTCAAGCCATGAATTTGCAAATGTCATTTCTAAGAGCATTCCAACTACATGAAGCATGGGACAATAGAAGTAGAATAGTTTTGCTCTAGATCCTTAAGAGCGAGGTGCTTGAGAATGTGGTTAATGGTTTGAAATTGAAATTTTATTTGTTTTGAATAATTTTGGAGTAGGAGTTTCAAAGAAAATTTATAAAGAAAAACATGTGCGACGAGTAAGAACGTGGGGAATGCGTGCACTTTTTAATTCATGGAAGCATCGAGTGAAGCCTCTCAAGAGAAACTCAATGTGATATATGCAAAGTGATGGTACATATTCTAACATAATAGATTGGTATGGAAGGGAGAAGGAAAGCATATAGTCAAGAGGGGAGTAGTTCCAAGAATCAGTAGAGAAGTTTAAAATAGACTTTATAAAAATAGACATGTTGACTCACCGCTTCTAATAATAGAAAGTGCGACCCATAGGAAGTTGAATGAGAACACGACCTAAATTTTTTGAAAATGGAGAAGTATCAACAAAAATGTTATTTTTTTAGAAGAATAATTTGAAAACTAATCGACAAATGGACTTTGGTAGATTCGTTGCAAAGAGTGGGATAAAAGAAGAAATTTTCAAATTTTCAAAGTTCGACTTGGAAAAAAATTAATGGAAGCAAAATTGGATGGAAAGAATAACTCCTATAAGTGCAAACATGACAAGGTTAATGATTGTTTTTGACAAGATTACCTTGGTTATGTAAAGTAAAATATCCCCAACCGACCTATTTTCCCACAATTATGAACTTTTTAACCACATGTAATCCTAGTCTAGCCCATGTTCCTCATGCATAAGTCAGAACACCCCACACCCAATTCCGGACCTTGTCTTGGCACATAATTCAAATCACCCCATTAAATTCTTTAACCCTCTTAACTAGTTTACCCCGCACACATACCAAAAACCCATCTTAACCCCTTACCCACCCATCGAAACATACCCCTATCATCACAGTACTTGTCCAAGGTAGAAAACAAGTCGAGGAAAATAAATGGAGACATCAAGTATAAGATTGATTACAAGCCTCAGTATGTTACATGTGAGTGGCTTATTACATAAGCCTAGAACAAACCATAAGAACCTACATTCATGGAATGGATAAACAAATTATGATAATCATAACACAAGTAGATAAACAAACTCAGAGCCTAATGATATAAAACAACTTCCTAATATCAAGGTAAACAACTACTATATGTTGGTGTAATTATTATCTATGTTAGGTAATCTATCTAACACCTCTCCTCAATGACTAAATTAGATAGATTCTAAATGATTTAATCATTACATCAATAATATGATTTTGTGTAGAATATGGACTTGAAAGATTTTGATTAAGTCCAAAGCTAATTTATCTAACACTCCCGACACCCTCCTCCCCTTCAATGACTAAATCGGGATACAATCTAAATGATTTAGTCATTACATCAATAATAAGATCTTGTGTAGAATATGGGGCTCAAAGAGTCTAATTAAGTCTAGACATGAATTTAATCAAAGTGTAATCCTGTTGCGAATGTAAGAAATATCGTGAAGTGTCCTTGTCGTCATCATTCCATCTCATTGGAGTACATGGGTAACTAGTCGCTGCAACCGCTGCGTAAATTAGGCAGCAGTGCTAAATATTGGATTCATGTAATGTCCTGTCCCCTTTTCCAAGCTATAATTGCTATGGAAGACCTTATCCCATTCTTTTCTCATGGGACTAAGGATTTGGAGCTAGAAGAATGTTGTCCGAAGATATCTAGATTAGTTTTAGGAAATATTGCACTATTTTATGTTGTATTCCTATTGGATGCCTAGTGCTCCAACAGATGAAATAAATTACTTAGTTGTTTTGTGAGCATATATGCTCAAATTAGAAATAGACTTTAATATTATAAGGTCGGCCATAAGTTATGATGTAGCACCCCTTATGTTATAAAAGGAGGATGCTTGGCCATTATGTCATATGTTGAATCTTATTATTTCTTCTTGGTAAAGGTTGTACCTTTCCTATCTCTCTCATCAAGGACAAAAACCCTGTTTGAGATCCCTTCAAGGATGAAAACCCTTGATAGTGGAACTTGTCTTGGGGACGAAAACCCTCAAGCAAGGATATTTGGAATCATTGAATATCTTAAGGTATTTGGAGCTGATATCTTTCTATCTAGCCCTAGGCGACTTGCATCATGAGCATTTTGGAGGTGTTTTGATGGATGTATGGTATGATTCTTGCATGGATGGACTTGTACTAATTTCTAAAGGTGAAAGCAATCATTTCTTTGCATGTTGAGCCAATAATTCAGCCTTTCCAAGTGGGGCAAATTGCATAGGAGTGGGGTTGCATTGATTTGAAGGGTTTCTCCATGTTTGGTTTGCATCATTCAATTCCTCATAATTTATAAGGGTGAAATCTACAATTTGGTGATTTTAGGAGTTGTCTAAGAGCTATTTCCAGCCCTTGGTTGTGGCTGCACTGCTGCTGTCATAAAATTAATTGCAGCTGGGTGTAATCACTTGTTTTCTCCATTTTTTTGATGTAATTTGGATTGATAAATGTTGTCGTGGTTGAAGTAATTATTTAGAAGCATTTTTAGCTGTTATTTCATAGTTGTATGATGAGTTGAAATCCCTATACAGTTTGCTACTGGAGTTTTTCAATATTATTAAAACTGCTGTAATAAAAATCAGATTAATCTCAAGTGGGATTGGTGTTTCTTATTTTTCAGTTTCAGCCTTAGAAAGGGACATTACAATTCACTAGGTTCATTTTGTTGTACATTGACATGTTGTCTTGTCTTGAATGTTTCATTCTGTATTTATTTGTTGTTAGAGTGATCAATTCTAACCAAAAAAAACATATCATATGATATCTTATTTTTATGGTATCCAAGACTAAGCAACAACATAGTTCCATGTTATACCCTCTAACGAATATTTTTGTGTGGATCTTCCAAACGTTTGATGCCCAACACTTTCTAACCTTGAAGTATCTCAGGCCTTATACGACACATAAAATTGTGGTGTCCTATCTGCATGTCCTTACTATCTACTCCAATTTTCATCACAACTTCCCTTTTAGGTTTTCCTTCAACGTCTTCAAATGTGTTGGGCTCAAATACTTGCAAAATAGTAGTATGATCAAAATTTAAATGTAAGCACATTGCACCATTTTCTTTCCCGATCTTGTATATCGACTTTCCATTGTATGTGGAAATTCATCGTCCTAAACATCCTTGATTGTGGTATAATACCACTTCTTCTCTTTTGCTGGCTCTCCTGATCTGGCTATGAGACTTAGAATCATTCTATTCTTCATCAGGTTTCCCTAGAACTTGACTGTAATATTTCCTACTTTAAGCCTTGTTTAATTTCAACACCAGAACTTGTTTCAAAATTATCAGCAAACGTTATCCATACATTGATACTTGTAGATTGACCTGTATCCAATAAGAAAGGTATCTTCTCATCCTACATCTTTATTAACCGCTTTTATTTTTGTAGAGACATCTAGTAACCAATATGCTTTTGAGTTCTCACTATAACCAACAAACATATATATTTTTCTCGTTACATTTGAATTACTTCTCTTTTCACCAAGAATTAGTGCAACATGTACATACATTTTGGCTTGCATGAATAGATGGAAATCCATCCACCATGTTACTGTTACTAAGTAGAAACAAATATTGATAATTTAGGTGTCCATACCTCTCCTGCCAAAGTACACAAGCATTTTCTATCGCTGGTAGTGCATGTGCACTTGCTGTTTTGGGATCAATCAGTTTATACAATCACGCCTTACTAATACCAACAACAATCACATTGTTATGATGAAAAATAATGACCATACATTTGCTTCATTTATATTTTACACAAAAAGTAGGATTCTTAGTTATTGAACTAATAGGCAACAAATTTTTGTTTATGTTAAGAAGATATCGAACATTCTTGAAAGTGTAACATAGATTATTGTTCAGTATCACTTGAACATGTCCACATTTTCTAATATAGCAAATCTAACCATCACCTAAAGAACAAATTCTTTACTATTATCTTCAATGAAATTAACCTACCGGTCTCTATGACATGTATAGTGTTGGGATGCACCTGAGTCAAATTACCAGGTTGTAGACTCAGTTGACTGGTTAGGAGATGCGACAAATGCAAAATTGCTTGTTATCTCTTGTTCAACCCCCTCAACAACATTTGCATACTTTAATCTCTTTTGATCACTTGCTTGGATATTCTTTCTTTTTGACAATCTTATTGAAATGTCTGGTCTCTTTATAGTAAAAACATATGGATTTTGACCTCCTTGATGTTATACTGCCTTTTGAAGAATCATTTGATGAATTGCTAGCATTGTAATGTCTGCGTTTGCCTTTGAACTGTGCACTGAACCCACTTCTTAGTGAATGAAGTTGATGTTGTTGTTAGATCTTGCTTGCACTCGTTTGGCAGGAGAAGTGTTGATTACCTCTCAAAATAAAGTTCTTGGGTCTCTACAATCAGACAAAGACTTAACAATGAATCAAAGGATGACGGTAAGTTATAATGTCCCCTTTTTCAAACTAGTTTGTTTTGGAGACTTCTAGCTTATTCCACTTACCGTGGGCAAGAAGAAAGTGAACAAGGGAAGTGTTTGTTATGTTTTTCAGTCTTTTTATGAGCATTTACATTCTTCTTTCATAGTTTCTCTTATAAGGCAGGTTGGTTAGTTTGAAGAGGTGAAAAGCCAAAGATAAAGTTAAAACAAACATATTTATGAGGTCGGTTATGGGGGAAGAATCCTTAATTGATTTTGGCACCAACAAAAAGATATAAAAGAGGTCGCTTGGACTCATTTTGTCATCTATCTTGTCATAAATTTATACTTGATTGGTTTTATGGATGACTGCTCAATTCCTTTCCACCAGAGGGTGAAAATCCTTTGGTGTGGCATATAAGGAGGACGAAATCCTTCCGCAAATCAAGAATGAAAACTCTTCAATTGGTGGTTCCTAAGGGCTTCAAAGAAGGTGATGTTGCTGGTTTGCAACTAGGGTTTGATAGAGGAAGAGCTACTAAGGTTTATACATTTATTTTGAACCCTCTCCTAGGGTAGCGACTTGGTTGGAGGTGGAGATTAGTGCCTTCTATTAGGAATTATAATATCTAGTGTTCACATTATTAATTATGATAGTCGTATATATTTGTTATAACCAAATTTGTTACACCCGTATTGTTAGAAATGGGTAATTTGTTCCCTAATTTGTAGGAGGTTGTTTTGCCTACCTTCGTGGCTATATAATAGCCATTCTATTGTGCTGGATTATTATAATGTGAATAATATATTATGTGTTTCTGCTGTGCAAACTAGTATGTTTTCATGATTTGGTATCAGAGCGTAATATGGTGTGCAATATACAATCTACGTGATTGATTTCTTTTGGTAACGCTGCCATGATTTCTTGAACCAGTGAGCTCAGAGTCTCGTCAATCAAAAAGATGCTATCAGGTTTGGTGTGTTGACTGGGCAATGGCCATTCCTTGTGGGCACTCACAGTCTATAAATTTTCATTTCTTTCGGACCCATGTTAATGCAATGGCTAACTGATCACCATTCACAATGACTAAGCTTGTTGAGACTCGTGCGATTTCACTTCTAACCTGTGTGCGCATCAATGAGATCTATCATCTCTGCATCATTTGATTTATTTGTAAGTCAATCTGCATTGCAGATCAGTCATGGCGTTGAGATTTGAGTTAATTCGAGTTTAGAAACATTGTTTATATCATGTTATCTCATCCACTTCATTTGATAGTCGTTCATGTATATTGATCCGTCCAAGATTCTATTAGAGAATTTGTCCAAGGTTCCATTTTTCATTGACAATGACAGGGGTTTGGAAGACTCCGACAACTTTGAAAAGGAACGTGTTTAGACTTGCATGGTCACAGACCTATATCTATTTTTTGAATCTGGCCACCGTTTTCATTGGCATTGATATTGGCATTGGAGATAACTGTGAGATTCTCCCAAGGAATTACATTGGATTGAACATATCGACTTGGCCAAGTTCACAACGATTTGCAGTTTGGCCCTTCATAGTTGTTGGCTTGACTACAAATTCATTGCCTCCACATGCATATCTACCTCCGATCGATCTTCCCACGTCACAATGTAATGACAAATTTTCAAATACGTCATTAAGAGTCTGAGCTGCAACATTTCTCCTCTACTATCTCCTACATGCAAGTTTTCTCTTCTATCGCTACCCACGTGTGTCTCTCTTGGTGGACGTGATTTCATTACATCTGTTGGTCAAATGATTCTTTAAGACATCAATTCCCCTGTGATCTTTTAAAAGTGGCCTGTGTTATGGGCGGTTAACATTGGTTCGAATCTCCATGGCAGTGGTGTCTTTCTTCTCTACCGGCGGCAACTGCTCCTCCACAGGTGACTCGACTGCTTATAAGGCGAACACTAGCAATTGCAAATATCCTTCAAAACTGTCCTTTATGTCTCTACGTGGCTATATACCATCGGTCTAGGTATGTAGTGGCCCTTCTATGTAACGTCACCCGAAACCTTGTCCACATTTCCATGCATGAATTTATGCTTAGATTTCTTATAAGGTACCATGTAATTAGTCAAAGTCATGTTGAATATGTTTTGCAATGTTATAATCATTTGTGTTAAAATTTAGTTGTTGTCTTTTGCTTGCTTATATAGTTAATAGGTATTGTTCTTTTTAAAGTTGTGTGATAATATTGTAATGTCTGCTTGCCTTTCATTGTCTTTGTAAATAAGCCTATTGTATACTTGTTGTGTTAAGTGTTGTTATCAAGTAGTCTTTGTAAAAGAGTCGTCGCGTAAAAAAAATAAAGTCCTTTAATAAGATGTGACTATAGTTAATAGTCATTATTACTATAAAGTTGTCAAAAGATCTGAGTTGTCTTATGCCTATTTGAAAGTTTCGTAAGGAGAGGCTTTGTTAAAGTCAATGTTTTGGTCATTTGATAGTCATTTGCTAAAAATTGTAAAAATAAAACTAAAAATTGCCTTACGAATGCATTTTCGGTTGAACCTGACATTCGATTTAGGCATATAATTGAGCCTCAAATTCACAATCCATTGAGCTAAGCGCATGGCATCGGAGGACGGAGGCATTGGAGGACGGAGGCATTGGAGGTTGGAGGTCATTCGACGACCTCTTGTCAGTCACCAACAACGAGGTTGCACACTGATTTGGTGACATGTGTGCAGTGTGGTTTCTATTTTCAATGCATTTTAGTGTTTCTGTTTGCAGTGGGATGATTTGTTTGAATAAACCGTTTTCCAAAATTATGGTGATGACTCATATTTTTAGAATACTCACTTTTGTGGAGCAGGAGAAGATTTCAGGGTAGGCTCAAGGGATGGTTATCCAGTTAGTGTGAAGTTTGTGGATCTTGCAGATCTAGAATTTGGGCTCACAGGAGGAAGGGAAAGTCCCACAGAACCCAAAGAGGAAGGGAGCATTCCTGCATAATTCGGCTCGACACTACGCCTTTACGAGGGTAAAGAGATAATCTATGGAGTTTGTACCTAGTCTAAGTAGTGCTTTCAGGAGGTGGTTCAACTTCTTCGAATATGGTTCTTCGTCATGTTCACATTAAGGGGGTGAATAGTGAAAATTAATAATGTTCACACTAAAGGGGTGAATGTTAGGAATTATAATATCTAGTGTTCACATTATTAATTATGGTAGTCGTATATATTTGTTATAATCAAATTTGTTACACCCGTATTGTTAGAAACGGGTAATTTGTTCCCTAATTTGTAGAAGGTTGTTTTGCCTACCTCCGTGGCTATATAATAGTCATTCTATTGTGCTGGATTATTGTAATGTGAATAATATATTTTGTGTTTCTGCTATGCAAACTAGTATGTTTTCATTACCTTTTAGGGCACATTTGTGCAATTGGAGTTAATATTCACCTTCCTCATAATTTATAAGGCCAAATTCATACTTTATTGATATTTTTGGGGTTTGGAATCTCCATTTCCAGCCCTTATTGTGAGCTGTACTTCTGTCATTTATTTAATTACAGCTGGGTATAATTTCATAATTTGCACATGTTTTGGAATGCTTTGGCTTGGTGTTTATTCCATTAATTGAATATAATATTTAGGAGGATTTATGCACCTATTTTCAGCTTGTTTGGAGGGTGTTTGATGCCCTAAAAGTGTAGATTCAGTTCGCTGCTAGGGTTTCATATATTTTCAGGACTGTTATAAAAATCAGATTACTCTCATTTGGGTTTGTGCTATTTCCCTTTTTTCAGTTTCAGCCCTAGAAAGGGACATTACATAAGCACACCAAAGCAACCATATCTTGATCATCAATCATATTTTCAATTTCGTAATTGATCACTAGGATCCTTTAGTCGCAGCAATCGCTTGGAGATTGATCCTCCTTACAACTTAGTAGAAAACAACAGATTTTTAAAATACAAAGCTTGCTTGACTTTTGAAGTCTAATACTTGGTTTTGATGTTTTGAAAATTTCCCACAATACTAAGGCTATAGTAGCATTCCTTGCTTTTGGTACTAATGTTTGTACAACCGACAACTTTTGAAGCATTGTTTATGTCTTTGGTCATAGTCTTTGGGATCATTTGTTCATAGTCTTTCGGATCATTTGTTCTTTGTTTAAAGCAAAGTTACATAAGACTCTAGGACGAGGGACATAAGAATGAAGTTTCTAAAATGACAATTTTCTTTTTTTTGGGATTTTGGGAATGGTAGGGTTGGTGCGTGTGTGGGGATGGGGTGGGGTTGAGCGGGTAGGTATTAAAATATGCAATAACATATAAAATAAAATAATAATAATATATAAAAATGAAAAACTAATTACATCGATGCTAGCTAGGTGTAACCTACAATGATAAATGAAAAAGGGGTGAGGAGCGAGTGTAATAATATGAGATGTTAATAAAAATGGCCAACCATAAATTTGATGTCTATTTGACCGTGGTGACAGCTATAATCAGTGCTCTCGATTAGAGGAGGCAATTGAAAATTACGACATCTTGGGCATATAATGGAGTTTGGAGCCCATTTGTTATTGCTCGAAAAGATTTATTTTCAAGCCTAACACATCGGTGCAGCTAGATTGAGGTTATCCATTACTATAAAATGAATTTTTGCAAAGAAGGTGATTGATTCATTAATCAACGTGGAACCCTTATATGGGAAAACCTATATGATGAATCCAAGATACGTGCCTTGAGATTGATACATTTTGGTGTTTTTCAAATACATATATTTAAGATATTTGGACTATAACTAATCTTTCAAAATTAAAAAAATATTTTAAAAAAATCCCAATTTTTTGTGGAGATGCTAGACAACCCCTTAAAAGGGGATGTTTCAGGTACATCCCAGAAATGTCCTCAATTTTTTTGGTCTTGTCATCTACATGGTGAGACATTTTGTCCCGTTCCCTAATTTGTGATATATATTGGATGTTTAGAATGGCTGGGAAATGGGGTAGGGGATGTCTCCTCGCATAACATTGTTCAAAATAATCTAGTTAATATTCCTATATTCGCTAATGTTAAGTACTTTATGACACCACAAACTTTATTAATTTTTGGTTAATTGCTAGGATTTGAGCAAGGGTGGATTTTTATTGATCCAAATGCATCTCAAATACCCAATTCTATGTATTCTCCATATTTGATATTGTGCTTTACAGGTTCTTAGTTGTTTCTTTCTTCATAAGATGGTCTAGTTAGGTTGGGGGTGATCCAGACACCTTTGAATGACGTTTTGGGCCATTATTATTCTGTTTAGGGATTTCTTAGTTGACGGTCACGACCGCCTAGCGGTTATGTAACCGCCGCTTTGTGCAGAGCAAATGGTCATGCAAGCAACTACCGGTCTCGTTAAGTGGCGGTCTCGTGCGAGACGGTTCCAGAATTCGGGATCTCAACAGTTGCAAATGTTTGAGCTTCCCAATTGATTCGATTCGCCTTTCCATGCATCCTTGAGCAGAGCAACTATAAATACAAGGTTTTAGAAGCATTCAAGCAAGTGATTTTGGGTGAATTCTATTGTGAGCAAAGTTGGAGAAGTTGGAATTCTTTCTTGTTTGTTCATTTGAGAAGAGTTCTTCATTTGTTGAGAAATTGTGAGCAAGTAGATACAATTAGAGGGAGTGTTAATCCTTCTTGAAGGCCAATTATTGCGTAAGTTGTATTATTGAGAATTACATAGTGAAGGGGAGAAAATTCGCTCACCCACTCAAGTTTTTCCCACATTGGGCTTTTCTAGGATAAACCTTGTCTCATTTGTCTTTGTTTTCTCGATTACAAGATAATTGTGTTTTATTATTGCACATTATCTTGGTTAACAAAGAACTCAACATATTTCATTCATTTTTCACGAGCATAGTGATCTATTTATTGTTAGAATTCAAGAGTTTGCGATCATTTATACTTGCCATTTTTACTTGACAAGAAGACCAAAAACAATTAATTGTGGAAAACTATAAATCTTAAGGCCAAACAATTAAATCTGAAAACTATAAATCTTAAGACCAAACTGCACATCATCAATGTGTCTTCATCTTTCAAATGTTGAGAAACACGCAATGTTTTACGGAAAACTAGGCTCCCATTCGAAGTTATCAAATTAAATCCCTCCCAGTGCTCATCTAAGGAAATATTTAAAATTTTAGTAACGTTTTTGAAAATGATAAACTAAAAAATTTAGTATAAAACCAATTTAAAATTGCGTTTCCCTAGATTTGTATAGTTTCAAAACTATATAGTAAGGATTTAAAAACAAATCTTCTTCTTGCATATCGATCGTACAAACAGAGAAACTCCTCCCTCACACTTTTTCTTTCGAACTTATCTCTTGTGCTTCTGGTGTTCCCAGATTTCATCCTGAAATTTGGGACTACCCTATTTAAATTTTTTTCGTACTTTTAAAATAATGGGTCATTTTGTGTTTTTATTGCCAGAAAGTTCTTGTAATGTGTCAAGATATTCCCAAGGAGCCATATAAGCCATTTTCGACAAATACCCAGATGCCCAAAATTGTTTTATTCTATCGCTAGGGTTTGCCTGCGGAAATTTGTATTTAATTATTTTGAGCCCCGTTTGAGGCAATTTGTGCTCCGGTTTAACTCTGTTGTGATCGTACATATCATTATTCCCATATACCAGTAGGGTTTTAACCAGGAATGAATCTTGGGCTTTATTTGTGACTTCTGGCAACGTTTTGTGTTTTTGGTGTTTTCCCGTTTCATTTTCTGTGAAATTTCTTTGGATCAATTCCTTTGTTGGTTTGGTCTAATTCTTTGCCTGGAGTATCTGGAGATCACCTATGCACATTGTGCCAGAAGGAATTCGCCATCGAGAGTCCGGGTTCTCTCGAAAAGTCGAAGTCATGCACAATAAAAGCTTCTTCTCGGCTGGCCGCATTTTTGGAAAAAGAGGGTTCAAGTGAATCATGGGATTTTTGGAAGCAAAGAGTGTGGGGAATCTTGTGACCGCTAACAGGTACTTTTTCTCATGGAGGCAACGTCACTTAAGTCACAATGGGAAAATTAGAGGCAAAGGTAGGTGGGAATTTCTTACCCGCTTGCAGGTAAAAATTTCCATTAATTAATTTAATTAGTTTCTTCTCCAATTTTGGCGCCTGTGGCTTGTGGAAAAGTCAACAGAGGAAAGTGGACAAAGGGAAGTTGAAATAGACAGCTCTAAAATTAAATAAATATTATTTTTTTAATGCAGCCCCTTCATGTCAAAAAGTGCGCCCCATTTGGGAGAGAAATAATACTTTTAAAGTATTAAAATAATATTAATGATTTAATTAATTTCTATTTTCAAAGGGCTAAGGTCAAAGCACATTGTGAGGCTTGAGTTAACTGGAAGCAGAAGTCTAAAATTAAATAAATTTAATTTATTTAATGGCAGCCATGAGCATACACAAAATAGACGCCCCATTTGAAGAGTAAAGCTTACTAATTAATTAATTAATTGCCAAGAATAGGAAAGACATTAATTAATTATAGAATCATGAGGATTATATAAGCAAGGGCTGCCACAAGGATGAATTAATTAATTCACAAGCAAAAAGTGCAGCCTGGACAAAAAAGTGCGCCCCCATTTGGAGAGGATTTTTGCTCGAAGGTGTAATTAATGCTAAAAGCTTTCAGAATTGGCGCATTGTGTTGAAGGAGGTTGATTCGTGTCCGGATAATTGTTTGCATAAGTGATACAGTGCTCAGTGAAGTTGGTAAAATTCATGCTTGCTTTGCATACAAATAAAACATCAAATTTTGGGGCAGCAGACTTGAATTATGCAGATTTTTATGACTAAAATCCACTGTTCATGTTCCGGTTGCCATCTTTGTCTGAATTAATTACATGAATTCATTACAGTGCTTTATAAAAGAAAGGAGCTTAAATCAATGTCCAATACATTGAACATATCCTTCGAATCAAGAATTATTCAGATCTCGCACCAGCTTTGAAGAATTCGGACTAATAAAGAGAAATTTTTTTCTTAAACAAAGACAAATTCAGCCATGGCAAAGCAGGATGAAAAAGAAAGCACAGCAGAGTCATGCATCACTTCTAAGTTTGTTGACACTGGAGACACAGATCCGATCCGAGATCTCATAATTGCAAAAGCTTCCGGCACAAATTCATCCTCTTATTTCTCGACACACTGTATAGAAGTCGGTCATGTAGAAAATTCCTTCCAGGATCTTTGCATGTGCTCAATCTTCCAGCTTAAAGCCTTCATTGAAGTTGCATTCACCCGAGTGCTTTCCATAATTTTTAATTGCTCATATGCAATTAAAAAATAAAAAAGATTGAGTTATTTATGGCAAAAATTGCGACGAATGCATGTCTGGAGAAGAACTGTAAAAGCTTCAAGGATAAGAGGGAAGAAGACAAGGCAAAGGGAACACCCATAAGCGGAATTCCGTATCCTCGCCCCTTCCGTGATCCAAATGCTTCGCATCCAATTTGGTGAGAATCAACTGCATGCAAAATATGAAAAAGACAAGACTGCAACTTTCCTCTTTCTTCTTCTTTCTCTTATTTCCTCCGACAAAGTAATTGAGCAATCAATTAAATTATAAAACTTAAGTGATTGGTTTAAAAACCATTACTTGAAGAAGTCAACTACTTGAGATAGGTGGCGGACGTGCAAAATAAAAGGTTCTATTTTCATTCTGAAATCATGCATGTCATGCAAAGAGGAATTCCAGGAGGGAGATTGCCAGTTGTTTCCTTTCCGACTTCCACATGTGCCAGTTCAACTAAAAGCTTCTGACTTGTAATTGCCCCTCTACATTCTATAAGTAGAGGAAGAACCTACGGGTTAGAAGAGAATTTGTAAGCAACATTCTTGTGTTCCAGACTTTGTGCTGAAACCCCTGATAGCCACTTGAAGCAAAGGAATATAAAGGAGCAGGTTTCCGGAGAACTTTGTGTCACGGTGCAATTTGTTTCTAGCTTTCTATCTTAGATCTTCTAATAGACTTTGTGTTATTTTAGATCTAGATCTGGAGTTACCTTTGCTTATAATTCTGTGCGTTGATATCTATTGGTTTCTTCTATGTGCATGCAATCAACTCTGTTATCTATTGATTGGGTTGCACATCTTCCCCATTTCTTCCCTGTGTTTTATTACTTCTTTCTTCTATAAATATTTCCTTTCTTAAAAACAATCCGCTTATTTGTCATATAACTATACAAAATTATGGTTCATGAGTGAATAGTTAAAGTAAAACCCCCATATAGATACTAGCATATTTCAATTGACAAATCGACACGAGCCTCACCGGTAAATGAGGGATATTTATTTCATGACTCCCTAGGTTTTCAATACGTAGAAAATCTAGCCAACACTTCCTTTTCTAACATGCATTGTATAGGCATCACCTCTAAGTCACCTTCGGGTTGTGCCAAAACATAGAAAAGTCATGCCCGTGCCAAAACAAAGTTGTGCTCTGCACAGGAGTGCCAGTGCTGGGATGCCTCCTTCGAGCCCCCGGCCTAGATGCTCTTCCTCGGGATGCAAAACCAAAACAATCCATACTAGATGCCAAAACAAGAAAATTCTGGGAGCACCTCAAACTCGGAATGACAAATTCCGAGGTAACAAGCTTCACAACTTTGTTGTTGTTCCCGTACTTTGTATATAGATGTCCTGCCATCACGCCTCAAACGCCCTTCATGCTTGTTGCACTTTTTGTGCCCTCCCCACCTTGCTCTAAACAAAAATAAATGGTCCGGTCATATACAGTCTTTTATTTGGCAGAATTTAAGTGCCACACTTCTCAAGAGATGTGCCTCTTCCAAAGAGTGCGCCTTCTCTTTGAGCAAAGGATTGAAAAATGTTCTCACATTTCTGCAAACCTAAGTTGCCAATATGTTTTGGATATGGGTATGGGTACGGAGTATCCGATATGCAGATACAACAATTTTTTCTCAGCCCTAGATATGGCTTTGGATATGGCCGTACAAAAATAATGTAAAAATTAAAAAATAATATAAATTCCAGCCTAGTAAATAGGAATTAACCACATACTATGCATATGAAAAACACCACAAAAAACAACTCATAATTTGTTAAAGGCTTAAATTAAACACAATGTCATGATATATTAAATTTAATTATTACACCAATGATCAAACTAGTATTCAATAGTCATCATATTCCTCTTCATCGAGAGCATCAACATCAACATCATGTTGTGGTTCATTAGAACCACATGGACTCGAAGCACTCCCACTAGGGCCACTACCACTAGCACCCCCTTGTGCATGTAGGTCTCATGCGGTGCCAAAGAAGTCTCCAATCCCTCGTATCTAATGACAGTGGGAATGGAAGCAACCAAGTTAACTCTCCCAGGTCAAGCATCCCAATGCTTTGTTGGCCCTTGTACTCCGGCTACTTGTGGGATAGAAGGTGCAAGTTGGAATGTATATACACCAAATCCTTGGCCTTTTTAGCCCCCAACTTGTTGTGCTTTGTGAGTGGATGAAGGCATATGTACTTCCGGTTTGCTAAAAGGAATATGAACTCAACCTATTGAGGAAAATTCAATGCAAAATTAAAATTTATAAAAGTAAACACTCAAACTTAAATTTTAAAAAATTAAAACAAAAGGAAAGAGAATTAAAAAAAAAATTGTGCCAAGACCTTGATTGCAAGAGGATGTAGGTACAAAGATGATTAAACATGGAGGTACCACTGCATATGAGCATCCATCTTGTATTTGGCTTAAAGAGTGCGAAGACTATGAACTATCTCTCGCTATGAAATTTTCAAACTCTCTCTTAACCATGTCCTTGGCTTCGTGCTCGGGAAGAGCCTAGAAAACGCCAACATATACCCCTCGCTAACTTCAGCATGCTTGTATGGTGTTATCCCTACTCTCATTTTGAAAGGACCTTTCCAGTGGTCCTCTCGCCTTCTTTCGTGAAAAAGGGATAATCCTCATCTTGCTTGGAGGTAGATGTCACAAATGGATGCATTGGGGCCACAATTGGGGAGCCAGGATTTGATGGGGCAATAGGTGGCCTCCTTGATCAAGATGAAGTTCTTTTCAACAATGGATGACCCGTTTTCAAGGCAAAAGATGCTTTTGCATCTTCTTGGTCTTTGATATACTCCAAAACTTTATTTGTTGGCACCCCTACATTGTTCCTGCCCTTGCAAATTCTGATGCCTTGATCCGATATTGCATACAAGTGGGCTTTTTCCTAACTATACGAGCTTTTGAATACACCTTTGCAATCATGACATCTACAAACAAAATGCCCACCACTTGGAAGCTGCTCCAGTATTTTGACATCTTCCATAATGGTGATTTCTGTTCAAATTCTTTGAACAAGAATTAGCCAAATGAGGTGGAACTTGCTGCCATTGTAGTAGTATTCTCTTTGAGTCTTTAGTTGTGCCTACAAGTTTAAAAACCAACACCATAAGCAAAGAAAACAATGGTTAAACCCTAGGCCCTAGGGCATAACATGTATGTATTGTAAAATAATTTAATAAATGGAAAAACAGTTTAAAATTTTAAAATGAAAACAATAAAACATCAAAAGAAGCATGAAGTGTGTGAAAGATTGAAAACAAAAAAAAATCAAACTTGAAAGTTAAAACCTTACCTTCAATGAATAATCCACGAATCCTCCTTTCAAGCTCCTTAATCACCTTGGCAGTGAATGGACACTCCTACTAGCTTATGAATATGATAGCAATGGTTGTTGAGGAAGTATAAAACTTAAATGAACAAAATGAGAGCTTAGAGAGGCAAGTATGCAATGAGGGAATGATAGGTAAATTGCTTTTTGTTATGTTTTGTTTTTGTTTTATACTATCTCTTTCACTTTTAGGGTTTCATATTGTGTTTTTTTATGTTTTTCTTTTACTTAATGTTTACAAAGTGAAGAAATAAAGAATAAATAAAAACCATAGTGGCCTAGAAATATACCAAGGAGCGGCCAAGGTACAGTCGAGACGGCCCGAGCATGTCTGCAGATGTACCTGTACGTATTCGGTCGTCCTGAGCGTACCTTGGCAGCTCTTGCGTATGTTTTTGGGCACTCTTTGGTACATTTTTCGGATGTACGGGTACCAGGTATGTTTCGTACCTGTACTTACCCCCTGCCCCTGCTGTACTGGTTTCTTGGCTGCAGAATCCTTTCACACGCCTTGACATGCCTTTACAATGTGAAACTTTTATCTTGTTGCCTAGTCACTCTTTGTACTATTCAGGGCTACTACATAGATGAAAGCATAATCAGATTTTGAGAGAGGGCATATAACAATAACATGACTGATATGTTTTCCAGCTCTTATACCATATAAGATTGATAATAAGTTGTGTACATTACTATCCGAGTGGCTTATTATATATTGCAAGAACATACCATAAGCATCTACATCCGTAGGATAAGCAACCTATGCTAATGATAGCACAATCAGATAAACAACCTACGAATCTAATGACAGAAAACTCCCTAATTACAAGGTAAACACAACAACTATATGTTGGTGTAATAACTATCTATGTTAGCTAATTTATCTAACATCAAGGAGCAATCTCTCCAATTCCAAGAGGACCTAGTTGATGAGGAAAGATCTTCTGCCTATGTGGGTGAGGTTGTCCAAATGCTAAGGAAAGAGAAAAAGGTTGTTCAAGGTTGGGACGGTCACATTCACTAGAGGTAGAGCACTATAATGAAGATGACACTAGCCACTAGTTTGTAGAGTTCTCGCTCTCTGACTCTAGCAATGATCCTTGTTGGTTGTACATTGTGATGTATGATGACACATCCCTTTTCATCAAAATCGACTTTGTAAATCACGTCTCTGATAGCCGAAACAAATAACAAATTCTTGGTAAGACCAGGATATACAAAACATCTTAAATACAAGAAACATCACCCAAAGGAGCCTTGATAGGTGTGTTTCCCCATCCCATCATCAGATAAGTGGTATCATCAGCAAGGGCTACTTGGATCCTGGTATTTTCCTCTGAAAGTTCAGTGAAAAACATTTTGTCAAAGATCATATGACGAGAAGCTCCACTACAAGAAGTGGTATTTGTTGATAGGGCATAAATCATGTTAAATGAGCATGTCACATGGTTTGTCTTTTGAACTATCAACATTACCTGCAAATTGTATACCATGTATGAAGCATTTTCCTTTGCTGTCACTTTGGAGTTTCTGTCTATACATTTGTGCGCATGGTGGAATTTTTGCCTCACTTATAGCATGTGGCTGATCCCTTTTTCTTGTTTGGACCAGCACTAGAAAAATTATTGTTCTGTTTTCCTTCTTAGATTTCTACTTCTTCCGATTCTTCACTTTTCCAATTAGAGCCACATCAGGATCCTCCTCTCTTCTCAAGAAAACTGATTGTCTTCGAGTCTCCTTTTGGACAAATACCTTGCAATGTCTCATATGAAGAGAGTTTTTCATGAGCCACTATTCTGAATAAAAATGTTTCCTCCGAAGACAAAGTTCCATTCAAGGGAAGAGGGTCCAAATCTTTATCTTTTAGCTATGTGACCCTGAGAAAATACATATAACCCCTTTGGCATCATGTCCATGCGAATCTGAGAAAGTTTTTTTCAGCATCATCTTGCGAGAAACCTTTGAACTTTGGAACCCCACTCAAGGTGTTTTGCATTTCAGTCATCTTGTAAGTGGGGAATGATATAGCTCAAATGATTTTTCAGGTGCACCTGCTGTAGTACTGTGTTTTATCTCATATTATGTGAGTGGTATAGGTCTATGCATGAAAGAAAGAAGAAAAAGGAAGTTGACCTCTTGAAATCCTCTCAAACCTGCTATAATATTGAATTAAACCTGCCTGCAAAAGCTTGAATTCTAGATGCACAAGCATTGCATAAACGTAAATCAGGTCATGCAGTGACATAGTAGAATTACTCTTCAATTTGAGTAAGAAATCAACTTCATTCAATGAAAATACACATCATATCAGAAATGATTGACGAGAAAATCAGCGGCGATTGTCTTGGAATTACAGCAGCAAGAATGATTGGAATGAATATACTCATAAATACTCTCCCTAATGGAGTGCAATCCGTTTGGTAGAGAACCTCTTAACTCGAGTGCGAGTCACACACAGTCAACTACTGTCACTCGGCAGTACACTAACCTCAAGAGCAACAATTCTAAACTCATCATAACATCAACAGAAGATTACTAATGCATGGCAAATAACCTCTAAATGAGTTGTCCATAATGCACTCACTGACTGAGTAAATTTGGGACTAACTGAAGCAAAGAGGTTATGCCCACTTTTTCCCCAATGTGCAATTCATATCAGTAATCTTGTAATCACTAGAATATTGTTAATTACTAACTCTAAACCTTAATTGAGGTTTTATGATGCAACAGCTTCAGCTAGGTAAACTCTCCTAAGATTTATGAAATGCTCCTTAAAACCAGGAACCACAAAAACACTAAAAATATACTTTCATAAGTAAATAATCTGTATAAAGCTCTAAGGTACTAAGAACACATACGAGCTACACTTTTCGACATGACCAAAGATAGACATATTTGCAGGAGAGTGGTGTGAAACAAAGCGCTAAAGTGTGAGACAGATGGGACAGGGGAAGGGGGTGGTGTAAGGGTTTCGGAAAATTACAGCATTGCGGATAAAGAGTTTGTGTTTGGGATTAGCTATTAGTCTTGTTTGGTTTTAATTTTTTAATTTTTTTTATTAAAGTAAAACACTACTTTTCAATAAACTTTTCGAAAGTTTACTGAAAATTGTATTTTCTGAATTTATTTATTTATTTTTTATGTTAAAAACATTCAACCACAAGCCACGGGAATAGGTGAAACACTGAAATAATTTAGTCACAGACCATGG